>CM043116.1:26143992-26557558 GCA_023701765.1 Hylyphantes graminicola
TTTGCATTGAAAAGCAATACTTTGACAGACGTTTTATCTTTAAAATTTATGAATTAAGATGAGACTTTCTCTTATATATTTTCACACTGAAAATTAAGTAAATTGTGTTTCTCTTAAAAATGAATCGGATTTTAACATAATATGTATACAAATGTGCTTAACTGCAGATCAAAACTCATTTAGTTGTGCTTGTCACTTTTGTTAGTGATATTTCTCCTACGAGTACGAAATAATCTACTTTAAGAATTGATAATGCTTGTTTTCAATGCTTTTAAATCATTAAAAAATATGCACAGATAATTATTTTAACCTTTCAAAGAATCTAAACGTTATCTAAAATAACCTACGAATGCTTTAGTTGCTATAATATATTAAATTCATCCCTAACAAAACAAGATTTTTTGGAAAAAGTATTTTTAAAATAATAATTCATCATTTCCAATTAAAACATTTGCCTTAAAACTAATTAAACTTTAATTACATCATCGGAATTAATTACTAAAAGCCCGCATAAGTAACATTTATTTATCCAAAGATAAATAAAATTCTTACAAAAAAAACCCTGATTATATTAACATTGGTATTCTTCCGAATAACAAAGGGTATAAAAGAAAACATACCAAATCAAATAATTTTGAAATTTCTAGAATTGCTATAATTAGTTGCAGAAGAATACATTTTTAAAAATGACCCTTTGAAGTTATTCATTAAGAAGAGTTATTAGACGATAATATTATTATATAAAATAGAATAAGCGCTGAAAATTTTATTAACTTATAATTGTATTTATATAAACCACTCACACTTTTTTTCGTCATTATTATTATATGTATTTGTTATATATATATATATATATATATATATATATATATATATATATATATATATATATATATATATTTTTATTCTTTATTTAGTTTGGGGCAACTAGGGAGATAATATATTTGACTATGCACAATCATCCATTCTTCCGTCAATAATCTAGTTAATTTGAGTTAGTTTATTTTATATGTCTGGTAGTAACTATTATATGTAACTTCCTTGCCATACACTGATTTCCAATACATTCAATAGCTTGCTTTCTTCGCCACTTTACGCGGTTATTACTTTCATTTTTATTATTTTTACATTTACTTTCAATAGAATCAAGTAAAAAAATCATCACTGATAATAAATTGTACATTATTTATTGCTTCTAATCTGGAAAACACGAAAAGTTTTTGTGTCACTATGTAATAGCTGAATTCACACCTTCTTTGGAAGTCAAGCCTTAAAATGCTTTCCTGGTGATCAATCTATCCATATCCCAAACCATTGGCGGATCTCTTAAACAATAACTTCTATTGAATACCTAAATTTGTGAAATACGTGGATTTTTTTCACAGTAGATTTTCCATGTACAAACTTTTTTTAGTTAAATAACAATAGATTTTGAGAACATTTTAAAATTTAATTAATACTCTGTAAAAGAAAAGGCTTGAGGCAAAAGAACTGCATTTATTTCTAAAACACAGGTAATATTAACATATTGTTTATCTTTATTTCCCTTGCACAGTTAAAGAAAATAATTTGATCTGCTATATTCTCATGTTTTTGCATCGTCAAAATTGTTTTGAAACGGGAAGAAAAAAATCTTAAAATTAGCAAGAGAGAAAGAATAACGACAACAATGAAGGGGAGGAATTGTCATTTCAAAATGATTTTTAATTAGGATTCTCAAAATTGTCTTAAAAATATGGAAATCAAACTGTCCTTTGTTTTTAGGTTATGTAATACATTTTGATAAATTGAAGAGCTTTAGTGGAAGAACGTGCTAAGTGACAAAAAGGTGAAAACAAGAAAATGAGCTTTAAAGTTTTTTTGTTTTCACTCAGATTTGTTGCAAACGGTACTTGTAAAGCCTAAAAAATGTACTAAATTAAATTTTATGAAAAAAAAGGAAACTTGTTATCGTTAAATAAGTTATAAAATGTTCATTGACCTACAAATCTTAATTTTTCAAAAATGTAACTTAGCACGTTCTTCCACTAAGCTCTTCCATTGTGAAATATAACGTTTGTTTTTCTATAAGATTTTAGTTGGAAAACTTGAAATACGCTAGTTTTCTTTTGTTTTTGACAATTAAATGAATTGAATAAATCTAATTATCCATGATATATTTTTAATTTTTTGAATTTCATTTCAACAAATATTACACTTGGAAGAGGAAACAAATAAAATAATTATCCAAAAGGTTTTCTTTGGCTCTTTTCTACTAAGAAAGCATCGAATATTTTTTTTATTAAACATTGGAATAAGTAACTATATAAACTGTTTGATAATATATTTTGGCTTTATAGTAAGCGATATTTATACTTACAATGTTTAGAACTTTAGTTGATAACTCTATATTTTTTTTACTCGTTTATAATTTTCTTCACCCGCAAAATCGATTTTTTTTTTATCATATCACAATATTTTAAACTCTATGAATCCTTATTTAAGTTTAATGACTAAATAATAATTTTGTGTGATGGTTTTCATTGTTGAAACTTTTAGAAATCATACTTATGGAATTCTCATAAAATTTCCCACCAATTATTTTTATTAGTTTACATTAGTTCTTTGTTTATAAATAAATTGTGTTCTACCAAAAATATCTAATTTTTTTCTGAATGTGAAGTACACTTCCTCAAAAACTAATACACTTCATTGAAAATATAATTGAGAGTAAATAAATATTGTAAAATAGGGTAAATTTCTTTAAAAGATCAATTGTCACTCAGCACTTTAAAAAATGTATTTTAAAATTTATATCAATTTAAGGGCTGAAAAATATAATCGGATGTGTTTAAAAAACCAGCGACACTGAGATCCATACAAGAGAATGGTACGATACATACTTACAAATAAAAAATTTTCATACGGAAAGTTTTACTGAAAAATGTAATGAAATTCTAATGAAATGTAGCAATTAGAAACATTTAGGTTAAAAATCCACTTTTATAGGATGATTTTTTTAAAAGATTGTCCTAAGAAAGAACTATGTAAGAAATCGAATTATACATATCGGCGAATCGAATTATGCATATATGATACGAAGTTTGGTTCTTTGGTGTCGCCATCTAGGATGAGTTACAAGAGTTTTATTTTCCCCTTTTCTGTGTTCGAAATTCTAACGTTAAAAAATATTGAAGACATTGACAAGTAAAATAGTGAAAAACTTTCATAATCTTTGTATCAAAATTTATTTTTTATTACATATTAAGAGGAACTATCAATCCCATATAGCTAATGCAATAGTTTGGCAATCATAGCTTCCGCAAAACAAATTTGAAACGCAAATTTTGTCTATTTGTTTACTTATATTTTTTATATGTATTATATTTATATAAGTTTTAAAATGCCAAAAATTGCCGCAGATGACGACACTATTTTAAAACTTTATCAATGAATAATAAAATAACGATGTTACTTTCTTTTCCATTTTGCTTTAAATTGATAATAGGATGATTCCCATTCTTTGTGAAAATTGGATGATGACATGGCGAAGCAATTCTTTTGCAAAAGTTGTGATTTCAAAACCAATGAATTAGCTCTATAGGACTGACAGTCCCTCTTAACTCATCCTATTACTTATCCGAAATCCTTATCCCACTTTCGAAATTCATTAATTTTAAAAGCAACTACTAGTTTTACATAACTAAACTGCACTTGTTTTTCTTGTTTGAACTTGTTTTTCTTATTTTGCAACTCCTTACAGCAGCAGCCATCTTTTATGGAACAAATCAGCTACGTCGACGGGTACTACGTAGGATACAGAGAACTCCCAAGCGGTGGTCCATACGTCTACAAGACCGTCAACGTTAAGCAAAGCCAGAGCGACGCGAACTATACTCTGGTGGGATTAAAGAGAGGCACGCAGTACAGTATAGTTGTGCAGGCTTTTAACACGCAAGGAGCCGGACCACAGTCAGATGAGATAATTGTACAGACATCAGTTATTGGTAAGTATGTATAGGGTTTGAGGGAGTCCTATAACATTATCTGAATACTAAAACAAATTTATAATTTATTTTAACGATTGCTTTTGTACTTATTTCTTTGTTTGTGAGTTTTCAACACCAAATATCCTTCCAAATAACCACTTTTTTTTATTTGTAGCATTCACAATATAATGATCGTATGCAAATAGTCTTTTTTTTTTGGAGGGGGGGGGGGTGTTGGATGACAGTATTTAAACCTTTTTATAAATTTACAATATTATTTTTTAACAAATTTTTTAATGCAGTGTAGTATTTGAAGTAAATTAATGATATATTATTGTATACAGATTGCTGGTAAATATCATATATTGATCCAATACATTTGATTTTTTAAAAATAAATATTAGACAAATGATAAAAAAAATAAACATTTATATTGCCATAATATGATTTTGCTTAATGCAGAATATGATACTACTTCTCATAATACAAAATTTCGAGAAACTTAAGTCAATTTTAAATGTATTAATTATATTTTTTTATAGATCCGCCATCTGCACCAACATTAAAAGTCACTGATACGACAGCAACGACGATAAGTCTCGGTTGGGAAGCTATTTCGACCAACGAAAAGCCCATTACTGGTAAAAAAAATTTTCAATTTTGAAATAAATCTATAACCCTTAAAAACACACAGTTAAATTTATTTATTGAAGTTTCGATTGAACGTATTGTAAAGGAATATTTTTTGTTTTAATGGTCATGATTAGATGAATATATTTCCTAAAAATATTGTTTGAAATTAGATTAATTTCAATATATTTGCTTTTACTCTTATATTAAAAGTAAGGAATACGGAGGACAGATGGCGACATTAAACTTAATGTATCCATTGAAGACGTTTTTCGAAATTCAATGTTTTGCTACTCGAATATTTTTTAGACATTAGATTTAATAAACTTCCATAAAAATATTTTTCTGTCATTATTGTTTAAATGAAAATAGGTTATGGCTGTTTACGTAAGAATATATATTTCTCAAAGTTATCAATTCCGATTAACATATTAATTATTTTATAAAATGATCAAAAACCAAAGTTATAAAAGTTGTCATGGAATATTTTCTAAACTACTACTGCTTAAACGGATTTAAAACTAACAAGCAGAAAACTTATTATACTGAAAAATATAAAAATAACTTACTGAAAATGGTCTTCTTAGACTTAAGAATATCCAAGAACTTATTAAGAATATTAAGAACCAAAGGCTTGGTTCATCGTACATTTATTTACTAGCCATAAATAAATATCTAATACATTTTGAGTGATTTTCATAATTGAGGAAATTTGTCATTTTAAATGTTTATTTTTCCTTTTACAAAAAAAAGACTATTTTTATTTATTATTATTGACAAAAGTATTTTGTCTTTCTTAAAAGTAAGGTAGATTTTAACACCACATTTTAATGAATTTTTTTAAAAAATGTCTTTCAATATTTTATTGTTGCTTCAAAGTATGATCTTCCTTTTTAGGTTTTATCCTTACCTACAAAGGAATCTCGGGCCAGTGGTTAGAAAACAGACTCCCAGCTTCCCGCAATACATTTATGTTGGAGAACCTACAGTGTGGTACCTCGTATCAAATTTTGATCACTGCTTTTAATAATGTGGGACACGGGGAGTCCAGTGAAATGCAACATGTAACCACCAGTGGACGAGGTTGGTTTAATTTTAACATAGTCTTGCGATAAATAAAACGCGTATATTGGTATTCTTCAATGTAGTATAATAAAATTCCACCAGATGGCAGCATTATATTTTATGTGCTATTATTGTTTAAGTCAAAATGATTCCGTTAGATGGCAGCACCACATTTTTCGAAGTTTGTCTTGGGATTTTATATTTTTAAAAACTTCAATATACAGTATACATTAAAATTTTCTTCATTGTGAATTAAAATTTCCTTCATTATAAGTTTAAATTTTTAAAGTAAATTAGTTTAGTTGAATTAAAAATAGAAATTGTCTTTCAGTTATGCTTTTAAAAATATTAATTTTTTTAGAAAGAAATGTTCAATAATTTTGTTACTGAATTTATTAAAACAATTATGGTGACATATATTAAATAAAATTTTGGCATCAGGATAACACAATAAAATAAATAAATTAACGTTTTTAAGTATGTTTGCCATTGTGTTACAATACTGTAGTTCAATTGTATAATTTTATTGTCCTCTTACTCAGAAAGCTATGTTTAGATGCACCTATTGTTCCAAACAGTGTAGAGTTCATTTTCTTTTTGTTGATTTTATTATGTCCAAGACATCTATCGAAAATTTTAGGTTATAAAATTCCACAAAATAAAAGTTTTGAATTTACTCCTGTTTGTTCACCCCAATCCTTAAAGTAACACTATACTCTATAGTAATAATTCAATTATTTCTCCATATTTTATGTTTGACGAGGATACTCTTAGACGTCCACCAGACCAATTTCTTCGCTACATAAAATCTTAATAGATCCTGCTTGACTTTGAAAATGTATTATTCACGAAGAAATATCTTACTAACATTTGGAAAACAACAAAAAAACCAATTTTCATATACAATTACGAAAGTTTCTAGCCCGACGAGACGCAAATTAAAATTGCTTGAAGTTCAATATGAATGAAATAATTTTTCGGGTAATTGGGGACATATTTTCTGTCTCCTGAGGTATATAAAGATATATCATACTAACAAAACACTACAGGGTGAGGCAAATAAAATTGGCCCCGGTTCAGAGATGGGAATTCATTGAAATGCTTGGCGAGAAAAACTCTTGGAAGCCGCCTGAAACCTGTTTTTGCATTGGTTGGATGGGATTGGCTTCACGTTAGAGCTACGCATAGAATAGTGGCGAGTTCAGATCTTAGTTCGTATTGTATGAAGACGTCCCATAATGCAAATTTTGTGTCTTGCAATCAATGGTAGAATGTTTTGCATTAACAAAAATAAAAAGATCCTATTCTCGAGGATAAATAACTACCGAAATATTCACAAGTGGGAACTTTTCTTGGTCAGCTCTTCAAACCTTGTTTATATTTCATTTCAACTAGCTTCTCAAACCATAGCAGAGTCGCCGGCAAATAAGTCGCCAAGCGTTTGTTTCTGCTTAATATTGAAGCGATCAAAAGCTTCTGGTTTACACTCTCAGAAATAACGCTTTCATTTTTGACGATTCATGAATCCTCAAGCCTCATTTCGATAATTTTGAGGATTGTTTCGTCAAACTATCACATGACTTTTGAGTAAACGCGAATCCTCACTTTTACGATAGTGATTTGACGATTCTGTGTCTTGATTTTGAAGAAACTGAATCTCATTGTTGTACTCACATGCTCAAAAATGACGAAATATTTCTTTAGATTAGACGACATTCAAATACTCATAAAAATGACGATTCAAATTTCCTCCCTTTGAGGAAACGAAAACTCGGAGCATTTGCCAGTAACGGAATCGTCAAAATTAAGGAAAATTTCGTCGTTTTTGAGCATTCATTTTTTTAGAGTGTAGCAAGCCTGATTTTTATATTGGTTTTTGACTTGGCAACATTTCTGTCGTATTATTATCTCCAAGTTGGGGCCACTTTCATTTCACCCCGTACTTTTTCTCACCCTGTACTTTATATCCCTAGCTCCCGTAGCTCCAGACAAATCAGACTTCCTCAGGACCAACTCTACCACCGTCCAACTGAACCTGAAGCAGTGGCTGGACGATGGCTGTCCCATATCCCACTTGGTTGTCCAGTACAAACCACACGGCCAGAAGGAGTGGGTACTGGTCTCCAATCACGTGCTGACAGACCAGGACACTCTGCAGATTGGCGACCTTAGTCCAGGGACTTGGCACGATTTGCTGGTAACGGCGCATAGTGATGCTGGTACGACGGATGCTGAGTATAGGTTTGCGACGCTTACCATGGCTGGAGGTGAGTAAGGGTCTGAAAAGCTAGTGTAATGTAGAATGTTAAATATGTTGCAATTTAAATAATAAAAACAATTTGGTATTTTTTATTTCACTGGCTCAAATCTTGACACACTGAATCTTTGGTGGCATATGAACTTTCTTGGCGACAAAACACCAATTACACTGTTATAGATTACCAGGACAAATTATATTTGGCCATTTAATAGTTGTACATTTTAGTCGACAATATCGCCTGTGCCAGCAATGTGAAAAGTACCTCCAATTTACTTATTTTTTTTTTTTTACAATCATTAAGAAAAGCAAGCTTAATTGAATAATGGCTCGACAATTTGTGTTTAAAAAGGAAGGACTCGATGGTTTTTAACTTATAATCACTGTCTTTTAAAACTAATTAACATGCCATTCAAGTAAATAAGAGTTTTGTTTGATCTGTACTACTTTAAAACTGGTAATATGTCTAAAATTGAAATTATTATTTGTCCGTTTGAATAAATTTCAGCAAATAAATGCGATTCACTTCTAGCCAACCTAAGTTGGGTAAATAGAAATATGTATGGAGAAGATCCTTCCGAGCATGTAAAGTGTCGTAAATTATTTGTGAATCCAACCAGAAAACATGTTTAAAACATTAATTTTGTTTAATGTCTAAGAGACTTGAATATTATTTGAGAAAATTTGGCAATTTATCAAAATGAAAATGAATGTATTTTGGTTAAATAGTATCAGATAATTTCATATGTAAATATTACCTTACAAAATTTTCTAACTAACGGACTAAACGCGCTTTTCCCCCTGCCTTTTTACTCTTTGTTTTTACCCAAGTTAGGCTGGATAGTGTAGAGATTAATAGGCCCTTCAAACCAAGTGATTTTAATTTTGACCAATCAATGAATTTCTCATAATCAAGGACACGCATTATATTTAGATTATTCATTTCATCAAAAATATGATTGGAATTTTTTATTGAAGATATAAACCATACTGCAATTTTACAAATTTAGGAGAACATAATATGAATTTAATTTCAAAATATGAATTTAAATGCATTTAGAGTATATCGATATTCTAGTAGCTGTATTTTATATAAAAAAAAACTTATTTCCATCAAAATACCCACACAAGAACTTAACAACTTAAACTACAATCTTCCTTTATCTCCTTCCAGCCACAGTGCCCCCGCCGATCGCCGGCTTCCACGGCCGCCTGTTCGACGACCCCACCGTGCTGGTCCCCATCGTGTGCGCCGTGGTGGTCCTGGTGGTGATCATCTCCGTCACGGCCTTCGTGGTGGTGTGGAAGAGGAGGGAGGTGCAGGGGGAGGCGCCCCCGTCCGACATTTGTAAGTCGCAAGTGCGTTTCCTCACATCTCTCTTTACAATCAATAGATATGTATTCTTATCAATAGTGAGTTCATGTTTAATACTGCGTTTATGCGATAGATGAATGTTAGTAATAAGTTTAAGCATATATACATATTGCGTTGATGCAGGTTAATAATACATATATCAATAATGATCGTATGTACAATATCAATAATGTACATATTTATATCTTAATAAGAAGTTTAGAGACATTCATAATTAAGTTCTGACTATTAATTGTGTGCTCGTACATGTGTGTGTGTGTCCAGGTTTATGCGGAGGTCCGGGGCAGGTTTATGTTTTGAATCAATTCATTTTTTGTAGAATTCTATCTAAATAAATAAAACTACGTCAGATGGCAGATCTACTTTGCATGAATTCCAAGTATTTAAGTCAAAACATTCCAATAGATGGCAGCACCAAAATTTATAATCTGCTCTCGGGAATTTGACAATAAAGATTGTAACTAGCAAAAGTAGCTTCATTAACATCGAAAAACAGTAAAGAAAACAGTTTGTTGAATGGTAAATAAAAAAGGGTGGTTTTGAAACCTTTAAACGGCTGCGGTTCCGCAGGGTGGCCGATTGGCGACCGGAGAGAAAATGGCGCCAAGTAAAGAGCGATAAATAGTATTTTTATAGAAACTGCTCGTTTAAAGGGGAAACTTGGGGGAAATTTCAGTCAAGCATTAGAAAAAGGAAGTATCTTCATAGGAGTTACTAATACGGCTATTGAACAGTACTTCTTCGGTAGACTTTGATTCGATCTTAAACTTATCGGATTTCTTGTTGAATAAGCAAAGCTTTATTATTTGCTACTCTATTATTTTATTATGCGGTTTTTTTTTATAAGTGTTTCTGTAAAAAAAATACACATCTTCGATTTTTTATTTAAAAACGGGATTATTTTTCTTGCAACTCTCAAATTATTTTTGCTTCGCAAATATCCCTTACACTTAAATTAAAATAAGGAACATAGATGGCAGCACAATTTATCGGGTTTATTTTCTTATAACTAAGACACAAATATTTTTCAAATATCCCTCACAGTTAAATTAAAATAAAGAACATTGATGGCAGCACAAATTATAAGTATGTTCAAAGAATTTTCTAGGGGAAATTCAGTTATATTATAAAATCAGAATTCGACACAGGTTTTTAATAGTTTTTGTTGTGTGTATGAGATTAAAGAACTTAGGGTTGGCGAATACCCAAAATTCTAAAATTTTTACTATTACTTTAATCTTTTCCAAATTTGGCATAGTGATTTCAAATATAATGAGCAATGCTTTTTAGGCAATTTTTTTAATTTAAATATAATTGATTTATTTTAAACGGTGTTTTTCACCTAAAAAAAAGGGGTTGCACCAACACTTCTATAAAAAGTATGGCGGCTTTCTAAAAATACAAAATCAAACTCTTTTGCCTCTTTCTAAACAAAAAATGCAAACTGTCAAAGTATCAATTCTGATACATATTATGACGTCATAAAAATATACACACAAAAGAAAAGTCTTTACTTCTAATTAAGTTTCTCATAAAATGATTAAGTGGAAATGGTTTAAAAGTTTAAAAAATAGCCTACATATGTCTGTTAATTTTTTTTAATGTATATTAAATTTTCAAGTTTTTTTTTTATTACCTTGGCATCACCTTATCTGTAAGATTTGTAGTTTTGGGTTATGAAAGTGGGTGATGTACGTATAGACGGACAGATAATTTACAGAAGCTCCTATTTTTTTACATTACAAGCGTAGTGTTCACGAAAATAATATAGACAGAAATTTGTCGATGAAAACTTAAGTAAAAATTCAATTGACGGCTTTTTGATCATCGGAAAGTTTAATGTAAATCGGCAAAAGCGACAATGAAAAAATAACCAAAAGTTAAAAATGTTATTAAAAAAACGGTAATTAAAAAGATAATCATAAAACAACTTTCTAGATAATTTTATAGTTCTTTCTAGATTTTTTCTACTTAGTTGAAATGATAACTTAACAATTCACAAAAACAACCTTAAATAACGTTTATTTTTTAATGATAATTGGGAAAAAAAGGAGTTATTTTGGTCCTCCATTATCGAGAACCAAAATAACCCTTTAACGATTCGAATGGAACGTAGTGTTTTATTAAATTAACGCAATGTTCAATATTAATGTTGTGTATTAAATTAAGTAGTTTATTAAATTAACGTTGTGTTATATTAAAAAAAAAGATGAACGTTTTGATTAGCATTCAAATATTCTTCTTGTATCAAAAAAGGGTTTACATTACAAAACATTACTATTTTTACAAATTAGTTCTAGACCTAAAAATATTCGATCGAATAAAAATAAAATTACGCAAACAACTATTTTTTTATATTTTAAATTAATACTTCAAATTATCATTAATTACAACATCATAAAAACTTTCTAACAAAATTTATTAACTTTTATTTATACACTCTCAGAAATAACACTTTCATTTTTGACGATTCATGAATCCTCCAGCCTCATTTCGTTAATTTTGAGAATTGTTTCGTCAAACTATCACGTGACTTTTGAGTAAACGCGAATCCTCACTTTTCCGGTCGTGATTTGACGATTCTGTATCTTGATGTCGAGGAAACTAAATCTCATTGTTGTACTCACATGCTCAAAAGTGACGAAATATTTCTTTAGATTAGACGACATTCAAATCCTCATAAAAATGACGATTCAAATTTCCTCACTTTGAGGAAACGAAAACTGGGAGCATTTGCCAGTAACGGAATCGTAAAAATTAAGGAAAATTTCGTCGTTTTTGAGCATTCATTTAACAATCAATTAAGAAGATTAGAATGTAGTAATTATATTTCCAACATCACAAAAAACTAAATTACCCCAATAAAATGTATCCAATCAATAAATAATGCAGCTGATCACAAAATCAGCTAATTGGAAATTCATGACTCTTCTAAACAGCTTGGAACAGCTATCAAACTTATATCAATATAAAAAAAAAACGACATAAAAGCAATCGCACCACAGATCGACCTAAAAATCAAAACTATATCCCAAATTACAAAATCAATACAAAAGAAGCTGCGGTTTCGTTTCATACCATCGCGATAAACTATATCTGGTGAACTTTTTTATCGGTGGCTCTGCGATCAAATTCACTTTGTAGTGATGGAAAAATCTTTTGTGGGGCTATTTTGGTACTGCGGCCACATCTGATGCGTTACTGTTCCTATGAGGTTATTCAATATTAAAAGGATTCCAAAATATGATAGAAAATTGTCTATTTTTGAACGCGCGAGTGTGGGTTGAACTTTATTGTTCTTTGATTCTGTATTCCATAGAATGCTGGGGCTGGGGAGCTCGATGGGTACTTTGCCTTATATGCGAAAGTATATAGGTTCGAGACAGGGTGGTGTCAAAATAATTGCCGACAGATAAACGGCCGATAAATAATACCCCCCTTATAGAAAAGACAAAATCACATTTCATCATAACTAGATGGTATTTTACTCAAGCTTAAGTAATATTTTAAGATATAGATGAAACTGCTGACGTATACATTACTTTAATATGGAAAATAATACAAGTATTATTTGGATATGCGTTTTGGATATCAGTTCAATCAATCACAATTAATCTGTATTAAACTGTCATATTTTTATCCCGTTCTTATCTAACTAGACGCCTGTTTATTTTTTGGGATAAATCATCTGATTCTAGCTTGATCGCTTTTGTTCTTTCGTTTTTATTGATGAATCAATAAAAGCTTCATTCCATCTATTTCGATAGATGACATGTTTATCTAAGATGAAATATTTTATATGGATGTACATGATGTATATAAAATAAGGTAACCTTATAGTCATTGAAAGGTCTTGTGTGGATATTTTGATGTTGTGAACACACAAATGATGTAAATATTTTTTCATATTGGGTTGCTTAATATAAAGATTTCAAATTATAATATTATGTATAACGTTTTCATAGTACTTTTTGTAATAAAAATAGCATTCGAGTGTCTTTTACTGTCGTCACTTTCTCAATCTGGTTTACTATTTGCAGATAAGTGCGAGTATTTTTTTATTAGTCTCAAATTAAGGGCATTTAGATGTAGATTAGCATACAATCACTAAACCTCATAAAAAAAATCTTTTGAAAATATATTTGATCTTTTTGAAGAGTATTCAAACAAGTCACGTTCTCAATCGCATCTCAGCCTTAAGAGTACTTCCTTGGGATTTCACATCTTGAAATTCGCAATGTTATTCCATGGAGAATATTCGCAAGTCAATTACCGCCACAATTTTAATAAAAGTTTACTAGTTTCTTGTATCATTGTAAAGAACGAAAGGGACTAAAAGGCTAAATTAATTTGCTTTGTGAAAATCACGTATTTAGTATTTTTAACAATTTTTTTAAGATTAGAACTTATAATGCTTACTCCATTTTTTACTAACTTCAAAAAATTATTAAAAATACTAAATATGTGATTTTCACAAAACAAATTAATTTTAGCCTTTTAGTCCCTTTCGTTCTTTACAATGATACAAGAAACTAGTCACCTTTTATTAAAATTGTGGCAGTAATTGACTTGCGAATATTCTCCATAGGAATAACATTGCGATTTTCAAGATGTGGAATTTCAAGGGAGTCCTCTTAAAATGGTCAGTCCACATTGGACAACTTCATGTATCTTTCTTTTCAAACGCTTTCAGTACAAATCGGTTGGCACATATTATAACACTATGTGCAAAATTTGCGTGTTATAAACAAATGGTACAAGTCTTACGGTATTTAAATTTACTATAAACACTTACATATTGTCAATAAGCAGTTGCTTCATTGTTACCTCCGTAATTAAAATAATTTAAATTTTAAAAAATAGTTAATTGTTTATATAAATAATGAAAAGTACAAGCAATCCAAAAGAAAAAAAAATATTTTCACTTCTCAAAATTAGAAATGCATTTATTTTTATTTGTGTACTTAATTAAAAAATCTATTTCTAGAAGTTAATTATTTTCTTGCACCTTATTTTAAATTAAATAAACTATCCAAATTAAAAGTAAAAGAAACACTGATAATAAAAACACGAAAGCTATCTATTATAGTTGATCAACATAATCTATACTTCATTAAAATACTTGTTTAATCTCTCTTTAAAGAAAAAAAGCAATAACATGATTTTGAAAGCGATTTTTTTTACGTTTTAGATTTAGTAAACGAATACAAAGAAATACAGATGTAATGTTTATGTTCACTTTAAAAAACAGTTGTTGCTTATTAAGTGCAATATTTTCCAAAACTCGTTTATTCTGTATGATTGCTTATGTTACATTTCTTTTTTACTTGTGATAAATTGTATGGGGGCAATATAATAATCATTGATAAATACAATGTTAATAGTAGGGACTACTAAGTTTCGTGATAACGACTATCATACTATTTAACTTTAAAAAAAAATATATTATGTATATTTAGAATTAGCACCAAAAAGCAAACACATTCAATTTGACACAATGGTATGTGTCACGTTTTAAGTATCATTTCAACTTAATTCCTTTACAGTTAAATGCAATTTTCACGCATACCAACATTTAAATACTTGCAAATTCCCGTTATTGTAGACAAATTACTTTTTAAAGTTTTTCTTTTCAACATTATTCGCAAGTTGGACTCGTATTGAAAGGAATAATTATAAATATCCAAATATCTCCTTATACTGTTGTAAATAGTATAATAAGATTAGATTATATGATTTTAAACATGATTAATCTTATATAGTTTACAGTTCACAACTTCAGTAATAATGCTGTTAAACTTAATCTACTTCACTAATGGGGTAATTGATTTGTGCAATGTAAAATTGACAAAACCCAGCATTTTTTCGATTACTATGAATAACATACTGGATAAGAATGAGTGTTTATAAGTTTTTGTATAAGTAAAGTAATATAATAATACGTTATTAACATTGTTTTCTTCAACCTCATGTAATTTTTTTGCTCTTTCTATGTTTGTAATAGCTGTATTCATATTTTTTTAATTCACAGAATTCATATAATTTAAAGCCTAATATGGAGTTTTTTTTTTAATTTACACAATTAAAACTAACGATCGATTTTTAATCAGTCAGGGTTAAATTTTACTCCTCCAGTCTAGAAAATGCACTTCTCCTACTGGAGTGGATCCTTCGTGTGTTAAACCTCCGACAGGATCACTCCAAACAAGTGATTTTAACTCAGTCTGAGTTAATATTCACTCCTTTCCGGTGTCGCAAATGCACTTCTCCTATACCGGATAGGATTTCACTCTTTTGTTTTAAGAGTGTAGTCTCCCTTAGAATGCATAAGCAATAGATTTGAATTCACTATAATTGGTAAATTCTTAAAGAGCAAGTGACAATAAAACAAAATTATTTCCTTAAATCACTTAGAAGAAAAGGTCCTTTGTCTTCAACTCACCAAATAAATTCCTCCAACAAAAGAGTAAAACTCAGCGCAGTCAAAGTGTAAATCATTTAGCTTGAAACCCGAGGGATTACAGAACTCAGCGAAAACAGTTCCACGAAGAAACAACAAGGGATTTAAAATTTATTTACTGTATATCGCTGCTTTTACTTTCTTAGAACAGATTTAGATTTTTTTTTTCTTTTCTTATTTAGTTGTAAGAAATGTTATCATTTCGATGTGAGCACATACCATCTGCTTATTAATTTTTAATTCCCTGGTTGGTGTTATTGTTTATGGGGTGGGGGAGTTGCATTGGGAATGTGTTGTTGTTGTTGTTCCCCGGGGATTGGGTTTAGGCTTAACTATGACATATGTTTTTGAGAGTATTGTGAAAGAGAAATTCTTGAGCACCGTTTTGTTTGTATGAAATAAGTAATTTATTTGAGTGTTTATTTATCATATCTCCTCACACTTGGAAAAGTGACGTAACTTGATAACATGACTTTATGAGTCAATGTAGATTAAATATGCAGAATGGTACGTAATGTAGATTAAATATGCTCTATGGTACATATAAATCTAACCCTTATAACCTTTTAAGTTTATGTTTATTATATGCACAGAATAAATTTTAGATCTTCGGTAAACATAAATATCACCAATCTGACTTTTTGATTTGATAGTAGTTAGATGAGCAAAATTATTTATAATTCATATAAATGTTACCTATCTGACTGTTGTTTGGTTAATGTTAGTTAAATTTACAGAATTTAACAATAGGATTCGTATAAATCTTTGTTTTAGTTAATGTTATTTAACTTAGCCCAAGTGCTGAGAGGGGCTGGGGAGCCCAGTCGGTTAAGCACTCGCTTAGCATGCGGAAGGTCCCTGGTTCGGGTCCGGGCATCGCCAAAATAGCTGCCGACCTATAAACGGCCCGGGCAGCCAAAAATGTCCGACGAATAATACCCCGTGTAAGGGAGTGCACGTTAAATATCCTTCAAAGTCCTAACGCTGCGTACGATGTCGCCCTTAACGGCTGCGTTGGGTGCCTATTCAGGTGTTGGCTCGTCACCTGACTGTGGTTCTAAAATACGACGCCCGTCGCCAATAGCCCTCGTGTAGCTCTAGTGCGACGTTAATTCAAACCAAACCAAGTGCTGAGCAAGGTATACTAGAATTTGGGCTGCAGTAAGCAAATACGACAGGCCCAAACTTAAGCGATTTTTCCAATCACTCACGTTTTTGGAAATGCGCCACTTCCATCACTCGATCCAATATAATTAGCCAAGTTGCTGCTAAAGAGACGTTTATCTTATTAAATCCTTTCGCACTTTACCTTCTAAAAATAATGCACCTTGACAGGAAACGGGTTATAACCAAATTTATAACATTAGCCAGAATGTAATGAAGCCAACAAAGTGTCAGATATTTTCCAATTTTATTATTTTAATGAACGCTAAATTTGAGAAAGCTATGGTTATATATGCCATGCAGCCTTGTCAAAATTGAGCCTGTCGGAAATGTTTACTTTACTTTAATTCTGTTCTGAAACCAACATAATGAAAAATTTTCAAATCGCCAGTTAAATCTTGACATCTCTCTTAATACATGGTAATATCTTTCAAAGTGTTGGATTTTCCAACTTCTGAAGGATGATAAAGGAAAATATTATATCTGAATATTATCAATACTTAGCTATAAATCTTTTCTTGTTAAGCAGTTATTAAAAAACATATAAAAAATTAGAAACTCTTTCAAATCATACTAAATATCAAATATATATTTTTAACAAAAGGTACCCTTTCACATATAACAGTACTTTTCAACGTATTCAAATCTGTCAAACGAAGATCCTAGAACTTTCTTCGAGGTACTTTCAATCCATCGCATCGGCTACAGACAATTATTTTGTCGTAAGCAAGTGAACTACATTACCCGTAACAATAAACTAGACTATATTGTTATATATAAAAATTGAGTGCTTTAAATGATGGTTCAAGTCTATATTCTAGATGCTACATTTTACTTACCCACGGCAGCATGATAGTAGTGTAATGTTAATTAATAAAAAAACTTAACAAAACATAAAAATCATAATAATGCATTGATTCAACTAACAAATATAAATAATTTTGGCTTTAAAAACCTTTTGAATTTTTTATAAATATCGACGACTTGTATCTCTATTTTTCACCTTAATTTGAAGCATATTAATCATATCATTTTTGAATGCCCGGCAATGAGTGCCAATTTGAGATCCAAAAAATTGCAGACGTGGTTATCAAAACACATGGTTTCATTTGGCTTAACATTCACATTTCGGCAACGTCATAGACACGACTAAAAAATCATATCTATATACCAGCTGCTACATTATGTCCCACCTTATTTGTTTGCGTGTTTTTGTTCAATTTTACCTCTTTTTTCGAATGTACGGGATTTTTTTCTCTTTTGCTTGCTATAGTATTCTTATTTGTATCCTTGTTATTTCTCGTTCTTAACTAATGAAGATTATCACTTAATTAAAAACTTCTCCGCACAGAGGTTATTTGCACCAAATACAATGGATATCTTCTTCCCCAGATTCCCGTGGCTCCGGGGGTCGAGCTGACGACATATCCATGAGCTCGTACGGTAAGGCAAAGGGCAATTCGGTGTACGACTCTCAGCGGGAGCCCCTCTATTATCCTCTGCCTTACGCCACCACCACCCACGTGCCCACTCCTAACGCCGCCCTGGGCAACCAGGAGGACCAGAGGTCGCTGCAGAGGACTCCCAGGTCCGGGCTGAGGATGGTGGAGCACACCTACGACGTCCCGCACAGAGTCCAGGTAACGAAGGGTCAGTGTGAGTCTATGACATGGTCTTTTACCCTTGTATACATTTTGTTGTGGATTTGGATTATTGTTAGTGGTGATTTTGAATGAAAGTAGAGCTTTCAGTATTAGATTAGGGTGGGGGGGTGTAAGTTCAGCATAGACAGACAACATTAAATGGCTTTATTAATTAAACGTTAACGTAATTAACATAATACTAACACGAAAACTAAAATACATGCACTAGACACAGGTGAAGCTGAATCATTCGATCTAAAAATGTACGTTATACAGTTATGTCACTTCCCAGAGGGCTCAACGTCTGGCAGGACGGGTTTATTTAGTAGAAGAGGTGAGATTGACTTACTACTCCAACATTCAGGTGTAAACTCAAGCTAAGGATTGTCGATTTTTTTAAAATTTATAACGTTACGAGATAATAAAAAAAATCTTAGGAAAAATTATTTAATGTGATGCACAGCCGAACAGGTTTTCACTTAATCAGAAGACTTTTGGTTCATACATTTAGTTCTGGTTGAATAATGAAACAAAAGTAACATAACAAATTTTATAATTGGCGAAATACCACACTTTACTTACTTACTAGTAGACACTGCTTGCATTCCAAATAGAGGTGTTTATTTGTCATTTTCCTAATTAGTTATATATTACGAAGTACGGCTAGTTATATATTACGAAAGTTGCGGCTGGTTATGTATTATGAAATGTTAGACTGCCAGTGTTAGCCTATGTTAGTCAATGTAGCAGCTGAAAATTAAAAAAAAAATTAAGTATTTAAAATTGACTTGTTTAAACGCATAGATTGTGTAACTCTTTTTTTTAATCAAATATTTTACAATTGTTTAATTTCGTAATTTATCTGGGAATTATTCTACGAAATGTCTACTATTGGATTAACAATAATTCTAAATCCATAAAAACTTTTTGTAATTATAAATCTGCAATAAAATTATGTAGCAAGCCAGACAATTTCTGACTAAACTGAGACAATACAAAAAGAACCTAATCAAAGTATACAATTTACCTGGCGATACCTACAACAGTCTTCCCGAAATACACAAAGCATTCACACCAATTCATTTCAACATCTAATCAGCAACATTTCCGTAATAGCATTTCTCGAAAACAGATGTCTCTAGCTTACACCAGGGCAGGATGAATCATCACAGGCAGTGGCGATTGCACCATAGCCACAATACAGTACCGGATGTTGGCAATATGATTATCCAACAGATTGGGAGCGACAACGACATCAAATTATAGACTGCTAATCTAATGGAAAAGATGCCAAATGTAGCAGGGACAAGATGAGTTGCTAATTTGGCGAGAGAGATTGCCAGTTTTGGCGACTGACTGCCATACCGAAAAACACTAAGAGAAGATTATACTTAAATTCAATGCAAAAATTGTCGACCAACAACAGGCCTGAGGCCAAGAGAGTTTGGTCCAAACTATTTCTAATTCTTTACTCTAGTTTCCAATAACTATTGATATTCTTTTTTTAAATATTCTACTCGCTTCGAATACACAATATAATCTGATAAAGCATTCCACTCATTGACAACTATATTGTAAAAATATTTCCTCCTTTCTGAAGCAGGATTTTTTTTTAATTTCTGAACTCTGGTCTGGCTATTTAAGGTAAAACCTAAGCCCTCCATGTCTCCATATTTGATGAATTTGAACCATATGAATTAAAACATTTATTGTTATCTTACCCTTGTAAACCTATTTTGTTGTATAGTTTTACTCCAAATATATTTGACACACTTATTGTATTGATAAAAAAATGTGTTTCAAGAAGTTTAGAGCTTCTGAACAGTAAAATCATTGTGGTTTTTTAAAAATATGCACCGTTTCTACGAATGATCACGTGACTTTACCATCGATGTTGGTCAGCTTTTAGGTTTACCAATACGCAGTCCAATATAACTGATATCTCCGGGGCAATTTTCACTGTCTCTCTTAATTAAACTCCGGAATGAAAGATCCCATTCCGCCCAAAAGCTTTCTCTCAAAGGGATTAGGCGTTGGTGTGTCGGGTATTATTGCGTTAGGAAGTGTTGTTAAAGCGTCTGGTGGATTACACAATCTGTTTAGGTTTTACTCTGGTGTAGTCCGTCCTTTCATCTGATACCTATTATGAGGTAATTATTAATCAAACTAAAGGAATGTAGAGTTCAATAAATACATTCGTTAAGCAATAGTTAGAGGGTTGTAGTAGAAGATTACTTAAATACAATGATAATCATTAAAATCCAATGCGATTTCGTAATAAAGATTTTTCAAGTAAAGACATTTACAACCAAATTACCATAAAATTTATGTTTTGTATATTTCGTCACTTCAGTTCCCACATGTGCTATCTCACTTTGCACAACATTTAGATAGCACATCTGGGAACTTAAGGGGTCTAAGGAGTCTTAAAAATGTGCAAAGAAGATACTACAAAGCAAAGTTTGATCTTTCATGTCATTTTTGAACTACTGAATGTATAAGTATAATTTTTTTATATGTAATTCTACAAGATTTATTTACTATAAAACAAGTTTTAAAATTTATGAAACTTTAGCCAAAACTTAAATAAATGATATTAAACATGAAGGTACTTGAACACACTGTGATTAGGCTTGCGCGGCAAATTGTGAGGTCAAAATTGAAAAAATGAATAAGAACAGGACTTTATATTGTACAAATATGTACAGACTAGGACTTATACCTAAATTCTCAGCTCAATTTCAATTAGAAATTATTTTTTTAAAAATTTAAAATCAAAATTTTTAATTTTTTAATAATTTTTTTAGAAAAAAAGTTCTTAAAATAATTTCTAATTAAAATTGAGCTGAGAATTTAGGTATAAGTCCTAGTCTGTACATATTTGTACAATATAAAGTCATTTTCTTGGTCATTTTTTCAATTTTGACCTCACAATTTGCCGCGCAAGCCTAATCACAGTGTGTTCAAGTACCTTCATGTTTAATATCATTTATTTTAGTTTTGGATAAAGTTTCATAAATTTTAAAACTTGTTTTATAATAAATAAATCTTGTAGAATTACATATAAAAAAATTATACTCATTTATTGAGTAGTTAAAAAATTACAAGAGAGATCAAACTATGCTATGTAGTATCTTCTTTGCACATTATTAAGACTCCTGTGACCCCTTAAGTGACGATTTTATTTAATATTTATAATTCTGTAATAGGTTATTATGTCCTAATAATTCAAGACAACATATTTTTTTTCAAACAAACTGATTCATTTTTATGCACTTGTTTCACATCACCTTGAATAATGATTTTTTTATTACTATGATTCGTTTGAGGTCAATCTATTACCTAAAAATAGTTTTTGATTCTAAAGTAGGAGTTGTCATGAAAATCCTTATAAATAAAAAAAAACGAATTTAAAGATTGTTTAAGGGGACGCATTACCCAAAATATTATTTCTAGAAATAATAACATAACTTGTAAATTATATTGGTTTTGTATAATGTTCACTCTAAATAAAAAAAATTCTAGCAATAAAAATGAATATTTACAAGTAGCTTTTCATTTATTCAAAAAAAAAAATCAAAATTTGAACTTTTTTTAAACCCTAGGGGAGACCGGGTCTAGTTGATACAGGGTCAAGTTGATACAGTCAAAATAACTCCGTAATGCGCAGGCGCAATTAACTGGTACTCACTTGACTGGACGACCGGTCCGTCGTCAACAACCACTCGTGAGCACTTAGAGGAGGTTGCTTTGTTCTATGAGTTGTGAATTAAATACTGGTTTTGAGCTTTAAAAGTAAATTTTTACCCCTGTATTTGAAGTGTTATTGAAAGTTTACTTGTTAGTGGATTGTGTTATAAATAACATCACATTGTTACATGCTATAAAGGCAAGAATGTAACCTAGTAGACTTTGTTCTAGCTCTTATTGGTTTTCCGTATTTTGCGGTTTAGTGTAATGGCGACGGTTGGGTCAAGTTGATACGCTTCTTTGGGGTCAAGTTGATACGGTGTATCAACTTAACCCACAAGAATTTTCATATGTTGCATTTATTTATAGATACCAAGAAACTACAAGAGGCGAAATACCAATTGATATTTTTGGAAGAGCTTATGAAGAGATTAGAAATGGCAGAATGTATATTAGGGAAGCGGCCAAAATCTTTAATATAGACACAATAGCTCTTTACAGGTTCAAGACAAAAAAGGGAAAATAAAACTTGAAATGCCAGAGGCTTCTGACGAGGTTGTAAAAATGGGTTATGCTAAACATCGACAAATATTGACTGACGAACTTGGGGAGGAGCTTAGCAGATATATTTCAACAAGAAAATAAAAGTTAAAATTGTTTAAATCATTAGGGGGTAATATTACCAAGAATGGAAGAACAGAAAAGAACCGAAAACAAAGAACAGAAACCTGACAAAAGAAGTTTCAAATAAAAAAAAAGAGAGAAACGAAGAAAAATTGAAAAAGATGAATCAGACTCTGATGAAGGCGAAAAGTCTTTTTGTTTGGTGTGCTTCAAAACATATTCAACGTCAAAGCCTGGCCAGGACTGGATACAATGCATATCCTGTAAGAAGTGGGCACACATCGCATGTGCTGAAGACAATCCATTTTACACGTGTTTCAATTGTCCAATCAGATCCCAATTTCTCAGACTCGGAGTAATCAGTTACAATCAATGTAGGCCCTATCATGTAAAACTTTGTATCATATAAAGTTAAAAACTTATTTATATTGTAAAATAAAACACTTTTCGTAATTACTGTATTTTTTATTAGATATAGTTAAATATTTCCTAGCACCATCTCAGCTTACTCATATGCGTATCAACTTGACCCAATGCCGTATCAACTTGACCCATATCGGGTTAAGTTGATACACATTGCAACATTTTAAAAAACATTTTTTTTTCAGTGAAAATTCAATTCTATTTAGATTATAAAAATAGCAGGCGTTAGCCAAAGAGTTATAGTTACTAACTACACTTAGTTTGTTTCAAAATATTGGCAGAAAAAAATTACAAAAATCAGAAAGTAAAAAGTGTATCAACTTGACCCGGTCTCCCCTACTCTCTCCTTCAATTTTAAGAATAACTTCAAACTTTTATGGTTTCTTTTTAGTACTATTTTTTCAAGAACTGTGCATGGATTTAAAATGCGAGCGACAGTTAAAAAGTAATATGCATTTACAGTGAAAATCACAAAAAATACAAATTATTGAATTCAACATTTAAAAAAAAAATAACTACATAGAAGACCTTATTCCATGCACAATTTTGTGCATAATATATGTAAGAACACAGGTAAAAAATTTCAAAATTCTAACTTGATTAGCAAAAAAGCCTTAGGGATTTATTAAACACAAGAATTGAAAAACGTGAACCAGAGAAAAAAAGGTTGAAAGCAGACGAAATACGTATTCAAACGTATAGGAATGACTCCAGAAAATATTTAATAACTTTTTTTCTACACAAGATATCATTATGAAGCTTTCAGTAAATGTTTAGAAGAACTGAAAAATCGACATTTTGACCAATTTTTGGGTAATGCGTCCCCTTAAATTTATAATAAAAATAACAATAATTATTATAAACTAGGAAGAACTAAATTAGCCAATCGAAAAAAAATATTGCTATTAAAAATTGTTTTTTATGGTTAAGAACTTTTAAAAGTTAGGTGTTAAATTAAAATGAATATAGAGATCGCGCGCGCGCGAAAAATTATTTTTAGAAAATACTGTTTAATATGGCACCACGAAACGAAGCCTATCTGAGCATTTTTTTTAATTGGTTACATAGTATACAAGCCTATTCTTTAAGAAGAATCTTCTCTACATATACATAATATATTTATCCCACTCCCAGTCATAACTTCCCTACTTACGCCCATATAATAAATATTGATATACTGACGCGCGTGTTATTTGTGTTAATCCCCTACAGCACCACCGACGCAGCGGGCCTCTGCATCAATACTCTCAGCTTTGGGCTAACTCCAGGGGATTCGGCGAAAAACCGCCTATCATGGCAACCCGAGGTAAGTGGCTATTCATCATCACGCGGTATGGAGGGGGTAATTAGGTACACAAGATTCTTCACCTTTAAGAGGTAGGCGAATACCCAAAATTCAACAAAATTCTAACATTTTTACCATTAGTTGAATCTTTTCAAAATTTGGCATAGTGATTTCAAATATAATGAATAATACTATTTAGGCATTTTTTTTTATTTAAATATAATTTATTCAATTTAAACGGTGTTTTTCTACTAAAAAAGAGGTTTACGCTAACAAGTCTACCACATTGAATTTTCATCCTATAAGCATTAATTATGTGTTAAATTCTTCGTTTTGATCTGATACATGCAATGACCCTCTAGAGTTGCATACAAATTACAAGAAAATAAGTTTTTAAGAAAAATGTCATAAATAAACCACACAATTTTTTTTTCCCGATTAACTTACACTTGGACATTTAAAAAAAAACTACTATATTTACACCAGATGTTAGAGCTTCGTAGCACAGATATATATTGATATATAGCATCTGTAAAAAATTTCAGGTAAATTAATGTAAAACTTTTTATGCTAGAAGTGTTAGCGTAAACCCCCTTTTTTAGTTGAAAAACACCGTTTTAAATAAATCAATTGTATTTAAATAAAAAAAAAATGCCCAAAGAGCATTGCTCGTTATATTTGAAATCACTATGCCAAATTTGGAAAAGATTAAAATAATAGTGAAAAGCATTTTATGTATTCGCCTACCTTAAGGCGCGCTTACATGAGATATAGAATCCAAGGATTCAAGAGCAAACTCAGCAATTTTTCCCTCCTGGGGATTTTCTCCCAGACATAACCGGAATTGCAGGGTTTCATTTGGGGGTTTCTCAAACCCTCCAATGAAGGATGGTTTGGTGTTTCATTCCATGGAATCGTCCACAAACAATCATTTTGGATAAAAATCCTGCTCGACCTCATTTTCCCCTAATGGGGATTTTAGCATTCCATGGGGATTACAGGGCTCGTGTAAACGCACCTTTAGAATCATGTCATTCTCAAAGGTCCCGGTAATGTTTGTTTTTACGATGCCGGTGGATAGCAGTGGAAATGTTATTATACGATAAGAAATTAGTTAATGAGAACTTTTTAATGTTTTTCAACATTAATTTTTCTACATTGCAATATTGTATTTAACCCTTTCACTTCTGAAACCGCCCAAGACGGACGTCCGACTAAGGATTCGATAAAGATACTCCAATCTCGTATTACGAGTAAACAACAAGAAGTTCTAAAAGAACTGAAATGGCCTACTCTCCTGTTACTTAAATACTTACTAAAATTTTTATCTTGAAAAAAAACTAGGTTCGTAACAGCAAGTGGCATCAACAACCTGTTTCTACATTAAATTTACATACATTCGAATAAATTTCATTAAACAGTGCATCCAGCTATAATTTCAACTTCTTAAAGCTAAATCAATTATTTTCATTAATTTTCTATCGGCAATAAATAAAATATTACTTATCGTCCGAATGATTTATTTGCAGTTATAAATAAATATTTAATTATTCGTTGAACAAAAATATAAAACAACAAAAAATACACTTAAAATAGGAAATGTAAATTAACAAGTTGGTTTGTAACAACTTTACCCTCTTCCACACAACAGTTGTGTTTAACAGGTAAAAAGGAGCCAAACACAGCATTAATTCTATATTAAACATTTACCCGCTAAATTCGGCTAGTTTCATTTATTTTATTTCGAAAATTAAATAATTATTACTCAAATCGTTTGAAAAAAAATTACATTTCAAAGAATAAATATGTAATATTTCTCGCTTTTAAATAGAATGAAAACATTTCATATCAACATACAAAGAATCCCGTTGTGAAATATATTTGACGTCATTTTAAACTGATCGGTGTCGCAAAAATAAATTTAATTTTAATTTATTGTCTAAAAGAATAAAATTTTATCGAGCGATTGTTGCGATGGCAATGGTGATTTAATTCTAATAAGTTTTTTTAAATAATTGAAGTACTTCGATTGCAAATTCTTTTCTGAAATTTTCAATGTATTCCTATTTCGATACGCTGAATTTTTTGACGTATCTCACTTGTCCGTAGCATTTGTAGTTTGCAACAGCGATTAAATTGACTCGAAATTGAATTTCAATGCTAATTCAATGGGAAATTCGTCGACAAATAGTAGATTTATGTCCGTCCGATTGTACAGACAGACGAACAAAAAGTTTAAAAGTTGTGTGTCTGAGGTTATACCTTTCTAATAAAAAAGGATTTTTAAGACTGATAGAACCGATTGTGGAAGGGGGGTACGGACGGACAGACAGACGGACGGACGGACATCGACAGCATGTCAATACTTATTTTTTTCATATTTTTTTTTTAATTCTTCGAATTAAAAAAAGAAAAGTTGGCTAAAAAATCCTTCGTATCGAAAGGGTGAAAAATTATGAAATCCAGGGGTAAGTGGCTATTCATTATCCCTTGGTATTGAAGGGATAATTAGGTACATAAGAATCTTCACCTTTATGTTCATGTCGCCCAGCTTGTAAAGGGGTTTCGACCCTCGCTAGCCAAGCGATTTGACCTGGGTTCGAATCCCGGATAAAGCATGGATTTGTCTTGTCCTGAGTACATGTACAAGCGGAGAACGTGCTCATTAAATCTGTGGGTCCGAAAGATGAAAAGACCGCATTAAAGGTTTTATTGGTGATTTCAAACATGATAAGTACTACATTTGAAGTGCGGAATTTTTCTGCTGTACATTGACACTGAACCATAATTTTGCATCACTACATGTACGTACAGTCCTGCTCAAAAATTTAGACACAGACGCAATTCATGAAAAAATCGTCAATGTTACTATTTTTCATTAGTTTTTTTTTAAATATATAATCTTTAGACAGCATGAAAAATAATTGGGTAAAATTTTTTGACAAAAAATATAAATAAATTTGACTTCCATCAACAAATTAAAAATGTCCATACTTTCCTTGCCACAAAAGTATAGACACAAAATTCCGTTTTATGCAAATTCTGTACAGGAAGTGATTGAGGGAGGGGTTTTAAGTTGCTTTAAAAGGTTGAAGGTAATTTTCAATGCTTAGAACCATTCTGAAGTCCACTGAATTTTAATATGAATAGACATTAAGGATATGGACATTCAAATTCAGAGGTAAATCTGTTTCGGATATTTCTACTAAATTTAAGCGTTCGAAACGAGGTATTCATAGAGTGTCAGCACGTGGCGATCAACATCCACCAAAATCGCGGTCTGGAAGACCTCCAATCACCAGAAAACGAGAGGACAGACAAATAAGAAAATTGGCTTCAGACAAACATTGCTCTTCAAATCAAATTAAAATCCCAATTGTGGCTTAATTTTTACCAAACACTATCAGGAGGTGAATCAATGAATCTGATTGCTTGATAAAATCCAAACTTATAGCGCATCCTAGCATGCTATCTCATCATAAAGATGCTAGATTGCAATGGACTCAACAACACATGTCTTACAGCTATCCATTGCAGTCTTGGTTAGGTTAGGATTGAATTATTGTCGCACTAGAGCTACACGAGGGCTATTGGTGACGGGCGTCGCATTTTAGAACCACAGTCAAGTGACGAGCCGACACCTGAATAGGCACCCAACGCAACCATTGCAGTCTTTAACTTTATGATGAGATAGCAAACTAGGTTGTGCTATTAGTTTGGATTTTATCAAGTAACCAGATTCATTGATTCACCTCCTGATAGTTTTTGGTAAAAATTAAGCCAAAATTGGGATTTTAATTTGATTTTAAGAGCAATTTTTGTCTGAAGCCAATTTTCTTATTTGTCCGTCCTATCGTTTTCTGGTGATTGGAGGTCTTCCAGACCGCGATTTTGGTGGATGTTGATCGCCACGTGCTGACACTCTATAAATACCTCGTTTCGAACGCTTAAATTTAGTAGAAATATCCGAAACAGATTTACCTCTGAATTTGAATGTCCATATCCTTAAAATCTCTTCATACTAGAATTCAGTTGACTTCAGAATGGTTCTAAGCATTGAAAATTACCTTCAACCTTTTAAAGCAACATAAAACCCCTCCCGCAATCACTTCCTGTATAGAATTTGCATAAAACGGAAACTTGTGTCGATACTTTTGTGGCAAGGAAAGTATGGACATTTTTAATTTGTTGATGGAAGTCAAATTTATTTATATTTTTTGTCAAAATTTTTTACCCTATTATTTTTCATGCTGTCGAAAGAATATATATTTAAAAAAAATCTACTGAATATAGTAACATTGACGCTTTTTTCAAGAATTGCTTCTGTGTCTAAACTTTTGTGCAGGACTGTATGAGATACTTATATAAACCCGTGAGTATAGATTTTGATTTCGCGGTACATGAAAGATTTAATTGACTTAAAATTACCATTGCGATTATCCACAATATCAAATATCAGTATTATCTTCCAGGTCAATTATAATTTCTGAGGATGTAGGAGCGTTTGACTCATCAGAAGAAGGTTTTAATCAGTATTTTAATGAAACATACGTAAATCTTTTGTAATGCGCATGGTTATTTGCAATCAGCAATTTGTATGTATAGAGAAGAAATGAAAATATATATTCATGATGTTATTTAAAATGTTCCAATGTTACATAGAACATGACGTTATTTGTAAAGTATAGTCAACTCACATAATAAACTCAAATTAGTGTAAAATGAGTTATATTTAATTCACGAAAACTCTTTTACCGATTTGTTGTGAGTTAGTGCAATACTGAAGTAACTCAACTTTTACCTTTTCTGTATAAGCTAAGCATTATTTAGTTCAACTAAACATCTCAATTTGTTTACACTAATATTTTAAATATAGAAAAATATTTAAAATATGATGTACATGCCTTGAAGTAATAAAGTTCTAGATATGTTATTCAAACGATAAAGTTCAGTTTGAGGCAGCAATCGGTAATTCTTATGTAACACATTAGAACAGAATTTAACAAATTGAACACTAAATTTCTACATGTTTACTTTTGCATCTGAATCATTTTGATACATAACATAAGACATTACTTTAAGTAAATATTTATTCAATTTTATCATTATAAATGGACTTCAAAACAAACTTTAAATAAATATTTATATTTCGATTTCCAAACTAAACATATCATTTCTAACTTTTTTAATAGAACGTACGTTCCTTCTCTAACCATACAATTGCCGATTGCAAATAACCATACGCAACACAAAAGATTTACGTCCGTTTCATTAAAATACTGATTACAACCTTCTTCTGATGAGTCAAAACGCTCTTTCATTCCCAGAAAATTATTATCCAGAAAAGATAATACTTTTCAAAGTTATAAATTGCAAAGAAGGAAAAAAAAGACAATATTCCATCGTTTGCTTTGGCGCTGTCAAAACCATGCTGTAATTGATATTCTTCAAACAATGCGCTTAAGTCCGCATTTGTATAAAAGAACTGCGCTGGATAGCTTAAAGTTTTAAAAGGGAATGGGCATTACTTCAAATAATTCTAAAGGACAGTAGATAATTATAAGCTATGATAGAAAATTGAGGGTTTTAGAAGAAAAGTTGTTTATAATAAAGATATATTTTCGTTATTGTATATTTTAATGGGTGGAGGATAATTTTTATATTTTTCCTAAGAATTACAGATCGTTTTATCTTTTATTTTGAAAATGCAATTTTTTTTAATTATATAATGTATATGTTTGCAGTTAAGGAGCTAATATTAACAAAATTAATTGCAATTAATTGTTACTTATCTGACAGATATAAAAAAAATTGATTAAAACAATCTGTAATTTTAAATTACAAAATAAAACAATAATTATTATTTATTTAACTAACAATCGGGCATTTTATACGACAGTTGCCGATCTTTATTTATTATTGTTTGTGTCATAAATCGTATTAATCCAACGTCAATCGGAATGACGCAATGCTTGAAGAGCACCGTTATCAAAACTTATGTTGTCTACCCATTGGGAATATTTTATCAATGTCTGTGTGTACTGCCCGCTCATCACCTACAGTAGGTCTAAATTTTAAGTTCAGTCACCTATATAGCCCTCGTGAAGCTCGAGTGCGACGATAATTCATCTAAAGTTGATTACTGCGCATGTGACACTCTGATCGTATGCTGCATTTTCTATGTCCTATGTGTAACCGGCTATTATTCAATTTAAGCTTTTTTTCCAAAAAGGCTATACCAGCTATACTGAGTAAACAAACGTCGTAACAGTTTTAATTTTTTTGTGAAAGAAAATTGTATAATTTAAAGCAGTTCTATAATAATAAAATTTTAGCGCATGTTTGGACCAGGATCCTATGCGGCAGGTAAACTGCAGTGACTATCCAAATGTTGTTGTTGTTGTCGTCGTGCGACCAGTGCAATAATAACAAAAAAGACTATTATAAATAGAGGCAGGTGGGATGGAAGTGAAATAGTTCAAAAAAGCGTGGCGCACAGAAAAGGCCACATCCGCAGCTTTGGGGACGCGTTCTCTCGGAGTTACAGGCTACCCCGAGAGGCAAATCCTATCCACATGACCGGTACCATTGTTGAAAACATTCAATTACTTTAATGTAAAAGAAAAGACTAAAAAAAAGACTACTTATTTTAGTGCAAAAATGGTCCAACTCATTGCTATGGTTACTATGGCTAGTTTACCTGCATAGCCTTCTAATTGTCATTACTATTTAGAACCTCAAAAACAGTTAATCCCTGGCCTAAAATGTAATGGCAGCCGTGAAGCTTAAGGATTCCATATAATCAGATATAAATATCTGTTGTCTTTAATAACTTTTATCTTTAACTGATATTGTAGAATAATTACCATGCTATTCTAACAATAATTTGAATTTCTTTTATTACACAGAAGAAATTGAAGATCTTGATGTAGCAATAGCAATGGCAGAAAAGTATGCAGCATTCCGACTTTCACAAACAAGGTAAGCTACGTTTCTTTTATCATAATCGGGTTATATTTCGACTGTATATTAAAACAAAACGATACTTAAACAATTTATTTTATATTTTATAATAAATTGATTTTTTAAAAGGTATCCCGGTTAAGTGAAGCCTGTTTTTAGAAATGGCGTTTGTGAAGCTTACAGCCACGTGGCTGTTCTTATTTGTTACAGATGCTTTTCCTTTTCGGCATCTTATTCAGTTAAAGACGATATGTATGTATATTCTGACTACACTCCTTGCCAACCTAAGTTGGATGAATAGAAATATGCTATGAAAAAGATTCTTCAGCGTATGTAAAGAAGTCCATAAATAATTTGTGAATACTTCTAGAAAACGTGTAAACCATTAATTTCGTTTCAAGTCTAACAGATTTGAATATTATTTGAGATTTTTTTAATTATATCGGAATGAAAATGTATTCGATTTAAATTGTATTCAGATCATTTTATGTAAATGTCATTGTGTGATTTGTATGTAAATATTACCTTACAAGAGTTTTCAACTAACGGACTATTCGCATTTTACCCTCTCCCTTTTTACTTAAAATTGTCAGCCAAGCTCTCTACTTTGCCCCTGGACGTTTTCTTTGCTGCAATGAATGTGCATTGAAGGTGAAACGGGTTTTAAAAGTCACCATAGCTCCTTGTCGAATTTTTAACGATTATGAAAGTGTATAAAAATTAAAAGGGTTTTAAGTTACCACTCTGCCCCTAACAAATTATTTGATGTAATTATTGTGCATTAAAAGTGAAACGAGTTAAAAATCACAAATTTTCTCTTTGCCACTAAACTACAACGATATTTATAATGACAGTTCAATAACTAAATGTTATTTTGATACTTCGAATTATTTTTGGGATCCAATGTTGTGTTTGCGTTTAAAGACTATTAGGTTATATTTGAAGAACAGTTAAAACCCTTCGCGAAAATCCAATTCTGCATTAGAACTAAAAAATATTAGGTTCTAATGTATTTTAAAATTATGTACAAATGAAAGCTATCGTCAGTGCTTATATACATATGAATTATTACAGTTCTCTACAAATTTAAATAAAATGTAAATATTAGATTATTAAAAACTTAATATTCGGTGCCAAATCACTGATTAAATCTAAAAAGCTAGTTGATGTTTTTATTGCCAACTAAAATCTCTGTAACTAAAATCACCTTATTACAACTAATCACTGCAGTGTAAAATCACTTAAACCAGCCAACTTAACCTACAAAAATCATGTAACCAAAAGATTATACTGAAAAACACTAACAATAACAAGTTTCTTTGCACTATTCTTAAATAACCGGTTTATAAAGTGGTTAAATTTTTTTAACTATAACTTGGATTTGTTCACTTTACTAAACCATATGCTTTCTATTCCACAAGATATAGTAATAGTTAGAAAAAACGCATTCGATACTATAAAGGAAATGACCAGTAATGCGTCATAATACATAAGATACCATTCTGACCAATAACAAAGGCGTTCGTAGTGATATCTCACTTCAAAGCGACACAGTCTTCATCTCTATAACTGCAATTCCGCTGGAATCCTATTTCAAAGATGAATTTCTGGCGAACCGGTGCGGAGGTATTATGATATTATTGAAAAACAGTTACTTTGGTTTTAATGCTTTATAACCTGTTATGTATCGCTTATTTTTCGAAGAGTATATCCCTTTCAGTCCCAAAAATTTACTACACTACAGAAACATCTGATATTCACAAAATAAGCTTATTTTAGGTCAAATATACGAATTCCAAAAGAAAAAAAAATCATTAAATTTTTTTATATGGTTTTTGAAATAAAGCCAACATTTTTTAACTGTGGAAAACAACAAAATAAAAAATATATATATTACCTAAAAACACTTCGAGTTATATATTTTAAGGTATATGACCATATTATTAAAAAAAATTAATAATTATTTTAACCGAAATAGTTTAAATTGTGTTTTAAATAAGTGGAACTGAAGTGAACTTATCAAAAATCAAGAGAAACGCTTGTTGACTATTTTCTAATTAAAAAAATAGTAGTTCTGACTTCTATTGAGATTAATGTAAAATATTGTCTGATAGAACAAAGTATGAAGAATCGAATGATGTGTGTTCGGATGTCATAACGGGACATAAAAATTTAGAAAAAAATATTGAAAGTGATGTTGCCAAATGGCATCACTGGGACTGAAAGGAATATATTGCAGTGTGGTAAAATTCGATTTCAAGGAACCCTTGTAAAACATAAAATTAAATGCAAATGTCAATAAGTGTGTTGCTTTTATTTAAATATTCAAAAGAATCGTGCTTTCAAATATGTTAGGTCATACTTTGGTCGACTTTGGCCTTGTGATTAAATTTTAACCAAGCATATCATTCGGTTACAGATAGTAGATTTATGTCTGTCCGGATGTACAGGCACGAGGACAAAAAGTATGAAAGTCAGGTCTCTGAGGTCATATCTTTCTAACAAAAAAAAAATTTATCAGATAGATAGAATTGATTTTGGAAAAGAGGTACGGACATACAGAAGGAGATGTCATAATGATGTCGAAATTCAAACGTAAAAATGAACCCCCTTGTAAAAAATGGAGTGACAAAAACTGTTTTAAACATTGATCACCAGATAGCGACAGTAATTTTCTTCTGTATGTATACCTCCTCTGTAACCACCTCACTACCATAATTCAGAAATAAAACTGTCTTGAAACAAAATGGGTGTCTGTTTCTTAGGCGCATCCAATCGTAATTGATAATTGGTTAATAACAATTTTGAAAAAGTAAACCCCGAATGTAAACGATTTTTAAAACGAAAAAACGACGTTTTTATTTTGTATGACTATTTTGGGTGAGTTCCTGAAGGGGATAATTGATGCTTAGAAAGTGTACACATTTAATTCTATATTTCCAATGTAGTACAGTTTCGTTATTCCTTTCAAAATAGAACAGGTGAACCCTGTAGCATCTTTGCAAAAAAAGAAAAACCATAAGGGATTGTCATATGGTGCTCCAATTGCATGCTATAAATCATACGCTGAGTATTCTCTAGTGGTAATAATCCTGCGCTTTTGTCTGAAGCTTTCTTTTACAATGGCCAAATGCGCCTCTTCCCATCAGTTTTCGGATTTATGGTTCCTTTCTTTCCTCCACGCCGCGGAAAAGGTGAAGAATGGCTCTTGTAGCAGTTCTTGATTTAGAAGGTAGGATTTGATTTCAGGAGATTTTTTTGCGTTGATGACGAGTGAAAGTGTTCAGTTTTTCTCGGGAATAGAAGGGTAATAAATTAATGTAGTTTACGTGTTGTATCGTGGGTGTTCGTGAATTAAAGTTTTAAAAATATCGTGCAAGGTTTTCGGTGTAAAACTATGTTTATAAGAAGTGAAATTATTTAACAAGAAAAAAAAAACCTTTGCTTTATTACAGCTGAAAAATACAGATTACATTACCAGAAATAACCGATACGACATAGTGAATTCGCTTTAACCGTTCATCGAAATAAAAGGATTTTTAAAAAAATATTAAATTTGCCTAGCATATTTTAATTATTATACTAATCTATACCCAAAAACCAATAAATTAAAATGAAAACAATTTTCAATTGAAAGTGAATTTTTATGACTATTCTAAATTCATGTCATTTTGCATTAACAATTTCGTTACTGAAGCGCCCCAAAACGCCCGAATAACTAAGGATTCGATAATGTTATTCCTATCAAATATTACGAGAAAGCAAAAAAATCTTTCGTAGCGAAAGGGTTAACACCGCAGAAATGCCCAATGGAATTTATTTCTTTAAAAGTATGCAGCAATTGAAACTCCAGGGTCCTCAGAGGCAAAATATTCGTGTGCTACTTAAAATATAAAGTAAAAGCGACACTTAAAGAAGTTTTAACAATTTCGTCACATTCCAAGCTACTTTGTAACTCATTTCTTAAATAAATATCTATTAAAGACATTCGCGTAAAGTGTACTTGATCCAAAAGAAAATAAAAAGTGTCTTCTTTAGCTAAAATTTCACAACTTGCTATTTACTTCCCGACAGATAGCACCCGATCAAATTTACAACACAGATTACACAGCTTTTTTTTTATTTCGTAATGGGAAGTTGTTAAAAAAATCTTCATCTGCCGAGAATCAAGTACAAACAGGTAGTAAAAAAGCTCATTTCAAGGCAGGGGAAGTAATTTCGTCTCTAAATGACCTTTAGATCGACGGAGTTTTTATTTTTGAAATGGAGGGTAAGGCTCTTTTCTACTAGGGTTATTTTCTGAAAATTGTTTTTTTTCTTCATTATTTAATGCTTTTGAGTTTTATTTTAGCACGTTGGGATTAAAACTCATGCGTCTTAAGTCTGACTTAAAAATTTTATTTGTCGATTAACTGTTTGTCCAAAGTTACTTCAGCTGCTGGTAGTTAAAAATATAGAATTAAAAATTTTAACTTAATAGTAATTTCAAATTAATTCTAAGATAAGAAATTAGTTAATAAGGACTTTTTTAAAACTTTTCAACAATATTTTTTCTATATTGTAATATTGTATTTAAAAAATTATTTTTAATTAAAAATATATACATCAAATACTTTCATTAGTGGATATGTTTTCTTCTGTGTGTTCATTAATACTATAATTACTTAAGTGAGTATGAATAGGACATGAAAGCAACCTATTGAAGTTTTTTCAAAAAATTTTGTTTCATCATGTCGGTTTATTATTAACACTATCTCAAAAATATAAGGAACGTAAGCCATTGTAGTTCTTTAAAAAAATTATCTTTATTGTAACGGTTTATCATTAAAACCATCAAATTCATATTGTATATACATTGTACACTATTTACCAACGAATAGTCTAACCCTTTCAGTCCCAATGACAATTCGGCATCATCATTTTAGAATTTTTCTGATCGTTTATAGCCATTTATGATATCTAAAAGCACATCATTTGATTTTCAAACTTCTCTCTATTTAAAAATATTTTTTATTAATCCCAATTAGATATCAGTCCTAGTATTTTTTAAAAAAATTATGTTCAGAAATATGATGATGCCAACTGTCATCACTGGGACTGAAAGGGTTAATAATTAAAAAAATCTGAAGAATCATTTAGATGGTTTTTATTTAAAAGAACAGGTAAATAAAACATAATAAGATATATTTACTATCTTTTTTTATATTAGTTCGAGAAAAGAATTTTTCCTGGAAAGTTGTTTGCTAAGTTGAAGCAATTACTTCACTCCAATCGACTACGAGAGAAAGTTTTCATTTCCGTTTTCGCGCCTTTTTCATCTTTTTCTTATTCTAAATTTTTTATATTTTTCTTAAAGCAATATTAGAGATTTTGTTGATCAATATTTTGATATAAGAATGCATACGGTATGCTAGTTTTTTTTGCTAAAAATATTTGAGGAAATAAACGCTCCTGTCAAGTTTGATGCGCATATATTTTATTTCGAATGCGGTTTCATTAAATATGGTGGATTTTGTTTCTTGTATTTTTGTATTTACAAAAATAAATCGCTCTTTAAGCAAAAAATTGTCCCTTCTCAAACTTATTTGAAATGACAGAAATATATCTTTTTACGTTTAGTGTCATAGGACATCATTTTATGTCATTATTTTATCATCACTGTTCAATTTTAATAACTTTATGACTATCATAAATCATCTAAAAGATGATTTGGTATTTAATTAGTCACATATTTTTGGATCTAAGATATTTTTTGTCTCGAAAACAATCTAAAACCTTTGCTAAAGTCCCTTGTAGTTTTTTGAAAAATTAAGCCTTTACAAATTGATTTTTTTTTTGCATTCAATAGAAAAATTATTGCAGTATAATTGTTAATCTATAATATTTATTTTTGCAACGGCAAAAAATTAAAATAACTAAAGTCTTTAATAGTTTTATTCTTTATATAGTTTACAAATGGTAATATTTTATTAATTAAAAATAATAAGAATACGTTAAATTATAGCGAGTTTTTTTTAAATAGATTGTCAAATACTTAATTTAAAACACAATTATTTAAAAAAGCCTTATCTTATATCAATAACCATAAAAAGTGTAATACGTAAGAAGCAGAACAAAAAATTAATACTCTAAATTATCATTGAATTTTAATTAGCGAATATATTTTGATCTTTATTGCTTTCATTGCTATTTTATGGCTCTTTAGCTCTCAAAGTTTATGTTCAAGGCAAGAATTATGCTATTTAAGTATTGGAAAGTATGTCATCACTAAAATTTCATTTACTTTCCTATTTAAAATCTTTCTTGCGTTTGATTACATATTTTATAGGGAAAATAAACTTTAAGCTAAGTACGCCATTAAGGTAATTAAGATTATTTTAGAGAGAATTGAATATATTTTAAAAGTTTCACATTAATATTTAATCGGGACATATTTAAAGTTGGGTACTTAAAGCATTATGTAATGATATATCGATGTTATTTTAAGAACCATAATAATTAAAGAGAAAACATTAAGTTTTACTAAATTGTTAAAAAAAAATCATTTTATCACCACTTTGTAAGTGACATAAACTGGAAAGTCGTGAGCTTTAAACTGTTTCATTTCTGCTAATGAAAAATAAATAAGTTAGTGATTTGGGGATCAAAAATGAGAACATAAAAAGGCAATATAATAAGATAAGACAATAATTTCACAAAAGAAAACTAGTTTTAAGCCTTTCAATTTCTAAAAGCGGCCCATGTGGCTGTACAACTAAAAAATCGATGATGATATTCCTAACATCTCTTACGCGGAAACAAAAATCCTCCGTGGCGAAATTGTTTGCGCATACTTTTTGGGCACATTATTGTGTACAGGTACAATATACATTTAATTTTAGTGCATGTATTTTTTTTTTAAAGTAATTATATTTTAGTAACGATTTTCGTTTAAAAAAAAACTTATTTTCTCATTGCGCATAATAGGCAATACTTTTTTTTTAATCATAAGACAATTCTGACACAGACAAAAGTTACTTGTTCCATTTTGAACTTTAAGATTGTCTATGTTTCTTACACAATATAAATTGGTATATGTGTTCCCCTTATATATGAAACTCTAAAGAGTGATATTTACCTAACGTTATTTAAGTATTCGGACTTTTGAGCCCAGTCGGTTAGGCACTCGCTTAGCATGCGAATGGTCCCAGGTTCGGGTCCTGGCATCGCCAAAATAACTACCGACCTATAAACGGCCTGTGCAGCCAAAAATTTCCGACGGATAATAAAGATCCCCGTTTAAGGGAGTGCACGTTAAATATCCTTCAAAGTCCTAACGCGCTGCGCACGATGTCGTCCTTAATGGTTGCGGGGTGCCTATTCAAGTGTCGGCTCGTCACTTGACTGTGGTTCTAAAATACGACGCCCGTCGCAGAAAGCCCTCGTGTAGCTCTAGTGTGACGATTATTGAAACCTAACCTAACCTAACATTATTTAAGTATTCCTTCCAGTTGCTCCAAATCAGAGTAAAGAGCAAAGGTTCAAACTTACACCAAAAAAAAAATCAGGGATTGTGTCTATGCAATTCTGACTGGGATTCTTTCGAGTCCTTCAAGCGTCATCATCATCTTCATTAAGCTCGAAACGGACGAGAGTCTTGTCATGGATACCTTATTGGAATGTCTCTCGGGCCCTATTTGCAGCGAAAATACGGTTCATTTTAGAGATTTGATACTTCGTGTCATTATTATTTTGTAAATAGTATTCAAATGTAAACTGTCGTTGAAATAAAAATTATAAATTAATTTGTGTATCTTCTCAATGTTCCGAAATAATGGATGCTTAAAAATGCTTGTTTTAAAGATTGGTTAAGAATCATAGAGATGGTAAAACCGCGCGCTAACCCACGCTAGCGCACGGTTTTACTGTCTCTATGTTGATAATAGAAGATAGTTGGGCTGATAACGCTACACTTTTCATCAGTAACAGCTCTTGAGCTATTTCTGGTAAATTTATAAAACATTTTAAATTAAAACAAATGTTAGAATGGAGTATTAATTACATCAAATTGAAAGAGAGTGCTTATTCGTAACACTCAACAGGTGGGGGTTTTTCATCGTTTAAAACCTCAAGTTTAATGAAATTGACATGCCTGTCATCAAATTTTAAGAAATAATATTATTTCTATAATTTCTTGCAAAACGTACGTTAAAATATATAATTAGAGTTGAAATATATGTTTAGGTAAATCTAATACATATAGGAATCTTTTTAGGAATAAAAGTTTTATCACATATTTTAATGATGGATCAATGTTAAGAACTTTAATTTGGCACATTTTTTAACCCTATCACCTCGTTGTTACAAAAATTTCATCTATATTAAGTATTACAGCCAACATTCTAAACAACAGGTAAATAGGACGAGTCACCTTTTCTTAATTTCGTGCTTGAACCTCGAGTTAATGGTCTAGTTAACGCTCTCCTGGCCACTCGGGACCCTCCATTAGGGTTAACGACTCCTGCGACCCTCTCAAGAATCATGTTGCGGGATCAGTGTCGATAAGGAAAGTCCCTCATTGCAACGGGTGGAAATCGATGTTTGAATAAGGTCTGGTCTTTCGAGTGTTAAAAGGTTAAACCTTAGGAGTCATAGTTTGTTTATTCTAGGTTCTTTATCGATTGTTCTCATTGTTGAACGATTTAAACTAAAATCTAAAGTAACTTATTCCTTTCTTTCAATTATTTATAAAAACAAATAATGGGTCAGAATAAAGAACTTAAGCCTGTTACTGTTTATCATCCCACCTTCCCCGTTTAAATAACAAAAAGTTCTTCTTTCCAGTTACAGATTAACCCCAACATTCTGAAACAACAGGTAAATACGGTCAATTGCTTTTTCTGAATTTGGTGCTTGAACTTCGAGTTAAAGGTCTAGTTAAAGCTCTCCTGGCCATTCGGGACCCTCCATTAGGGTTAACGACTCCTGCGACCCTCTCAAGAATCATGTTGCGGGATCAGTGTCGATAAGGAAAGTCCCTCATCGTAACAGGGGAAATCGATGTTTGAATAAGGTTTGGGTTTGAAGGTTTAACCTTATGACTTTTTGTTTAATTATTCGAGATTCTGACTGTTTTCATTGTTGACCTGTTTAAGGGGGGTAGGGTGAAAATTTTATAAGAATTTTTTTTTAATTAATATTTTATAAAGTAGTACAAACTCTTCTGAAAATAATGGCGGCTTTGTTTTACCTCTACAATGAAAATACTGTTTAATTGAAGGCCACTCTAAAGGTTGGCAAAACGAAATTAAGATAGTGGGAAACCAAAATTAATATGATGTCATTAAATAAAAGTTTATAACATCATTGGAGCTATTTTAAATAACTTTGTTCAAATTGGCAACAGTATCATACTTATTTCGAAAATAATTTTATAGTAAGTCCGATATAGCAACGCGATAGTTAAGCAATTTTAGAGCAATGCACGTTTAAAATCTCGTCGCACTAGAGCTACACAAGGGCTACTGACGACGGGCATGGTAAGACGAGAAGCAAATGGAATAATTTGTCTTAAAAATGGTTAAACATGCCTGTTGAAAAGGTAACTACAAAACCACAAATGATTTGTAAATTAATGGAAAAATATTGTTTAGAGTCAAAACTGATATTACGAAGAAAAATAACAATTTAGAATAAAATGACTTGTTTTACTAAGAGTTACTTGTTTCACACATAGGTAATGCATAATTATAGTAACATGTAATAAAATAAATATATTCTTCCTACAATATAAAACAAAATTAAACCTTTTTACTAAAAAAATTTACAATATATATATAAAAATGTATGCTTACAATAACACATTTATAAAATGCATGACATTAATTAAAGCTAAAAAAATCGAGTATCAATTATATTTTTTGTTTCATTCAGTGCTTTAAAAAAGAAAATCCAAGCTGTTTTGCGTATTTTAATGCATCTCATAAAATTTAAAAGCTTAATACAATCCATTGAACTGTTTTTTATTTCTTTTACGATAAGTAAAAAAAAAAAGTTAAGTTTTGCAATTCACATTAAACTTTCTTATCACTTTCAAATCTTCTCCGCGTTGGATTTAAATTCTTATTGTTAAGGCTCGGATAAAAAGTAAAGAGTAATTTAAACGAAATTCTATCAAAAGATTAAAAAAAGATAATTATTTTTTCTCCAAAACTTGGATACCTAGCGGGTTTTCGGTAATTAACGTCACTTTGATTTTACACTCTTAAGGATTTAGATTTACATTAAAAGACTATTTAATAGTTAATAATAAAAATTGAGGTACAATTTTTGTTTGTTTCAATATTTAATGTGCGAGGCACAATTAATAAATTGTATAATTTTTGATTTGATAATATATGTTTTATCTATTTTATTAAATATCAACATATTTAAAATTGTGCTAGTATGTAAACGACGTAATTTCTTCTTAGATTGTAAAATGTTTTTCGATAGATAAATTAGTTTTGCAGGCTCAAATAGACTGTTCTTTATAAATTAAAAAAATCGTTTTTTTCGTAGGGAATTTTAGGGAGGATTATCATACTATTTTTACTCGAATTGGAATAATCAATTAAACTTAGGCTTATAAGTCGCAGTTATGAGCTTTCAATACTGATTAAAAATTATGACTTTTAGTTTATAATACGCAATTTGCTCGATTTAGTAAGATATTAGGTGTATTAATCTGAAATAAACCCTGGATATCATGTAAAAAGTTATTTGAAAGTATTAACTTCTCAATAATCTTGCATTGTTATTTTATTAAACAAAATTATTGCATTCACACTTGTAGCAGATTGGAAAGTAACTTCCTTTTTTAATGTAAAATGAAAGTGTATAAGCCTTGACATTAATTTTTTAAAGCTATAATACTATTTCATTTGGTTGGCAGCAGCATAGCATTATTTTAGGCTAATATATTGTAGTTTTCGAACTAGATACCGAATTTAATTCTTCAGTATAAACCACAAAACCTAGACACGATCATTTTCAGAAATTTAACATTGTAAAATTTTCCCGGCCATAGTGAATAAATTATGGAATTTTAATAATCATAATTAAACTCACCTTAATTTGATTCCAAATACATAAAATTCCACCCCCTGTTCTAAAATCAGCAGCAGGAAGAAACTTGAATTAACATTACGCGGGGATGAATCCCCATGTTAATTCGCTGGGGTAATAACACAGCGTCACACTACACGATAAAGCACTTGTTTCAGCGCTTGTTTCTAATTAAGACCTAAACCCGCTGATATATGCGTATTCCCCCGTGTAATTGAGTGCTGCATTTCGTAGCATTTTACACGTGGAATTGATACAGTTGTAACACGTTTAAGTAGAGTCACTTAATATCAACTTGTACTTATACGTCGAGTAACGACGGGCAGTATTGGCTTCCTTTTTACTCCTCGTGGAATGATTTTTATGCCGTTTATAGACCCATATGTATCAAAAGACGCTAATTATTTCTTGTTTGAAATTTAAATGAGTGGTTTTCTATTTTTTTAGAGATGTTTTTTCTTATTTTTTAATACTTATTTTAAAATTGCTTTTAAAATCGCTTATCAAACATAATTATGTACTTTTATTGGGCCCAATGACGAAAACACAAATGCCTTGCAGTACTAAAAGTACTAAAAAATACCGACGAAAGAACTATGCATCTAAAGGCCATATAAAAGAAATATTTTTTTTAGAAACTCCATCTGTCCACGTTCCATAGTTTTTTTTTTAAATAAAACGAAGAAGACTGTTTAAACCTCAACTTTACGTCACAATTACTGAACAAAAACTTTCGAAACAATTGTTTGAGCGTGATGCAATTTCACAAAACAAAATCAATAACTATCTGTGTTTCGCACCCTCTTGTAAGTACACTCTAAAAAATGAACTCTCAAAAACGACGAAATTTTCCTTAATTTTGACGATTCCATTACTGGCAAATGCTCCGAGTTTTCGTTTCCTCAAAGTGAGGAAATTTGAATCGTAATTTTTATGAGGATTTGAATGTCGTCTAATCTAAAGAAATATTTCGTCATTTTTGAGCATGTGAGTACAACATTGATATTCTCAAACAGGCGGCACCCGACCACATCCTGGACTGTCTGGGACTTTCCAGACACGATATGTATGAAAATCCAGTCATAGTCCTAGACTTTTTACGAGTGACAAACATTATAGACCTGGTTTAGCTCTGCTAAACCAAGGATATAAGCAGCAACAACAACAACAACAACACATTGAGATTCTGTTTCCTCAAAATCAAGATACAGAATCGTCAAATCACGATCGTAAAAGTGAGGATTCACGTTTACTCAAAAGTCACGTGATAGTTTGACGAAACAATCCTCAAAATTAACGAAATGAGGCTTGAGGATTCATGAATCGTCAAAAATGAAAGTATTATTTCTGAAAGTGTAAGTAGCCAACGTCTGTGACATACGGGGTTTCTCAAGCATACGGGGCTGGGGAGCTCAGTCGGTTATGCATCAGCCTAGCAGGCGAAAGTAAACAGGGTTGGGTCCAGGTCTCGCCAAAATAACTGCCGACCTATAAACGGCCCGTGCAGCCAAAATATCCGACGAATCATAATTCGTGTAGAAGGAGTGCACGTTAAATATCCTTCGAAGTCCCAACGCTGCTTACAATGTCGCCCTCAACAGTTGCTGTTGGGTGCCTACTTAGGTGTCGGCTTGTCATTTGGTTGTGTAAAATAAGACGCCCATCGCCAATAGCTATATTGTAGCTATAGTAGTGCGACGATAATTGAAACTAAACCTAAGTCTAAATCTCCAAGAAACGCTTTTTTATGTTGCTTCCCATAACTGTGTAAACCCCTGGATTAACATGACTTCTTCACGGAATGTTTATTTACATAGGATGAATTGATTAACATCAAAAACTAAATTTTGATATACTTATGACTTATGGGCTATCCGTAAAAAAAAATAGGCCTAATATGCCATTCAGTTACAACTATAGTTAACTAAATATACCATTTCCCTTTTGGGATTTGATACGGTACAAGATATTATTGGAAACCAAAAGGGGGGGGATACGCTTTAGGGGAAGAGAATAGTCTAAAATTGCATAGTACTAGACTTTCGTCGAAATAATTTGGGTGGGAATTGAAAATGTTTCAGCGCAAAACTGCAACAAACTTGCGGACGCAATTATAAAGTGGAATTGTTCGGTGGAGTTATGATGGTCTGATAATAGAGGACTTATAAAATAATCTATGTCAGGTTGTTGAGGTTTTGTTTTAGCAAAGGAAATCGGGAATGTTTTGTTGAAATTAAAATTTTAGTTAAGTTAGCATTATCAAGCTGTAAGCGAAGAAGCCCAAAAAAATTAGTAGCCTCAATATTTTCAACAATCACTAAGAGAAATTTGTACAAGTCGCTATGATTTAAAATGTATATATTTTGTGTTTTTGTTAAATTAACGCTACACGAGAGCTATTATCGATTATCCTTCACAAGAAGTTTAGCGTAGGATGAAACAGTGTGAAAATAGATAATTTTATGAGCTCGGGCTTAAAATGGTTTTTGTTTTTTAAAAGCTTCTTGACAGAATCTCAAAAAAAATATCTTAAAAAAAATATCAAAATGGTTATTAAAACATTTCCAATGGCAAGTGGTTTCTTCAATGTGTCTTTCTAAAATGTATTTTATATACGATGCAATATAACATCTGGTACTTCAAAATCCATAAATAAGAACCATAGCAAAAATAAGTAACTCATGGGAAAGACGGTACTGTTAAAATATTGAAGAAAAAAAAACGTAATTTTTTTACACAACGTTATCAAACGTTTTAATTTACTTATGACACATGTATTTTTAAAAAAGGCAATAAATATTTTTATCTTGCGTATTGAGATATTGAATGATTCTAAGCCCCAAAAATAATCATAAACCTTAGACAAGTAAAAAAATCATGCGATTTTTTGCCGAGAAAAATTCCTGCATTTTGAATGCAGACAAAAAAAGTGCATGAAATACAGTACGGCAGGCGTTATCATGGAAAAAAATCCAGCCGCAATTTTTCTTTTTTGGAAGTTTTCAAGAAATTTAAAATGTTAGTTCTTCAATAAAGAGCAATTGTTCTATGTTCCAGTTTCTTGAAACTTTATATATTTTAACTATCGTATAATGAGAAAGTGAAAGTAGGAGTAGAAAGAATGCAAATGACAAAATGTTTTAGAAAAATATTTTTTTCGGCATGTTTTAAATTAAATTTAATTTGAAAAAAATTCCAATTGTGAGCGGGTCTAAATATTTTTGAAAGTTTAAAAGTCTGTAGTAAGTCTATCTAGAATGCGAGCCTCGAAAGTCCTTTCCTCCAAGATTCCAACATGTGGTTTTTTTTTCGAATTTCGGTTTTCACCACCTTACTTGGGTTTGAACTGTTCGGATTGTTAACCTCACAACAGAAACTTAAACGCGTTAGGTTTAGAAAAGCAATGCTCCCGCCGTTTCCTAGAAAACCAAGCGAAGGGATAGGGAAAGAAAGTCTTTTCGAGGCTCGCATAGTAAATTGACCGACTAGAGTAATGAAGTATCTCGCATATTATACTTACCAACACTTTGCATTGGTCCCAGCTCCAGTAGCAAGAATTGCAACGTGTCTTTTTCATTTTAAAAGAACAGGTAGAAGAAATTGGGCATTATGTCTGCAGTACCTCCGTAAGTTTTCATATTTCTTGGCGAATATGAGAATCGGGATCACGTAATGAAATGCATTCTCCTGTCTACAGCGCTTTTCTGCTGCGATATCGATTCTGCATAGATTTTCCAGTCGCTTTTGTTTCAGTTTTACAGCAGGTTTTTATTATTTATTCTATTTTTTTTTCTACTGGTAGAAGGTGAAATTCTACAGGATACTTTTTCATCGCTTATTTTTTCTTTTTTATTTATTATTTTTCTTCTTCTCTCGAAAAGGAAGCTGTTACAAGAAATCGTTGGATCCGTTTTTGATATATTTTTGATTTCAGATTTTTAGTTTCTTTGGTTCAGAATGTATCGGACTTTTGAAATATGAAGGGGTTTTTTCATATTGAAGTCATAAATATATGAAGCGATTGTTCTTTTTACAGTATTCAGATGTATAGAACGGGGAATTAGCATATATATTGATTTTGAAAAAACCTCCAGATATTTTGCTTTCATTCGATACATTTTTTTTTACTTTCCTTTTGATATTAAAAATTGAAAATGAATAGTTTTAAGCATAATAGTGTTTGATAAAAAACGATGATACATGAAAATTCCATTTTTTTTAGTTACTATGAGTTGATTTATTTGAAAACTTATTATACTTGGTTTGTCAAGAATATATAGGGAATTGAGTAAAGGAATCTTATATTGGTTAAGAATTGTATAATATTTTTTGTTGAGAGGTATTGTCAGTCCCATAAACGTATGATAATCATCAACATTAAAAAAAAACTAACTTGTTTTGATTCGGCTTATCAATGAACCTTGCAATATCGGTAGGAACGCAATAAAATACATTATTACCCCGTTTTCCCCTTTCTCTGATTAAGGTATATGCATATACCTTGGACAACTTTTTCTTTAATTTTTTAGATAGAATTTTAAAACTTTGTGAGAGGATCAGGCACATAAAAACTAAGATAAATATACTTTATGGCAAGAAAAAATATGTTAATTAACAAATTAATTAGCAATTAATTAATTTAATTGTGTCAAACTGCGAGCAACTTAATGACTATTCAAATTAGTTGTTTTTCATAATTTTTACAGAAAAGAAAACAGTAAATATCCTGGGATGTGATAATACTTTATCTAAGCTCTAAGCAAAATAGTTATTCAATTATGATTGTTGGAAATGGCTAACTTTAAAATATACGATTTTTTTTAACTATTTTAATTTTATGAAAGTATGTAAAAAAATCAATATTTGTTACAATTGCTATAAAAAGTATGGCCACATGCCCTGATTCATACTCTTTAAAATACACTTTATTTTTTTTTAAATTGAAGCATATTAATTTGAAATATCTTGCTCGCAGTTCAACCATGTTATGAAAAAACTCGTTCTTCAGAAAATGCTTTCAAGGTTTTTATTGTAAGGCTGATTACCATAGAATTCCCTTTAAAAGATTGCCTGTAAATTAAAAACTATTTACAGTTCATGAAATCTACTTGTACCATTTGAAATATAAAGAATTGGAAAAATTTTAATGCAAAAACACCAGGTCACATATTTTGATAAATTTTTCGTTTTCTAAGGTATATGCATACCTTAATATTAAAACAAAAAACATAGCATAACGGCTAATTAAATAAAAAAAACGCATACGAGGGCTAACATTAATGTATTAGTAAAATTAAACCAAAAGAAGCATACTAAGTTTCTTTTTTGTGTTTATTCCAATTAGGGCCTACGAAGCCATCCTGATGGAATCTTCGGGTTGGAGTTTCGTAGTGTCCCAATTGGCCGCCACCCACGTTCAACAACCTGGATGGTTGCCCCCTAAGTGAGTGACTTTCTATTCCTATCACCCCTGAGAAGTCTGAGCATAGAGCCTCCTACTGTAAAATGCGGCAATTTCTACATGAACTCCTTCGTTTGAAAAAAATACCCTTAAAAATTGAAAAAAAATTAAAATGCAATATTACCCAGATTTTTATTAAAAAATAGTTAAAATTAACCGCGATAATAAAAAAAAATACCTTGTTAAAAATAATATTTTTTGACTTATTTATGACAGTTTTAGTATGTTGGGCAGTATCAATACCACCTAGATTAGAAGGCCGAAGAACTAAGCAACACAACGTCACACTAGCAGACCAATTTCGATTTGTTGACCAATAACGTCGTATCTTAAGATGACGTCGCATCTTGATTCATCTTATCTTTAAAATGTATTAAAATACAAGATGTAATCACGAATGGTCATTGGTCAAAACCACAGAATCGGTCCACTAATATGACGTGAAGCATTTAGTTCGCCGGCCTTCTAATCTAGGTGGTATTGGCAGTATTGGGTTTATACGTATATATTAAGTAATACGTTTTGTATCTTTCAGTTTCAATTGCAATTTTACGGATATAATCACAATTTAAAGCAATACGGATAATAATTATACATAAGATTGGGGTTGGCTGAAGAAAAATAAATATTTTGAGCAAACAACCCTCTGAATCGACAAATCGTCACTTAAAAAACAACAATGATTTGCACAACAATGATAAACGTGTGCTATATCATTGTTGTGCAAAGTGAGATAGCACATGTGGGAACTTAAGTGACGAAATATTGCCACCACTGGCTTAGAGGTACGTGCTCAACTTTTAAATCGCAAGATTGCTTAGTGAAATCTTGCCGCAGAATTTTAGGTTGGGAATATCATTGGTTATAATAATAGGGAATGCATGTAAAAGTATATCTCTATAGTACCCCAATAGTACCTAGTTGGCTTGATTAATTTAGACAAATTAAATATCAACTTTCTGTAACTTTTAAAGAGAATTTCAGGTTATCATTCAACAAAATGTAGCCATTAGAAAAAGGAATTCCTTCAATTCTAATTTAGCCTCTGCCTTCCAGGCATGTAACAGAACAAACGAATTCAACTTGACAAAAATTTCATATGGAACTTTTCTAGTGAGATGCTTTCGTTTAAATGTCAATAAAGCAGTGAAACTTGAGAATTTTTATTTGAGAATTGTGAATGAAAATCATAAAAAGTATAAATGAGTGAAAATATTTCAAATACATAACAAAATCCAATTTCTAATCTAAAAAGTAATATTTGAACGAAAAATTAGTTGAACCAGAAGCAAACGGGATTTTTTAGTGTTATTTTTAGAAGATAAAATCAAATGCGTCAAACAATATCACGGTTTTCCCGAAAATTCTCGTAAAAATATCGTGTAAATTAAACTTGCAATATTCCTGAATACTAAAGACCAATATTTAAGTATCCATATTAAAATATTAAGTTAGTAGTTCGATTCCATGTGTAACGTTCTAAAAATAAAATAACTTTTGATATTTTCGTTTTTCTTACTTTTAAATCCTTCATCTATACTTGATCAATACTTTCTATTACATCGCACCTTCTTGAGAGCGAAACAATTGGCTCACGAAAAAAACTTCCGTCCCCTGAAAAACAATATATTTTCTGGATCCAAAAGATTCCTCTGGGATTTTCGCGAAATCCCCAGAGACCTGGATTTGAACAGCGCTAGGCAGAACAAAAAAATGTTTTCAGCAAGAACACTGAGTGAAAGGTTTAAATATAAATATATACACCGGTATTTTCTCACGTCAGTTAAAATGAAAATTGTAAGTCTCAAAAGAATGGGGGATTTTATCGATTTTTTGCAGATGGTATTTTGACTTAGTTCCGTAGTATTTAAAGTTTTACTTATAAACTGAGTGTACTTTTGCATTGAAAAATTGACTGTAACATCAGGCATATATACCATAATTAAATCAAAATTTTCAAATGTATGTATATTTCAAAATGGGTGGATTTTTGGGCAGTAATTTAAGTGGTAAAGAAGTCGAAATCTAAAAACACTATGCAGGTAAATTCTTAAAATAAGGATATAGTAATCAATAAACTTAGTAAAAACGTGTGTAATCATTTATGAAAAAAAAAATAAGTTATTAACCCTTTCAGTCACAAAAATTTACTACACTACATAAACATCTGATATTCACAAAATAAGCTTATTTTAGGTCAAATATACGAATTCCATAAGAAAAAAAAATAATTTAAATTTTTTATATGGTTTTTGAAACAATGCCAAAAATTTTTAACTGTGGAAAACAACAAAATAAAAAAATATATATTACCTAAAAACACTTCAAATTATATATTTTAAGGTATCTGAACAGATTACTAAAAAAATTTAGTAATTATTTTAACCGAAATAGTTTAAATTGTGTTTTAAATATGAGGAACTGAAGTGAACTGATCAAAAATCAGGATAAACGCTTGTTGACTATTTTCTAAATAAAAAAAGTAATAGTTCTGACTTCCATTGAGATTAATGTAAAATATTGTCTGTTAGAACAAAGTATGAATAATCGAATGATGTGTGTTTGGATGTCATAACGGGACATAAAAATTTTGAAAAAAATATAGAAAGTGATGATGCCAAACGGCATCACTGGGACTGAAAAGGTTAAGCATCACTAGATATTAAAAACAATACTAATCTAAACATACCTTTTTTAAAGCAAATTATTATAGTTACGTATTGTTACAGCTACTTTTAACCCCATGTGCGTAATGGACAATTCCCATATTTTTTAAAAACTACTAAAAATACATTTTTTCGATAAAATAAACAACGCTGATTTCAAATATCTAGATTAAAATGTACAAAAAAATTGTGTTATTAAATATTCAATGTTAAAAATCGTCAATTTTTAGTTCTTGTTTGAAACGTTCTGCTATTGGCTAAGCGATTGTGACGTACATGTACACCACGTATGATTCGTTAGCTACTTCAGTCATTGCGATTTTTCGATTCTCCCATGCTTTTTTAAGGTTCATTTTTGCTTTATAACTTTCTTTTGCCTTATTTTTCTATTCTTGTTTATTTTCTTTTAATTATTATTTAATCATAAGTTGATTTTAAAAAAAATTTAAGAGATATATTTTAAAGGGATACGGTACCGCAAACATTTTAGTAATAATAACATAAAATTGTAAATTATAGTGTTTTTATGTATAGTGTTTACCCTAAATAATCATTTTAAAGCAATAAAACATATATTTACAAGTTGTTTTCATTTTTTAAGTCAAAATTTTGAATTTCTTTTTAAACTTTACTTTTTTTTCAATTTTGAAAGTAACTCCCTTAAACTTTTATAGCAATTTAAGCATTATATATCACGGGCATCGTAGCTTAGTGGTAGCGTAAACAATTCGTATTCATTTGGTCCCGGGTTCAAATCCCTTTTCGCAGTACAAATGTTTTTTCCAAGTTTATTTTTATTTCACACAAGCTCATTGTTTTAAATAATGGATAGTTTAATTAATGGATAGTTTTTTAATTAATGGATAGTTTACTCGTTTTTTTTTAATTGTTTTTCTGAAAGGTTATTTCTTTCTTGTTTTACCTATAGAATTGTGTTATTATTGATAAAGTTTTAATAGTATTTTGTGCTGTTAAAATGTTCTAATTAAACACAGGTCATTCATAACAAAATTACCGTTTTTACAAAACACAATTTTCCTTGTCTGATAAAATATCCTAATTTATTCGTCGGATTTTAGTATTACTCTTTTAATTCAAGTCATTTATAAAATAATATGAATAAAGGTACTACTGTAGAAAGCAAAAAGTCACCGTCCTGAATTTTCAGAAAATTGCTTAGTTTCGTCTGAACGTGTAAAAAGCGTGACATATTTTGTTTGCACAACTTTTAGTTTTAACCATCGGAATAAAGGAAAAATTGGAAAAAAAAAACATTGAACTTTTCAAAAATATTAATACTATTAACGTAGAAGTCTGTAAGTAAACATTATTAACAATGTTTTTAGATATCCTAAGTTGCTACATTTGACATGTTATCCGTAGATATACTTTAAAAAAAAAAAACCCTAATAACTAATTTAATTTTGTGCGTTTGTGGCTCTGCATTTTTTCTTTACCATGTTTTACATGTAAATTTATATTTTTAAAGAATAGTTAAGTCAGTCCAAAATCCTATTAAAAACTGGTTCCTTTTTTTGGATCACGTCGCATGGCTGAAAACCATCGTTTTCGCTGTACCGATTCTGTTGGCAAGTTAAAATATATCTTTTCTCTTTTCTGTAGTCGTATTCGACACTAGGGAACTAAGCAGTAGCAATATGCCATTATTAAATAATAAATACAAACTTACTGCATAAAAGAAAACGAAAATATAAAATTTTGCGAAACGATTTGTGAAATATCCCGCCTAACGCTATACGCAACTGAGGAGCTTTGGTCACGTGTGGTGTACATGTACGTCACAGTCCATTCCTCGCGGAACGTACTGTTTTTCGCGCGCTTTTAAAAACCCTAACTTTAAAATCAAATAAAAAAATAACTACGCATCGGAGAGCAAAAATTTTTTCGGCCCTTATTTTGTCTCACCTTTTTACGTCGAATAAAAAAATAATAAAAAAACGTGGGAATTGTACATTATAAATGATCCAGATCTTTTTAAAGGATTTGCCCTTTTATCAAAATACCTGAAATTCCTTTTTACCTGAATATAGCGACTAAGCAAAGAAATTTCTGCAAAAACTTATGTTCATATTTTTTTTAATTAATAAAACTTGTTTAATCTATATCTTTTTCACTAACGATTTTATACGGGTTCTTTTTCAAGATTATTTAATTAAAAAAGAGCTATATAGTGATTTTTTACAGCACAAAGTGTATAACAAATCCAAGGAACTCAATAGTAAATCCTTTGATATCATTGTAAGGAGATCCTTAGTTCTTTATTCTAATAATTATATTTACAATGGGGGGGGGGTGATTTTTAAATCAACATGATAGACTTTACCGCGATTCAAGTTAATAAATTTTAGGGGATTTAACATTACAATTTTTAGTTGGATAATATGTTTCATAATGTTACTGTTTGTAATGTATCTCTAATCAACACTACTTTTATTCTTTAGCATTCGTCTTTTTTATGGTTGATTCAGAATTCATATAATTTCGTATTACTCGATTCATGCAATGAATATTACGACATTATTTTTTTTTTCAAAAAGAGCCAACTCATTAACTTCGAAATCACAAGTTTTGCAAAAGAATTGCCTTGACATGTAATCCCATTTTCACCAGGCATGGAATCATCTTAACATCAATTTAAAACAAAATTGAAAAGGTTACTTAACACTTTAAAGACAGTGGGGTATTTGACCCGAATTCTTGGCCAAAAATATTTTTGGGCAGAATTTGTGTTAAAATAGCATTTTTTTAATTTCGACTCAATGTTTTGTCAATAAATTAACTTATTAAGCTTCATTTTAATAGACGTGCGTTTTTTTTTATGGGGGCAGGGCCGTTGCGTGGTTCCGGGAGTCTGCGGAAATTGTCAAAAAATAACTTTATACTATTTTTTTTTTCAAATTGAATTTTGTAATATGTTAAAATTAACGCTAACAAATCTTTTGTTTATATCATATGTTTTGCATTTTTGCAGGGCCGTCCAGTCATGTCAAAAGATGACCGGGACGGTTACCCCTGTTCAATAAGATTACTATTATAGTCTCAAATACCACCTAAAATGTATTCATAAAACATCGAGTGGTTAAAATTAAGATTCAACATTGATTGCGATGCACTTAATACTAAATATATATAAATTATACCACAATACGAGTAAAAGTTGGATACAATGGGCAATATAGTTTTCTACGCAAATTAGCAACGAAAACAACGTTAAGCGAAGCAATTATCCATGAATCTGCGATATAGTGTTCATTCAATAAAAACAATCGAAAACAACTTAAAAATAACCAATATTAATTCAAAACAAGATAACAAATCTCTTTTGCGCTGTTTTCTGCTCACTTCAAAACAAAGAACTATCTTAATTTGTATATGCAAATTTTACATTGAATACTTTATCTAAATGTCTTCATAAGTTGCGTCGAAAAGACACCATCAATTGATTTTAAAAGAGGTTATTTTCGAATATTTAATAACAATTTAAAATTATTGTTCATGGACCAAAATTAAATGTACGCAAACTTAAGCTCAATAATTCTTTTAAAAAAGGTGTAATCAGACTTACTTTTACGGAAGAAATCACAATTACATTTCAAAATCTTGGGATCCGTCTTTTCTAACACTCTTGTACTCTCTGCGCCTAAAATATCTAGTTCTCCCAATAATAAAGTAACTGCAATTCTGTCTGCAAAGTTGTTTCAGGCCGGAAATCGTTTCAATGTTTTAGATGATGTTGTATGACACACTCTCGATGCGGTGCTGTACTTTTATCTTTAGCAATAAATTTAGTATCAACCCCCCCTCATTCCCGAAAAATGAGGTGCGGGGATTTGTTTACACAAATGGAATGCTTCTAACTTATTAGGTTTCAGTGCCGAAATGTGAATAATTAGGGGGTATTTTAAAGCAAGTCCAGCTGTTAAAGCAGTACTTCTTGCTGAAAACAGCTGTAGGAGTAAGTTTGTTTCAAGGCATGGAACCATTATATGGTAGTAGTTATTATTTTAAAAAAATAAGGTGACCGAAGTTAGATACGACTATGTTTTTGAAGATTCTAAAAAGGAATATAAAGTTTTCCCATTTAAGGCATGCGTGTTCAAAGTATGTGAACAAAATAATTCCGTTGGAAAAGTACTCAATGATTTTTTTTCTTTTTTTTTTTACCTATAGTATTCAAACTCACATTTTTTAATTAATTAACCTCATATTCATATTCAGCATCCTTGAAAACATACATAAAGACTTTTCAAAAGAATTTCCAGCAAAAATCCAATTATTACTGGAAATTCTAAGAGCGTATTTGGATTTGCTATTTTACAAAAAAAACTAATTTTTTTTCTAAGATAGCAGAAAGTAGCAAGTTTTGACTATTGAACATGAAAAACCAATGTTTGAGGACTATGCCAGTGGTAGTAGATGTGCCGGATTCAGGCGGGCACCTTAACAAAATATCATGTTTTTAAAAAAAATTGTTATAAGAAATTATCTTTTTTAACTTTAATTATTGAATTTAAAGTCAAAAATATTTTTTAAAAAATATTTTTTTATTTTATAATAAAGCTCAAATGTTCTTCTATTACATGCACTTTTTGTAGTATTAAACAAAAATGTTTTGAATCAGCCAGAAATTAATTAGTAAACATAAAAAATCGCTGAAACGCTAGAAAAAAATACAATAATTTTATCAAAAATCCGACTTTCGATGCTAATAAAAAATAAAGTTTTTGTATAAGATAATAATTCTTTATATGGATAGATGCACCATTTAATCAGCTATAAAAAGATACCAATTTTGTAATTTTAGCTAAAAACTTTTTTTTTATTTATGGCCAAGAATTCAGGCCAAATACCCCACTGTGCGTCGACTGACCCATAGACTAAGAATCTTCTAGACCAGCAACTTAATCTAATGCCTAGCTCTCTTAACGTGTCGAAATTAACTAATACACCATTAATAATTGATTTGTTGATTACTTTCCGATTGTAGCGCTACTGTTTCTTCGGAATGTACAGCTATGGGAAAAAAAGTTACCAACTAGTAATTATTTCAACCGTTAGTCATCTTATAAAATCGGACCTTTTTGACTATGTGAACAAATAAAAATTCTGAGTTAATTGCATGACACAAAATTTGCATAAGGGGCCGTCTTACTATTAAAAATGTTACGAACTTTAGAACTTTCAATAGCAACACCCAATTCTAATTACTTAGAAATGTGAAAAATCTTCGAAAACCCCTAAATCTAAGTTTTTGTTACATTTGGATACATATTTGACGAGTTATTCAATCGAATCACTTGGATCTTTGGGGGACCATGTCTAAAATGACAAGCGTAGTCAGTCTGCAGGTTTATTAATGGAGAAAAAAGCACAAGGTCAAATATCTTGAGGATGGGGCCCTACGAGGGATATAGAAGTCAATGAGTAGCTTGTATTTTTTCAAAAATAAAGTCGAAAATAAGTTGTCGTCAAAAATAGATTATTTTCGTCAGTTGATAAGGGTGCTAAATTACGAGGCGTAATTGCCTCTGTTAAAGCCCCAAAAGGTGACTAGAAATAGGCAGCCAGAAACCGTTACATTAGTTCCCTTAGACACAACGGGGGTGCTAGTTTCCATGTCAATTTCAATATAGAAATTCTCCAATGAAAATCCAATGAGAATTTCAAACTGAGAGTGTTCTTAGTCTATGGGTCAGTCGATGCCCGTCTTTAAAGTGTTAATTAGATAAAGTTTTTAAATAGGGTCGCCATCTGCTGTATATTTTCAGAATTTAAAACTTCAAAATTATACAATTAAATAACTAGCTAACATTTTCGTTTCAAATTTGTTTCATTTCGATGTTATGTTGATTAACATACTAGGGAAAATAGCTTACATGGCAAAGCAATACTTCTGCAGAATGTGTACTAAAGTCACAACAATTTTGACACAAGTTAAATGTTTTAGTTGTTGTTAATTAAACTCGAAAAAAAACAATTTCATTTACATCATTTTGAGGACGGTATTAAGACTAATTAATATTTATGCAAACATTAACAGTGGTGATTACTCTTTTAAAACGTTGAAAATTATGCTCTAATATTATAATTCGAGTTTTTTCACTATACATAAACGATAAGGTCATATTCTATTACATTATTTTTTAGCCATTAATGATGGTATCAGATATTTTTTAAAGCAATTCTGATACATTAAAAACACCCCTTAATATCACTTTATAAAAACAAAATAAGGCTCTGTTAATTGGTTTTTACGTCGTTAATATTTCCTTAACGATACTTTTAAAAGATCTCATTATGATTAACAAGTACTATTATCATTAAAATACCACTCAGCGTTACGTGCTGTTAGATATTACTAAATCGATAAAATTCCCAATTAAAATAACCTTTTCAAACACTTAAGCGTTGCACTTTTTTGGAGACGATCTCTTAGAATAAAGATATTAAAAGTATATTTTTCCTATTTTAATATATTACCCATTTTATTTTTTTCTATACATCTTTTTAAAAAACAGACCAACGCAATAATGAAATTCCCAAAATTGTAGTTAAATATTTATTTTTCTTATTTGTTCTGCTACAAATATTTTATTTAAACTCAAGATTTTAGTATTCAGTGTATTTTTCAAATAATTAACATACAAAATACATAGTTATAGGTAATAATTTCTCATCTATGCATATTATTCCAAACATATATATTTCATAAATAAACATGTCTAATGCAAAAAAAATATGTGTTATTGTAACGTAGTTTAAATGTAAAATTGAAATTTTCCTTTTTGATTTTACTTGGAGGTATAGCAACTTATACGAGTGATGCTTCCTTATTATTTGCGCTATTATAGTAATGTTCTCTAGGAAGATAGAATGTTTTAGATGCGAAATTTTTTTAAAAAAAGTGTTAACTAGTTAGTTTACTTTGTTACAAAATAACTAGTACAAGATTCTTGTTTTTAATTTTGGAATAATTACTTTATGGAATTTGGTAATAGTAAAGTATGTTACAATTTAAATTCAGTTTCAGCACATTATTTCATTACTAATTTAAAATTATACTTAACAAAAAAAGTTTCATTTTTGGCAACGTTCAATTGAACACTTAACTGAAATAATATTTATTATTTGTAAAAAAAAAATGTTAAAAATTATTAAAACTTTGTATCCAAATAAAGATATGGTAAACAATACGTAACTCTATCACATTTAAAGAGCTTAAGAGCTGTGTAACTTATCACATTTAAAGAGTGGAAGAACGTGCTAAGTGATATTTTTGAAAAAAAAAAAATTATCCGACAATGAACATATTACTAACTTCTTTAACGGTAATAAGTTTCCGCGTTTTCATAAGCCTAAAGTTCAGTACATTTTTTAAAGGTTTGGAAGTATCATTTTTAACATATCTGAGTGCAAACGATAATTTTTAAGGCTCATTTTCACCTTTTTGTCACTTGTAACGCTCTTCCATTATAGGCTCTTCATTTTAGACATCACACTACATTGTAGACATTCAAAATTCATTGACAAGTTATTATTAATTTTTATTTTTTAGTAACCCTGAAAACTTACCACCAGAATACCAAGGAGAGATGTGCAACAACATGCTAGAATACGACGACGATCCATCATTAGAGCAAGAAGAAATGTCCGAAACAGAATGCGACAGAGACTGCAATGGGGCAACAAGACACCGAAAGTGTAATATTACTTTTCAAATTTATCAAACTATTCTATAGTTTACTTTATGCTATAAAAAAAGCCCACTTGATACAGTTGTAATAAAATGACTGTTCTTGATTTAGCTATTTGAACTACGTTCCCAAATGTAGGAAACATTCCGTTTCATACTTGATGCAACTAGAAACTCTGTGTTAAATTTCAAACCTAAACATCCATCTTGTGTTAAATTTCAAACTCATCAATTATCACTGATGAACAGACTGACCATTATATCATAGCTGTACCACCATTTTTAATGACTAGTATTTTATAAACATCATTAAAAACAGATAGAATATTGTTTTTCAGAACTAAATACAGTTTATAAGATATAAAATTAATCTAAGTACTACTTTATTATTTATTATAAAGTTAGAAACTAATTAAACATTTGTTTTTAATTTTTTTTATTTCAAAAGTTCCCCATTTTGCCATTCCCTGAATATTTTAGTTTACATCTAGCTATATGTAGCTTTTGACCACATTAAATGTACTCATACATGTTTCCATGTTAAGACATAAATACAGTTTGACGTATCAATCGTATTTTTCTTTGATCTTAAACACAAATTAAGCTTTAAAATGCCGTAAGTACATCATCTTTAAAAAATAAAATATTTCGGTAATATTTAAGCACAATTCCAAATAAAATAAACCATTTCAATATAAAATTATCCAAACTCAATTTGCAAAACAATGAACCTAAATCCCTTTCATGCTACATTAAGCTCAAATTCCATGGAATCAAGCTAAAAATTCCTCTCCAAGTGAAGACCTAAGTCTGGAAATCCTATTCGACAAATTCCAGAGGAAAACTTCATTGTCGAAAGATGGAAAACTTCATTGACCACCGTGGAAACCCGAATTCCACTTCGTTTTCCATTACGTTTTTAGGAAATGAAGATTCAATCTCCCTCGGGGAGATAAGAGAAAATTGGAGCTGTGGTTTAGGGGAAATCCATTGTCGAAATGTCTTTGCTAAATGAAGGCGGTGATTTCTTTAAAAGTAGGCCCAAAAAATATTGGGTGAATGATTCTGCTTATCGTACTAGATTGGTTGCTTAGGTAAAATTAAAGTCACAATTGATGTACACATGTATTATTATGCTGACAGACGTTTCTAAAATTCACTTATTATTTAGTTTTGCTTATTGGTTTTTATGTGACGTGTAGTTTCTCAGTACAAGTTGGTCCTTCCATGTTTACTTAATAGGTATCTGCAAATAGTGTAATATAAACATATAGTTAGTAAACTGGTGTGTTCTTCATTTTCTAGAGGACACAAATAATGAAGAACTAAAAAGATACCTGACCCCACACGACAGCCATGTTGGTGTCCGCTTTACGTGTAGAATAAAGCAGCATTAAAATTATTCAAAACATTATCCTTGTTCATGAATAACATAAGTTAGGTTAATGTCTAAATTTATTTAAAAAATCTTCGTACTATAGCCACAGTGTTAGTATTGTTTTATTCAAGCGGCGGACATGACGGATGAAAGGAGTCCTGCTCTTTACCTCCTAAGTGTCTCCGCTTAAAAGTGTTCAGTAGCGCACGGTTTTACTTTCTCTATAGCTTTAACTTCAAATCACGGGTGCCAACATTAATGCTTATTTTAGTTTTGGTTGAAGGTTCTTAAAATGAACATATTTTTACTTTTACTACCACTTAGCGTACAGTTTGTACGATACTATACTTCGTTTCAGTACATTTTAAGACGCCTTCACTTCTTTACCACGCCAAAACATTATCCTACCACCATGACCTCCGTTACTGCCATGTCGGAAAAATCCAAGTGAAAGGACCGGTAACATGATTCCGCGTTTTTTTTGTCGTGTTTTTACGTAATAAGCATGACGTTACATCAAAGGACAAAATTCCCCTTGATATATAGGAAGAGAAAATAGAAGCCGTGGAAGGAAAAGGGGGGTACAAAAAGTAAAGTAAAAAGTAGAGTTCCGTCCTTTGATAGATTGCCCAGAAAAGTAGATTAGGGCGAAATTGGACGTCTTATCTCAAGTTCTCTGGACCCGCTGGGAATTCGTGAATTCAGCGGAATATTCCATGGGAAATGGCGAATAAGGGACACGTTAGAAGTATATAGATTCCATTTTTCGAGAATCAATAAGGGATTAATTTTTTTCCATGTCCTTTTTTTTAACTAGCTAATCGATCACACTAGATTTCTCGGATGATGACAGAAGAATAAGGACGGTTCATATTTGGAAATAAAATACGAATTTATTGTTTTCTTTTGGATTGATTAATATTTCTTTGAATGATTCCTGTGGATCTACACGAGTATATAATAGTACTTGTTGTTTTGAAATGCGTTCAAGTAACGAGGAGAGGCCGACTCTCAAGCTAGCGCGCTTAGAAACTTCGTACGCGGCTTTAAGAACATAACAGATTTAATGTTCATCAGTCCCAAGTACAAGATTTTAGAGGGATTTATTTAGCACTTGCCATTTATAATATAGGTGTTACCGTAAAAACCCGAAATTAGTTAGAGCTAGAATTAACTAGTGAGAACTAGTTTTAACTGATATCATTAGGTAAAACTAGTTTCTGCTACCTTAAACCAGTTATCCAGTTAATACTAGTTCTGACTAAATAAATTTGTTTAATCTAGTTTTTACTATAACAGAAAATTGCATGATTTAGGATAATAGGTTTGGATTAGTTTAGTTAATTATTGGGCGGAATTTAAAAATCAGGCATTGACAGTTAATTCTAGTTTTATATCAAACATGTAAGATAATTCTAGTTTTGACTAGTTACAACTACTTTTAACCAATACAATTTTTTAAAACTCGTATTAGTTAGGGAGGTCTAGTTCTAGTTAGAGGAAACAAGTTTTCACTTATGGTATCAGTTAAAACTAGTTTTCACTGGTTAATTCTCGTTTTCATCTGATTCCGGATTTCAACGGTAACGTAGATACTAACCCCCATTAATTTCGGTGTTATACAGTTTATTCAATATTCCAGGGGAATGGTGAATAAGGACCCCATGGAATACATGTTAATTTTTTTTTCAAGAATGGTAGTAAGGGTTTTTTCTTTTCTCATCGATTAGACAATGAAAATGTATAGATTTCTCATAAGGTGACGGAGGGATCAGGACATTACTTATTTAATCAACACATTCATTGTTTGCAATACATAAGTTTATTTTTTAAACAATTTTCCAATAACTTTGCAAAGTAATTTTTTAAAAAAATTGATATCAAGGAATATCCCATTAAATATCAGCTAAACCAGTTATTTGTCCAAACTAGTGTAATTTAGGTAGGAAGTTCAAAAAAAAAAAAAATACTGATTTAGCTAAATCAAATTTTAAACAAAAAATGGCCACCACTAGATGTCTTGTAACAAAAGCATTAAAATGTAAGTAACTGAAAATAAAATATATTTTTTGGAACAAACATATTAAGTTCCAGAACGTTTTCGTGCTATTGGTAACAATTCAATAACGACAGCTATTATTAAATTTCAGTAATTGATTATTTTCCATCATTATAAATGCTAGTAAAAACTTTTTTACACTGCCTTTAATTTGCAATTTTTTATTTTGGAAGTTCAAGGAAAATCTATTTTGCTAATTATTAAAATATACAGTTGAATTATTTTCACATAAATCTAGTGTTATTTTACCACCTGAAGCACAATGAGTGTACAATTTTTTACTTGTAAAAGCTACACAGTATCAATTTTAGATATTAAATCAAGTTTTAAGACTAGCTCTATTAAACCATTTCTTTATATTAAAAACTAATTAAATAAATAATACAAATATGCTAAATTAAATTGGGAATTTTAGATTTAGGTCATTTTGGCTCATCTTGTAACGTTTATTTTTTTTTCATTTTATTGCTTTAAAAATGCTAAACCTTTTTTTTTCTTTACAGATATAAGCCGAAGCTATAGCCGAGTTGGAGCTGTGATTGTGTGCTAGATATGATGAATGAGAAATGGTGGAAATTATGAGCAAATAGAAATAAGAAATGATGAGCAACAAGTTCCAAGGCGTTAAAATCCAAAAGCATGTTAGTGTACATACGAATTACGAAGGCCTTCTAAATTACGACGAGCAAACTTTTTGAAATTCCAGTGCTATTGCTACATTACCATACGAGGGTATTCTTTGAGTCATTTTGTTGGAAGGAAATTGATGCAATTTTTTTAAAATTTTTATTGTAATTTTTCCCGTTCCTTATCATGATTCATACAGCAAATCAAAAAAGTGTAACTTTGAATCCAAAATTTTAAATCGTTATTCTTAATTCCCATAAGTTTTTCAAGATTATAAAATATTCTATCATGGTTCTGTTGTGAACGATACGTATATAATTTAGGTTAAAGATATAAACAAAGTAAAACTTAGTAAATAGTATCTAAATTAATGCGGACAATATTATAAATTAATGAACTTAAAATATCAAATAAAATCATAGTTAGGAAGGAGGAGTAGATGGGTCTATCAGTTTAAATGGTTTGAAACAGGGCTGTCAGGTCTTTCGAGCTACTGCGCATAACATACTGGCACTGAGGTATCCCAAGATGCACCGCTCTTGCCTGCTTCTTTTGTGCGTTACTGCGCACATACACTCTTAAAACAAAAGAGTGAAATCCACTCCAGTTGGAGAAGTGCATTTTCGACACTGGAAAGGATTGAATATTAGCTCAGGCTGAGTTGAAATCACTCGTTTGGAGTGATCCTGTCGTTGGTTTAACACACAAAGAATCCACTCCTTCCGGGTAAGTGCATTTTCCAGTCTGGAGGAGTGAAATTAACTCAGACTGAGTTCAAATCCACTCTCTTGTTTTAAGAGTGTACATAGACCGCTATTTTCTCTTTCCTAACTCTATAAACGTTAGCATGTCTGTGTGCAACTTATCCTTTGTGAGTTAGTTAAGCATAAGTAAATAAGCTAGTCAAATTCATTCATCAGTCTTTGAAACAGAACACAGAAACAGGCACTGAGGTATTCCAAGATGCACCGCTCTAGCCTGCTTCTTTTGTGCGTTACTGCGCACATACATGGACCACTATTTTCTCTTTCCTAACTCTATCTATATAAATAAATAAAAGTTAGTATGTCTCTGTGCAACTTATCCTTTGTGAGTTAGTTAAACATACGTTAACCCTTTCAGTCCCAGTGATGCCATTTGGCATCATCACTTTCAATATTTTTTTTTCAAAAATTTTATGTCATGTTATGACATTCAAACACACATCATTCGATTCTTCACACTTTGTTCTATCAGACAGTATTTTACATTAATCTCAATAGAAGTCAGAACTACTATTTTTTTTTTTATTTAGAAAATAGTCAACAAGCGTTTCTCCTGATTTTTGATAAGTTCACTTCAGTTCCACATATTTAAAACACAATTTAAACTATTTCGGTTAAAATAATTACTAATTTTTTTAATAATATGGTCAGATACCTTAAAATCTATAACTCGAAGTGTTTTTAGGTAATATATAATTTTATTTTGTTGTTTTCCACAGTTAAAAAATTTTGGCATTGTTTCAAAAACCATATAAAAAATTTTAATGAATTTTTTTTCTTATTGAATTCGTATATTTGACCTAAAATAAGCTTATTTTGTGAATATCAGATATTTCTGTAGTGTAGCAAATTTTTGGGACTGAAAGGGTTATTAAGCTAAACAAATTTATCCATCAATCTATGAAACAAGACAAACATAGAATACCCTCGTACATATGAAAATTAATTTTCTGCTGTCGTCCAGCTTCTGAGAAACTGTCTTTCACACAACGAGTTTTTATCGTTGAGATCTTCCAGAAAATTATTACGGACAAAAATAAGAATTATCTTTCTCTATGAGCTTTCAACGATTTATTGAAGAATTGTTTTGTATTTATTATATTAAGGAAATGTTTTGATTGTATGTACAGATGGCGCATTCTCACCGCCGAAATGTGTGAAACAATATGGAGAAGTGTGTTGATATACTAATCTTATTGTACATACTTGTGAAAATATTCTTAAATGTTTATGCATATATCTGTTAAAAGCAATTCAATAAAATGTCTCTTTGTTCAAAATTAATTGTTTTGTGTTTACTTGTGCAAACATAAAGTTTTAATTATGAAGCTAGTTTACTGTGTACTTAACTGTTGTTATAGTATCGATACAAAAAACAACTTACAATCAACTCAATGGAAAATACCATACATGAAATAAACAAAAATTATCGTTAAATCCAACAAAATGGTAACTGGTAACATGAATACTAAGTTATTAGTAAATATTAACACTATTTTAATTTGAAATTTTAATTTCTAAAAAAATTATTGTCGATTTTGATATAAGTTCACAATTAAAATTGAATAAATTAAATTTAATTAAAATGGCACCTTTAAGAGTCTCCAAAATGTAATTCAAGTGAGTTAATTTGATCAGTGAAAACCTTTGATCAGTGCAGCGTGACTGTATTCTAAGTGTTGAATTATATTTTAAAAGTGCGACCTTGTACATTTGCGAAAATTCTTATTAGGATTTTAACGATTTATGTTGCTCTGATTTCTGATAGATTTAATGTGTACCAAATAGAAATGAGTAAGAATTAGAAAAAAAATACAACCGATGTAGTGACGATCAAATCGCACATTTCTCTAAGGAATACCTGGAATTTTAATTGGTTAAAATTCTTTGAAATTAATGACATTACTGCGTCGTCGAACGCTGGTTTAGTCGCTGAAGTTTATGAACGGAATGTGTTACTAAGACCGCTTGAACAAAACATTCTTGATCATTTGGAAAGGAACCGCCTAACGCATTCTTTTAGTTTTATATTAAACAAACACAAGCTAAATTTGGCTAGCTGCACTTATTTTTTTTCTTTAAAATATTCAATATTATTCCTTCTAATCAATGCCGTCTTTACCATAAGGGCACACGGGGCCCGTGCCCAGGGCCCCCATTCTCAGGGGGGCCCCGAAGGACCGAAAATTTCTATGCATATACAATTACAAATTGTATATGCATGCGCGCGGAGGTGTTGTCGTTAATGTCGTAGCCAGGACACCTCATAACATAATGTCGACTTTGTTTATGGTTGGGGGAATCCCCGAATGATGTATTGAACTTTCAGTCTGATAGGAATGAGTGGCGTTATTTTGTTATTGCGGCGTTTTACCGTTTGCGGACATTTTCGCAATATAAGCGAATAAAAAATGAATTGCGAACAACAATCTTATAGGTTGAGTAATTTGTCAATTATGTGCATAGATAGTGGTATCCTTCAAAAAATTGAATTTGAGGATATAATAAAAGATTTTGCTCAACAGAAATCCCAAAAGAAACCGTTATCGTAACCAAAAAACAGCAGGTAGTACTGTATTTGATTAAATATAATGAATGGTCATACTCAGTAAAAAAATGCCATTATAGTTCGTTTTTTTTTTACTTTAAAAAAGGCCTCAAATTCTTGTGTGCCCAAGGGCCCCAGCATAGTTTAAGACGGCCCTACTTCTAATGAAAACAAGTAGGTGAAAGGTAAGTTTATTTTACGATACGAATTATCTGAATAATGTTACACCAATTTGTTATCTTAATTAAGTTACTAATTAACTCGCAAACATTTCCCACGCCATTTTCAAAACATTATTTATTCCTACATTACACGTGAGAAAGTAAGGCTTCCTTTAACTTTAGAGGAGGAATAATTTTTCTAACCACAAAGTTATACATGAATGGTGTAATAGCATAAATCCAAAGTATAACTAAGTTTTAGGGTCCAGTAAGTTCATTGGCGACTTTTTTTTAATATATTTAGAAATCATCAAAAGTCGCCAATGAAGGTATCGGCCCCTATATCCTAATTGTACCTTGTGAGTTTTGTACCTTGTGATAACTGCACCCTTATTATTACCGGGATTTGTTATTTTCAAGAAAACTACGGAAGCCATTTCCAGAATTTTTAATTTTAAATTGGGGTTCCAATTATCTGTGCCTGGAAACGAGCTAATTGGAAATATGATTCACAGTCATCTATTCTTCTGATTTTATAGCAAGTTGTGATACTTTCAAAGTTTTCATCAAAGTTAAGACAAACAACAGATTGTTTTGAAAGTAGACATAATACTAATTAACTTATATTAGGTCGCTGCATTAATGAAATATTAAAAGTTAAATAACTAGTTTATTATAGGGTTGCAAACAGGCGAAAATAAAAATAAGCCTCATTTAAAAATATTTAGCGTTCACTTGTTAAGGATCTGGTATGGTTACATATCTTTATACAATTCCAATGGGGAAATTTTGGCCCCTGTTTTTCGATAAAGTATACGACATGTATAGGAAATTTACCACAAAATACAGAAGAAATGCCATTTAAGTATTAAGTATAATTTAAAAGATATTAGTTATAATGATTACAGTCATTATTTAGTCATTATTCACAAACAACAGCTGGCTGCACTTATGACATGTAAGTATCTAAGAAAATTTGAATTATAACTAATTAAAGTCATTAAAATTATTCTTATTAATTATTTTAATGACAAAATAACTTTCTTCTAAATTTTTGATAAGTTTTCGTGACTCCCCCATCAATATATTATAAGCTTGGTTTGGTTTGAATTATCGTCGCACCCTCGCTACACGAGGGCTATTCTGCCGTGATAAGGTAAACTGCAGTAATCGCCACAATGAGTTACACCATTTTTGCTCTAAAATAAAAAAAGTTCCAGTATGTTTTCTTACCGGTTAAAGTAATTGAGTTCCTGCAACAAAGGTCCAAGTCACTATGGAAGATACTGCAGTTTACCTTATCACGGCAGTATTGGCGACGGCGTCGTATTTTAGAACCACAGTCAAGTAACGAGTCGACACCTGAGTAGGCACCCAACGCAACCATTAAGGGCGACATCGTACGCAGCGTTAGGTCTTGGAACGATTTTTAACGTGCACTCCCTTTTGGCGATGCCCGGACCCGAACCTGGGACCTTTCGCATGCTAGGTGAGTGCATAACCAACTGGGCTCCCCAGCCCCATAACCAGACTTGGGATAAACACTAGCCTAGGACTACACTTACACTAAGCATATACTGTGCTAGGAATTATGAGATCTAATGATATTAGCATATAAAGAAATAACAATTTACATAATTTCAGATAGTTATTAAATGATAATGACGTGTAAGGGAACGACAAGTTAAAGGTACGGAATAGCTGGGTTTTGAACCAAGGAGTAACCGTTCCAATATCCGATGCTCGTCCGAATGCGCCATTTAACACAGTGTCAATATATTTACTAAGATCGCTTAAACCTTGAATCAGAATTTCGTAAACTTTAAAAGTTCTAGAACTAGAAAAAGTTTGTGGAGTATTTTTTTTAAAACATTTATAATGGTTTAATACATTTCATATTGTATACAAATATTATTTTCTACGAATGCAAACAAATTATATTTTAATCATCATAACTAAAACGAATAAAAAAAATTTCACTTTGAAACTACATTAAATATTAGCATGCAACTTCAGCCTTTTTAATGCGGCTATTTTTCCACAAAATATCCTCTTAAACAAAATATAAAAAAATAATGATAAATGCTAAAACCAAAAATAAAATACAATAAAAACCAGAATTATGATAACCACATTCTTTAAATTTAATTTCAACAGTCTCCATCACACATTTACCAGCGATTAAAAAAATAATATTATAAGCATAAATTCCATGACCGAAATAAAATTCCATGACGGAAAAAAACCATTAACAAAAGCGTATCATTTTTGCAAAATGCACGTGGCAAAACCAAATTGTGAGGTAACACTATCCTGGAAAAATAAAAAAAAATTAATGAAATAACTCATTTAGATTCTAGCCGTTTTAATTAACGTTTTGCGGACAAAAACTCATTCGGCGGCTCCCCGTTACTTTTATAATGGACTCCCACTGTTCTAGGATTGAAATTTTATTTTATTTTTGGATGCCTTTTATTCTCTCCATTCAACTTTTTTTTTACTTCATAGGTTTTTTATAGAAAGTAAAGAATTTAAAGAAATAGAAATGTGTGATTTTTCTATGTTGAAAAGAAATGGTAATCAAGGTCAATCCAATAAATTGTGGGAACATGACAAAATGTTAGTAATGTAATGTAATGAGGTCTTGAAATTTAAAAGAAAATATCTTGAAACCTTGACACCTAATGCTGCTAAGGGATATAAAATGTAGAGAGCCACTCACTCAGTTTGGGAATTGATCCCTCTATAGGGCTAACAGATGTTTTTTTCCACACTGAAATGCTTTCCCATGTGTCCAAAAAATCAAGTATTCCCGAACATCTTAGGCAACTTGCACTAGAAGTTATAAATGGGATTCCACAAGACGCTACCAAGATTTACACAGATGGCAGCAAAGGCGAAAATAACCAATCCGGAAGTGGTATTTACATTTGGACTCCAAATGGAGAACAAAAGATATCTATCAGAAATTCAGACCATTGTTCTGTTTTCAGAAGCGAACTGATTGCCATCGAAGCGGGACTTAAGACTATAGAGGAGGAAAGAAGCTCTAGTGAGGTCTGGATTCTATCGGACAGTAAGAGCTCTATCCAACACCTAAGTGACTGGAGTACTGTGGGAGACAGGACCAGTATCTCGGTGCTAAACATGCTAAAACAGATTTCCAGATACCGAACAATCCACCTGCAATGGATCCCCTCACACGTCAATGTATACGGTAACGAGGTGGCAGATGGCCTTGCAAAGAGAGGCTCCGAGGCCCCAGCACCCCTCCCGGTCTGGACTTTCCCGGAGATCCACACCATCAGAAAGAACAAGGCAAAATTGAAATGGCTAACCCCCCCAGCAAGTAATTGGTACAGGAGAAAGAACCCTGGGGGCTCCCTTGGCCTCATTTGCGATCGCAGAGATCAGACGGCTTTATCAAGATTCGCAAGTGGCCATCTGAAGACCCTTACTTTTCTTGAAGGACGCAAGCTTTTCCCAATTTGTACGAAGTGTTCTACGGAAATGGCCTCGCCTGACCACATTTTGGACTGCCTTAATCTTTCCTGGGACGATCTTCTCAAGGACCCCTTGTGTTTTCTGGACTTTTTGCGTGTTCATGGACTCATGGAATTTGTCTAGCTATCGCTAGCCTGGAGGATTTGTAAAAAAAAAAAAAGGGATATAATGTAAGACAAATTAAAGTTGTTTATTTTGAAAGAAAGAAAACTAGATAAGAATAGCTGATATAAAACAAGAAATCCCCTTAAAGTTGAATTTTGTTTTGAGGCCATAATACATAGTAAGAATTCCACAAGCATAAATTGCTGAAGTAATCTTCATTCCACTCTTGCAGGAATCTGAAATCAAATTTTAATGAAGGAAAAAAATGCACTTTTTTCATTCTAAGCAATGTTTACATACATTAATTCCAATAAAAGAACAGATATAACTAAAGCAATCAATCTCTTAGAAAAATAACAAGTTCATGATATAACTGTTCACCGACATTATCTTGAGTGTGACAACCTTATTCAGGAAATCTGGGAATGACAAGGGAAACTGTTATTGATTACAACTTCATTTTATAACGCCAACTTTTCTTCATGATTTAGTTTCAAAAGCGCTGCTGCCCCTGTGACTGACACGTCGCAAAGAATTTTTCTACCTAAGAGGGCAGTTATCTCTTAGTAATTCAATACCCAAGTATCATTTTTTTGTGTGAAGTTTTGTATTATTATTGCAAAGACTGGTTCTTGGTGCTTTATTGTGAACTTGAGTTTCTTTGAAGAATGTCGTTTCGGCTTTGCTAGAGGAATAAATATTTTTATTATATTTTGGGAAGATGTAAAAAGGAAAAGTCTAAGAATATTTTGGCATAAAAGTGAACTTAAGAATTTTTATTGTTTTATTATGCAATGGAATCATAGGCAGAAAACCTATATAAAAATCAATTTTATCTCTTTCGATATATTTTCGATAATTATTCAACTTAGCTTTATCAGCTGTACGAATATTTTCAGAAGTGTTTAAGTTTATAGTTGATAAGAGTCAAATAAATTTTTAAAGAATCATTTATATTTAGATCCACGTTAGATAGTAAGAATAAATGTAACTGAACCCGTTCCATCATATAAAACTAACATCTTATGGCTCGTTCGTTAAATATTTTCTCTTGGATAAGTTCAGATCAATTAGCATTAAATTATAGCTATAATTAGGCTTTTGTAATGAATTTTGTAATTTTAATTTAAAAAGAAGTTACGCTGTAGGAACCTAAATCAACTTTAACGTATAGATATGAATTTTTCGTGCTTCAGAACATAAATTTAACTGCATAACCGAACATTCAATCACACAAAAAATGGCAGTGTCAAAATGTGTTCTTATAATATTATGGATTTGATTTGGTGGATTATTATAATATTATGGATTTTGATTTGGTGCATCATAACCTTGGTATAGAATATTATCGCTGCATAACTGAAAACTGTCATTCCCTAAAAGATGGCAGTGCCAAAATGTACTTGAATTAATGCAATCTGCCTCCATAATCCAAAAATTCAAAAATTTACCCACTATGCCATCCGATTTAAAGACGTAGCTACTTAAACTGCGCATACAAAATCAACAGATTACCAATTACATTTGTCCTAAACTAAGCACTTACCATCAGATTAAACATTTCTCTTTTAACATTAATATTCCAATCCAATTAAAAACTACCCTTAAAACCCATTATTAAAATTCATCTCCCATTCTGTAGACCCTTCTATGCAAAAGGATTAAAGGCCAGTTTCGAATTACATTGACAAAGCCATCGTAGCAGGCGCCTCTTAAAACGGCATTACTAGGAAATGAGCTCTATATCCGTTTGGTGTTAATTCTGAAATCGATTTTGCATGGGAACACAGGACGGATGTTTGGAGTGTCGTTAACATGTGTTTGCTCAGCATCCAATACATCGTTCCGCCCAATCGTTAATTATCGGCCATTCTAGTTGCAGAGGGCAGTCCATCGTAGCCAGGTAATGCATCAATTGCTTGGGTTACTAAAGGGAATGGGGGAAGTAAATTAGTGTACGCTGAGTGAATTTGTTTAGTGTAGTAGAGTTGTAATAGTTTTAGTCATACGTATCTTATCGGTTAAGGACTAGACAAATTCGCATATAAACTCCATTTCAAAATAAGAATATTCAAATATATATTTTCTTGGTTTCTGAAATTAAAAAGAAGCGAGCAATTCCTAGTATAATTATCCACAAGTGTCGATTTAGAAATTGTCGAAACTGAGAAGCAATTGCGTTGCAGCAACCCAGGTACGCCGAGAGTATGCAAAGCATGAGGCATAAGGTGATGTCTGCGTCCTTTTAAGTTTGTGAATTTAACGTCCTTAACATGTGTTTGCTCAGCATCCAATACATCGTCCCGCCCAATCGTTAATTATCGGCCATTCTAGTTGCAGAGGGCAGTCCATCGTAGCCAGGTAATGCATCAATTGTTTGGGTTACTAAAGGGAATGGGGGGAGTAAATTAGTGTACGCTGAGTGAATTTGTTTAGTGTAGTAGAGTTGTTATAGTGTTTATCGTACGTCTCTTATCAGTTAAAAACCAGACAAATTCCCATATAAACTCCATTTCAAAAACAGAATATTCAAATATATATTTTCTTGGTTTATGAAATTAAAAAGTAGCAAGCAATTAATAGTATAGTAATTAAAAAAAGTCGTTTTAGAACTTGTCGAAACTGAGAAGCAATGGCGTTGCAGCAATCCTCTCAACGAGAGTATGCAGAGCATGAGGCATAAGGAGTGATGTTTGTGTCCTTTTAAGTTTGTGAATAAACAACATAATACTATTTTAAAATTCTTTAGCTGAACTGTCCTTTCTTTTTTGCTAATAAACGGTAGATTATAGCAATTATAGGTTATAATTTTGATTATTCGTGCATTAGGGCTAATGACACCAGGCGTCATAATGTTAAACCATCAAGACATGAGCCGACACCTAAAAAATGGTAAGACATTTTTCATTTCGATAAAAATTACAGCGTTATTTAATTACATACGTATATTTTCTTATAAAACAAAATTATAAAAATTCCAGTACCTAAATCTAAATTTTTTGGTGAATTTGAGGAAATATATTAAGTATAGTAAAATCAAAGTTGAAAAAAAAAACATTTGTAAACGTTTTCCCCATTTTCAGTATCTCTTATTTATATGAAGTTTAGCCTCTAATGATAGTGATAAATTCGAAAATAAGTGCCAAATGAATCTTTAAAATGGTATCTCCAGAAAGGCAATCACAATATTTGTGCCTAAATCTATGGTTGAAATCGAACTAAAACAATTACTTTTTTGAATTAACAGCACACTTTTATACACTTGACCCTACACTCGAAAATAAAGTTACACACAAACTAATCACAAACATGACCGTCCAGATTATATTATCACGTTATTAAACACCAATCGTACATGTCAATCATGTCCTTAATTATTATGTCATCAACTTCTGCAGTCGGTCTTCTTGGACGCATTCCAATCTGGGACTATCCCGGTTACCTCCCTGCACCAGCTGAGTGTGTAATCGCCGCAGTTATTACTCCCATTCCAGATGATGTCGGAAGTTATTTTCCTAGTAATCTCTCAAGACCTCATGTGCGGCCGGCGAACCTGACAATCCAATTGGGCGAGGATAATCCGAAAAGGACCAGATGATGTTGTTGCTATGTTTGCTTAGGTTAGGTTTGAATTATCGTCGCACTAGAGCTACACGAGGGCTATTGGCGACGGCCTTCGTATTTTAGAACCACAGTCAGGTGACAAGCCAACACCTGAGTAGGCACCTAACGCGACCGTTAAGGGCGACATCGTACGCAGCGTTAGGACTTTAATGGATATTTAAAAGTACACTTCCTTATACGGGGTATTATTCGTCGGACATTTTTGGCTGCACGGGCCGTTTTATAGGTCGGCAGCTATTTGGGAGATGCCCGGACCCGAACCTGGGAACTTCCGCATGCTAAGCGAATGCTTAACCGACTGGGCTCCCCAACCCCGTTGCTATGTTTGGTGTTAGGTAAATACATTTTTTTAGCATTAGAACGTTATTACCTGATGGTTGCATTGGGTGCCGGCCTATAGATATCGAACTTGGTATGTGTTCATGGTTCATGGTTCGGGATGAAGAAGCCATTGTGGTTCTGTTAAAGCTCCATTCGAACGCTAGATAAAGTCCTCCAAACAAATTCAAACAAGTGGAAACACAAAATGATGTGAAACATAGAATAAGAAAGGCCATTTTATGGATAAATTATGGAGCATCAAGGCTAGTTCAACAACCAACAGTTAATGTTTTAATTAGATGGTGTTATAACCGTTTACACTTTACTGTTTAAAAAAACTATTTTTTGTTATTTTTCCCATGGAAATTTACATGGGTACAAATCTCACAAAACGGAATATTTGACGACAAACAAAACTTTTGGCTTCAAAACACAGTATTGTGAGGTATCAGTGCCATCGACTGCGTCCTGCGCTAGATCTACCTCGTGCGGCGTGACTCTAGAACTGGATCTGGCAGTAGGTCTGGATCTGCCAGCTCATATAAAGCGATAGTGGTTGGAATCAAGAGAGAAGATTTTGATAGATCGAGTTTGTAGTGGGATGATGATGTTTTTAAATTGTTTTAATAAATGAATTAGTTAACCTTTTCAAAAAATTTATTTCTATGAAGCCTACACTCGTCACAGCTTATAAAATTGGTGGCAGCGGAGGGATGTTTAAAGCACGCTTTTTAGTGAGACTGGTGACAGGACTTTGAGTGCTTACGGTGGAAATGGAAGTTTTGGAACTTCTAGTTGGAATGCTTTTCATCTGTCCGGATCTGAAAACTGGAGTGGCCGGGCTGTTTCGTCGGAACTTTGTTATCTGATGTGTAGCCTTTTCTTCGGAACCAGTGGAGCTTCTTCTTCGTCAGAGCCTGTGAAGCCTCATCTTCTGAGTCAGTGGAGCCTCATCTTCTGAGCCAGTGAAGCCCCATCTTCTGAGCCAGTGGGGCCTCATCTTCTGAGCCAGTGGAGCCTCATCTTCTGAGCCAGTGGAGCCTTTTCTGGTCTGAAGTCTGGCGTGGCCGGGTGTCTCGTCGAAATTGCAGAGTCTCGTCTCTTGATCCGGTGCCGTGGTGGTGTCGTGGACATGACTGTGCTGAACCAGGCTTGGTTAATTTCCACCATCTGGTGCATTTGTCGCCAAGGGATTTGGCGTTTTTTTGTAGCAAGCGATAAACAATTTTATTTGGTGATACGGCGAAAAATCTTTTCGTCCAATTGTCGGCGCTGGTAATACTTGCACGGAATTGTGGGTAAGAAGCCCGGATGATGTGCGCGCACAATGGAATTATTTTGTTCTTAATTTATTTTTTCGTCCAACCAACGACGCTGTTGATACTTGCGAGCGATGAATTGTGGGTAAAGTTGCGCGCGCATCGTAATCGCGGTTACAGTTAACTATGAATATCTGGTTTGGGTTATTATATTTCGGTTATTTTTTATTCTGAATATTTTGTCGATTCGAAGAGGGCCGGTCTGCTAGCTGCCGGGGGCCCCAAACAAAATTGTATGCTTTCAACAGACTCTTCAATACTGCCTGATGTTGGATACTAATGTTTCTTTTAGAGAAAAAAAAAATTGCCCGGGGCCCCAAACGGGTATTTCGGCTTTCAATGGGCCCTACAATACTGCCCGATGTTGGATACTGATGTTTTTTTAGAGAAAAAAAAATAGCCCGGGGCCCCAAACGGGTATTTCGGCTTTCAATGGGCCCTACAATACTGCCCGATGTTGGATACTGATGTTTTTTACGAGAAAAAAAAATTGAACGGGGCCCCAAACGGGTATTTCGGCTTTCAATGGGCCCTACAATACTGCCCGATGTTGGATACTGATGTTTTTTTAGAGAAAAAAAAATTGCCCGGGGCCCCAAACGGGTATTTCGGCTTTCAATGGGCCCTACAATACTGCCCGATGTTGGATACTGATGTTTTTTTTAGAGAAAAAAAAAATTCCCGGGGCCTTAAACGGGTATTTCGGCTTTCAATGGGCCCTACAATACTGCCCGATGTTGGATACTGATGTTTTTTTAGAGAAAAAAAATTGCCCATGGCCCCAAACGGGTATTTCGGCTTTCAATGGGCCCTACAATACTGCCCGATGTTGGATACTGATGTTTTTTTAGAGAAAAAAAAATTGCCCGGGGCCCCAAACGGGTGCGTACTGGATTGCCACTCGCGTAGCTCTAAAGCGACGAAAATTTAAACTAAACTGAGTACGGGATAGCCCATAGAGTTAGAATGGATAGCCACTTGTGTAGCTTTAGTACGGCGTTAATTCAAACCAAAGTGGATTGCCAATCGTGCAGCTCTATTGCGACGTTAATTCCAACTAGACTGGATGTTTGGGTTTGACCTGGGAGAAAAAAAATGACTTCCAACTCTCCCGTAGCTTTCCGCGATCCATTAACCTTAGAGATTGATGAAAGAAACTAGGGTTGCATCGGCGTAAAGGAATCTGGCAATGATAAAGCTCGCGAATTTCGCCAAGAATTTGTTGTTTTTCGACAAGCGCCAAGCTGCACCAAATCCTGGAAATTTACCCCAGGCTTTTGGAGGAGGTTCTGTTTAGTCCGGTGCTCAACGAGTTCTTCGACGTGACTGGTGAACAGATCCGAATTTGGAACGGAAGGGCAGAGGTAAGCCGGAGCTTTCACTGGAGGCAATTTTTAAATAAATAAAATTTTAAAATTTAGTTATTGGGTTTAGTGATTATTCCTATAATAAAAATAAATTGATGGTTATGATTGGGTGTGGAGTTAAGAATGTGAGTGTTGTATGCGAATGGTTTTAGTGATTGGTATAATAAAGATAAGTTGGTTGTGATTGGGTGTGCAGTTATGAGTGTAAATGATGTGTAATATGTGATAGGTTTTAGTGATTAGTAGTGGTTTTAGAAGGTTTTACGGTGTTTTTTAGTGTTACGAAAGGGTATATATAGTAGGATTGGGTTTTAGTGTGGACCGTTGATCGGTTGGTAGTGATTTGCAAAGGTGTAAAGTGTGGTGATTTTATTTAGAGTTTTCTGTCGTGGGTTAAAGGAGTTTTTCCATTTGGTTGGTACAATGGCTTACCTGTTAAAATATTTGAAAGAGGATTTAATGCTCGTTGGGCATGAGTTGGGAGTCGAGGTGTCGGAAGACTATCGTAAGGTAGACCTTAAAAAAGAGATAATTGCCAGTAAGGAATATGACGAGGAGGTGGTTAAGTTTCAACTGGATGCTTTGGTAGAGGATCGTAAGGTGAAATTAGAGGCTGAAAAAAAAGAGAGGAGGCTGAGAGATAAAGAGAGGAGGCCGATAGATTAAGAGAGGAAAGAGCATACGAACTAGAGAAATTGAGAATTACTCAAGTGGCAGATATCAGCCTTATGCCATCGGCTTCGGGGGAAAATTTTAGACCAGTAAAGAATATGAAGTACGTAATGCAAAAATATGATCCCGAAAATTCTGATATGGTTTTATTCCTTACACTTTTCGAGCGACAGGCCCGCAAGGCAAAGATAGAAGAAAGTGAGTGGGTAATGCAACTGATATCCCTACTTCCGACTGATATTGCTGAAATTATTGTTCGGGAACCTGAAGAAGTGGCGGACAATTTTGAACACTTAAAAACCCTCCTTTTAAATCGGTTCAAATTGGGTGCGGATACCTTCCGGAATAGATTCCACCAGCATCAGCGGAAATCGGGCGCTTTGTGGCGTGATTTGATCTTCGAGTTACGGAGTTATTTAGAGGGATGGCTGGATGGTGTAGGGGTTGGAAACTACGAGAACTAAAAGATCTGATGATAGCTGATCAAATTATAATGAGAGTACCAGCTGAAATACAAGAGCACTTTATAGATGAATGGAGTACATTAGTAAATCCCGTAACTTTAGCAAAAAAATTGAATGACTATGAAACGAGTAGGCGTTTCGATAAAAAGTCCGTGGCTTACAGACCTGCTGAAAAGAAGATGGCAGAGGAACCGAGAAGAGACGGGAGACCTTGCATAGATAAGACTAGTGATGAACGGTCTGTGGTAGATAATAGGAGGGAAACTCCTAGAAGGGATCAAAATTGGCGCGATCGAGAATTCGAGAGACGCCGACCGGCTGCTTGTTATCGGTGTGGATCTACTGATCATCTGCGTCCCCAATGTCCTGAACTTAGAAGACAAAATACAGAAATGGTAAATAATATTAACTCCATAGGAAAATTTGGACCTGTTTTCGCCCCTTACCTTAGTCAAGGTAGGGTAAACAACATTGAAACAACCATTTTAAGGGACAGTGGAACTAGCGTTGATGTAGCCCCGGTTAAGTTGGTTAAACCGGAGGATTATACTGGGGAAGTGGTATGGGCCAAACAGGCCCTGGAAAATAATGTCCATTGCTTGCCTGTTGCAAAAATAGTTCTGGAAGGTGTTGGTTTCGGGCGTGTTCAAACTAAAGCAGCTATCGTGGATAATTCTGTGGATATGGAACATTACCTATTGGGAAATTATACCCAGGAGTTGATGAACTCGGTTAAACCTAATTCGCAGCCCATTAACGTTGCAGTAACGCCGAGCCAGGCTGAAAGAGGAAAAGAACGAACTAAGGCTGAAGTAACGTTGTTAAAGGAAATCGAGACGGATCAGTTGGAGTTTAAGGTAATTCCTGAAGAGGTTGTGACGAACTACAGTTACCCGTAGCTAGTGGAAGTGAATGTCAAGTAGTCCAAATGGACTCTGCGACGTTCTGAAGAGAGCAGAAACTGGGCGAGGAATTGAAATGTGTTTGGGAAAAAGTCGGCGATGGTAAATCTGGAGTCTGTTGGGGAGAAAGGATTACTGTTCCAGAAAACGGGAGACCATATGGGTACTGGGAGGAAACGGGTGCTGTCTGTGTATTATAGGAAGTCAGTCCTTAGCTTGTGTCATGAAGGTTTGCATGCTGTGATCCGTTTGGAAAGTATCATTCACGAATCCGATCCTTGGTTCAAGTATTGTGCAGCACATTATATGGCGCAGTATGTGTTTTATAACTTTTTAAATTGGATTACTGATTATGGATTATTGAATGAATTGGAATTTTATATAAATATTTTGTTAATGTTAATTTTTCTTGCCTCTAGTGAAGTGAAGGTGAAACCTGTTTTTTTGCCTAATCAGTATATTTCAGATTTTGCCAGATCTTGCAAAATCTTTCTGAAGGGGGGAGGAGTTGTGAGGTATCGGTGCCATCGACTGCGTCCTGCGCTAGATCTACCTCGTGCGGCACCTACCTCCGTGCGGCGTGACTCTAGAACTGGATCTGGCAGTAGGTCTGGATCTGCCAGCTTATATAAAGCGATAGTGGTTGGAATAAAGAGAGAAGATTTTGATAGATAGAGATTGTAGTGGGAAGATGATGTTTTTAAATTGTTTTAATAAATGAATTAGTTAACCTTTTCAATAAATTTATTTCTATGAAGCCTACACTCTTCACAGTATACACAGTTAAATAGTTGAAAATGGAAACATTCTGCTTGGTATTGGTGGTACATTTTTGGCGACTTCATTGCTTACGACAGCGAAATGAATGAGTACAGAATTTTGCCATACATAAGTTCTTCGATGTCTTGTGATTCGAATACTACCTCATTAAAGGAGAGTTCAGATGTCCGTTTATAAATATCTATCATACCACCAACTATATAATACTGACAAAGATTCAAACCTTAGTTGATTATTTTTTCATTGCTACATTAATCCCTTGTGATCTTATAACTTCAAACAAATGAATTAGGGTCAAGTGGGGAAAGTGTGATTGGGGTTAAGTGTGATAAACAGCTCTTGTAACTTTGGAAATCATTCTAAAAATCTGAAAGTTTGCAATATATAACATTAGACCACTTATAATTAAAATAAAAAGAAATATTGACCTTATTTTTTGTTTAAAGAAAGTTTTGAGCTTTTGAATTTAAGTGCAACTGTCTTCTTTTTTTTTCAAATTCGAAAGGTTTTCCCTATGTGGGGTAAGTGTGATAAAACAGCAATGGATTTTGAAATGAAAATTTTGTACACTTAAAATTGGAATTCAAACATATAATTTTTTTTCTACATATGTATGTTTCTTATAATAATTCACTACCAATTTTAGGATTTGGAATTTACTTGAAGCAGAGAACGAATTTTCTTAATGAAAAACGCAGAAACCTTATCACACTTACCCCACTTGACCTTACATATTTGCACTGTCTTTGAATGTGGCATAATTATATTCGGTGATTATCGTTTTTGACTTTACCAAATCGCCTCTTTAGTTCAAATTAACTATTACTGTGTGGAGTGAATATACTAATTTGGTTTAAAAATTGAGTTCTTTTATATTCATTAGAAAAAAATCAGAAAATTTTAAAAACGAAAATGAGATTATTCTGATTAAACTTGCCTAATTAAAAAATCACAAGACAAGTGAAGAAAATTGTACCAAACAATTTATATGGCCAAATTAAGTTACACGACAAACGAATTTAAAAAAAAAAATGAACTTAACGTTATCATTTCGAAATGGCGTTTTTAAAAGTGTTCACAGAGCCGTCGTTATGCGTTATGTTCTCGAGAAATACTCACGTTTAACATATTATAATATCGACAATGGAATTCGATGCTTAGTTCCTTTTGTCTTACCAAAACCCAATTATCCAAGAACCGAGGTGGTCCATAGCCAGCCTTGATGGACAGAGGGTGGATTAATAAAAAGCCTCGTAATAAGTGAAAGGAAATGGGGCTGGGAATTACGGAGAATACCAGTTCGACAGGACGTGGCTGTGTTTTTGTGACAGGTGGCATGTTTATCGTTGATTGCCTAATGTGTGTTGTCATTAACGTGGCAAAGAACTTATCGTGTAAGATAATCATACTCTCCGAGTAGAAGATATGTGGATGTGATTAATGTAACAAGTATTGCGCATTACATAAAAAGGCTCTCGAAATTGAAGAGTACACGGGAAAAACAGATCGTGTAGAGAAGTAGTAGAAGAAGATTTTGTAGAGAAGTTTCCTTAGCAGGCCACTTTGGCGATGATAGCGAGTGATCGCCTAAACTTGTGTAAGGAAACCAGTTCCTACCACAGAAATCATAATTAAAGTAGTAGAGTGGCAGATTACGTGACTTCCAATGCTAACGACTGGACGCGCAAGGAGCTCCCAGAAGAGCCCCAATGAAGCCAGTGTTGCAGGTCACGTGATCTTCCACTCTAATACTATAACTACTATCTCTGTAGTTCCTAGCTACCAAGATTCAGGCGATACGCGATCCCGACGCTTGGACCAGCGAAGAAGAAAGAGAGAAACCGGTTTTCTACCGCCAATGTCCACCAAGCAGACAATTGCAGGCGTTCGCCTAATAAATCAATCGGTTCTTCCCCTGTACTCTTCAATTACTTATTGCAATACAAATCTTGTTTCTAAAGTAACACAAAATCAATTTTCCAAACAAATGTAAACTTATATTCAATGAGCATGTTTCAGGTCCGAAGGGGCAACAGAAATGCTGAAACTAAAACTACATTAATTTCTCGGGGTTCGATTGATGAACCAATGCCCCGCTGAAAGGAAATAATTCACTCGAACCATGCCATTTTATGTATTCCACCTACTTTATGTTGCATCTTAAGAAAAGAGCAAATTCTATTTTAGGTTTCAATAGTTTTCAAAAATATAATAATAAAACAGCTGTGCAATTGTGCAGTATTGACCAACATGAATTTATTTAATCCATATTAGCCCTATTTTTTAAGGACATCATTTGGTTTGACTGAATTACATTCGCATTAGAGTTGAACTATAATTATTTTTGGTTAAGCATTTTTTAATCCCAACATGCATGTGATATAACGCAAAACTCTCTATAAAATTATAATATTAACCACACAAATAACTGTTCTTTCTTAATAACTTTCATAACTCTCAGTTAATATCTTACTGATCTATCACAAAACAGTTTCCACGTTTTAATTGGCGTCGATACATTCTTTCCCATAGAAATTACAGACGAAACTTAATTTGTTTTGTCTTCTGATCGATCCACTCTTTTCACAATCTTTAAAAATACCGTCACTTCTTAATTCGACCACGAGATGCGAGGTTATGTGTGCTTTGGTGGCCGTTCTTGGTCCTCTCTTAAAAGTCGTAAAGGCTACATTTTAATGCTTTAAATATGAAATAATAAAATCATCGTCGGACGTCCAATTTGCTTTTATTTCTGAAGTTAACTAAATACTCTCCTATGAAGTAGATGTTATTCTATTTCATGCATAACAAACAACTACATTCGATCTGCCAGCTCAATCCACGCTAAATCTCCACTCAAACTTAAACTCCTCAGCAATAAAACTCAATCCCATAACTCATTCCTCCCAAAGCTCCTTACTCCAACTACTTCAACCTTAACATTCAAACTATCCCAAAAGGATTCCCTCAAGTAATATGCATAACCGAACTAAATTCTCTGATTAGATTCCACCAGCATTTCCCGCATTCACAAGAGGCAGCAACTGAGCCAACTAGCTTGACCGGCAGCGCATTGATCCTCTGCGTAACAGATGTACGAGTAATCCATCTGGTCGCATTTAATCTGTCTTCGACATTAGTTAAAGGGGAGAAGCGAGCAGATCAAACGCGACTTCAGATGCAATGAGTTGTGCTTTGGCCAACCTAAAAGGTGACCAGCATTGATGTGAAAGTCACGTGACTTTATCATACATAGTTTGTATGACTCTAAATGTCGATCATTTTGCTTTTCAAATGTTATAAAATCAATGTAAGAAATAATTTTGAACAATGCATGTTGTAAAACAGCTAAAAGTAGCATCGTGTAGAAAAGGTTAAGAAACAGCCTGTAAAACACAAATGAAAAGTTAAACGATTTTAAAGGATTTGATTTTTCATTTGCTTATTTTTACTTTTAATTTGCATTTTATGCATTACTTTTTAAAATCTCAATTATAACACAAGGTTGTTGTTTTTATAGCACCATGTATGTGGAGTCTTTGATGTATTTAACTTTTTTTAATTGGCTTTACAGCTTTTATAACAAAGCAACTTAAAAAAAAGAACTTTAAAAAAAAGAAGTAACCCCTTTCAATTATACTTTATTTTATTATATTTTTGTGGCAGGGACTCAAACTACAACAATGAGTTGAAAACAATATCTATCTTTCTCATCAAATAACTGATTCATCTGATCCCCTCTTCACTCGACAATTTTACTATTGAATGACTGGTCTATTATACTTACGTCGTTGAATATTACGCTCACAATGCTGAACCAACTAGAAGTTCAGGCACGGAAGGGAGATAATTAAAATCGCAAGTTCGGTTAATCATACGCGGGTATGTATATTTGAATAAAGTGGTAGGGAAATGCAGTTAGCTTCGGATACGAAACATTTATTATCAACATTTGATTAATCGAATGATTGTGTTGGTACGATGGTAATAAATGGTACAAGTATGGCAATCGAATTAGTATTTTTAGTTGTTGATTACACTGGGACATATTTAAGAGAAAGGGAATTTGAATTAGTAACAGCATTAAGTGTATTCGATATTGAATTTTGTCTCGTAAAATAACTGATAGCATGCACTTGTGTACGAGATAACAAAATGCTTAAAACAACATGAATTTGCTGTGTAAAAGTTTAAAAATTGTAATTTGAAATGTAAATAATTTGAATAAAAAAAGTTAATTATGCTGTTCCAACCTGTTGGTACATTTTGTTGCACGAAACGCAATTTAAACGCATATTCTGGTATTCATACATACCTGAATTTCATGAATATTTCATCGAAGAAGTAATTATAAACATAATTACGTCTCCTAAGATATTAATTATTAATTACTAAACTCGATTAAATGCAATATTTGCTTTGGGTAGATAAAATTGGAATAAAATGGTGAATATATTGCAGAAGAATTCACTGAAAAATATATTTTTATTAATTTATATAGTGGTATTGCGTATTGAAGTAAAATTCCAGACTTATAAAACATTTCACGAAATCGAAAGTGTAGTAGGTAGCCATTATGGATTTTTTTTAAAAAACTGAAGCAGATTTTTAAGTTGCTGTCTTCGTTCTATTCTTTATCACATTGCTTATTTCCCTGTAAAAATTAAAGTCGTAAAATTCTTAATAAAAAAAGTTTTTTATGTTTTGATTAAATATTAATAAATCTTTATACCAGTGTGTATAATGTTTGCTTTGCGTTGTGCCAGTACACTTTTTTTTTAAAGAACTATTTGGTGAAAGGCAAAAGTAAAGTCATTGATGAATAAAATCCCACTAATACTACGGAAAGTTTTGCATGAAAAATTCATACAAAATGAAATCAACTACAGATACAATTTAACTAGATGCGCAAAGATGCACTAACTAAACTAACTAATTTAAAATACCTTCATATTCTGAAAAGTGCCCGACTCAAACTAAAGTAATTCAAGAAAGACATGTATCAAACCACCCGTATATTTGCCTCGTAACTCTTTTCGTCGCAAAATATTTCCTCTTTAAAAGTTCCCCAGTCCAGCAGAATCCCTGAAGGGCACCTGAAGAAGAGGAGGAAATTAAATTTACCTCCGGCGAAGCGCAAATGATTCCTGTCCGCGGCCAACTCAACAGAGATGGAAAGGGTCCATTCCTTTAATTAGCTTCAGGAGCAACACTGACAACGCAGGAATCGTCCGTATTTGCCGGCTTGAAAAACTTGTAAATGATATTGCTGTTAAAAATGAAGGTACATTTGAGGGTTGTATTCACAAGAGTAGATAAATTCTTTGAAATTCATGATTTTGGATAATAAGTTCAGAATTAACGATTTTTTAAAATTAGATAGTTTTGCTCAACTGTATTAAATGGTTTACCCAATATATTTCGAAAACATAAACCATCAGTCATAGTCAGAACTTACACTTGAGGGTTGTATTCACAGAGCAGTCAACGTCTGTGAAATTCATGGTTTTAGAAAATAAGTTCAGAATTAACGATTTTTTTTTAAATAAGATGGTTTGCTCAATTCTATTGAATGGTTTACAAAATATATTTCGAAAACATAAACCACCAGTCATATTCAGAAAATATCTTCAATTTTGCGCATGATACAAAAGAATATTCATGGTGAAAACAAGTTAATTTTTGTCGCAATATACTGAATAAACAACTTGCGCTAAGAATGAACGTTGTTTTCCTCATGAATCTTATCACAAATCATATCTTAAAATATATCCACAATTGAAGATATTACCAATTTAGAATATTTTATGCTCTACCCTACTTCATAGATATCTCGATTTATGAACTAGACATCGTTATTTCGAATATATATTTTGTTGCAACGACTCAGAACTACCCTAATTAATACTAGTAGAATATAAAAAGAAAGTTTTCACTAACTGAATTTTAAAATACAAATATAAATTACACAGTGCTTCTGATCTTGTGAATATGGATGTGATACTCAAGGGTATTTTGACAAAAAAAATGGTAACATTTTGGTTTAATCTTTGAATTTCCACAGATCTTCATAGCAGTCAGTATTACTTCCATAAGTATACTTTCATTCCACATCACACAGTACGTCTGATCTTGTGAATATGGCAGTGAGGCTTAAGGATATTCTGACAAACCAAAATTCCACCAAACAAAAAGGTTTTTCCACAGATCTCCATGTCAGTTAGTATTACTTCCATAAGTATACTTCAATCCCTTAATAAAAAGACTGGAGCTAGTTACAGTATTGTCAAATAAAAATACAAGACCGCTCCTTTTAGTCATTCCCAGAAATGAGGATAGACAAAGACAAGAAGATAGTTGAAGTTGGAACGCTTATGTTTGTCTTTTAATTGACGTATCGGGGCGGTCGGATGTCAGGAGCTGGATAATTGGATTACTACGTCTTTTTCTGCAGCTGTCATGTCTTTTTGGGAAGTATGTATGATTAAAGTGGTTTAGGGGACAGGGTTTAGCGGAAATTCACGTTGTTATTTGATTTGCGAAGCTGAAGGGTAAGGTTTTTTCTAAGTTCCAATGAATTTGTGTGCTTGAAATTTGAATATTTTTATTTTAATTCAAGTTGTGTTGAATTATGTAGAAAATCTAATTGTTTTTTTAATCACTTGTGGAAGCAAAGTACGAAGACCGATACAGGAATTTATTCTAAATGACAAAACATGTGAGAGAAATAATTTTCTTTTCTAACCTTCCAATGATTTTGCATGCTCGAAAATTGAATATTTTTATTTTAATTCAAATTGTGTTGAATTATGTAGATAATCGAATTGTATTTTAATCACTTGTGGAAGCAAAGTACGAAGATACCGATACAGGAATTTATTCTAAATGACCAAAAATGTGAGAGAAATATTGAGTATAGGTTTTTTATATTCGATAGCTTCGAAATCAACTAATCTATTCTCGATATTTTTACCTAGTAGTGATGACATCAGGTAGTAGTCATTACGTTCCCTCGACATTTCGTAAAGAAATTGTAAAACCAACTCTAATTATAAATGGATAAGTTAAATAAAATATCGAGTTTTTATCCTTGTCTATAGCTGCATCAGTCATAATAATAAGAGTGCGAATCAAAGAAAATTTCTCATTATTATTGCTTTTTATTCTTATTATTTATTTAAAGTTATTAGTTATTTACCTTCTCATGTGACAACAGTGGATTCTTCTTAGTATAGGAAGTCAATAACCATTTATTTGAATTGAAACAGACCGTTTTTTATGCAGTATGGTAAATATAAAAATCATGGAATTCCATTAATCTTAATTGGTATTGTCATCGATTAAGAATTGAATTCAAACTGTTTTTTTAATTAATCAACTGCCTGTTTGAGACATCATACTGACAAGATACTAACATATTTCTAAGACTGAATAGTAAAATTTTGTGAATGAAAAGTTTAAACAGATATTTCAGTGATTTTACCTTTATTTAAAACGTTTAAGATTTTTATATCGATGAAAAGCCTTTTACTTTCGTTCCTTCACATAACTTATAATAAATAAATAGAAACCCTTCTACAAATTTAAATTAATATCTTAACACAAAACTCTTTCTGCAAGGTTTCTAAACAAAAGCGTAGCAACATTGTGCCTCGATAGAAGATACAGTAACTGGCAAACTTTAAATAATTTAGATAAAATTTTGAAATATATTAAAAGAATGTTTAATTTAATATTTAATTAAAAGTTTCCGTTTTCTACTGACATTTGTAATGAAAAATGAATGATATTCGCTAAATTGAAGTCAATGCTGCCTTATTTTTAACAGAAATGCAGGCCTGAGTAATTTTGGCAATGCAAAAAATTATATAAAAATAAATTATTCTTTCTTGCAAAACAATAATTTATATAACTAGTGCACAAGCAAACTATGCATAAACATAGTGTCAAGTGAAAACAAACTATATTCGGCTGACTTAGCTACTCCTTCACACCCCCTTTCTCTAGCTTATTGAAAACAAAAGCTACAATGTTTCCCACAACCACCATCAACCGCTTTAAACTTTATAAATTACCCACTACTTTTGTCCCCACCACTATCCTCTCACCGCTTCTGGCAAGCTTGACATATTTACGCTCCTTATCGTTTACTTCGGCCATCGATTCCCGGTTTCACTCTACAAAAGAAAACATAAATTCGCTGTCCGCCATTTCTATTGGCGACAAAAAAAAGAAGACATTCCTCGACTGCCCGCCAAGTCCTTATCAGCAAGAACGGTACGTTGGCGAAATTGGAACAATGGAGATAGGACAAATATTTCGACACATTGAACAGTGAGAGATAATGAACAATAATAACGTTGGTGATGTAAATAAAGCTAAGAGAGATGAAACTAATTTCTGAAAGAGGGTGTTATTTAGAATGATGTGTATTTGTTGACTTTAAAATGTGTGCATTGTATGTTGGGGATTATTTACGGCGTCATCTTAATTCTTATTTATTCCCAAGAATTCATTTGCGATACAAAAGAAAATATGAATTGTGTTTGAAAAGTAATTTTATGGAATTGTGACTTAATAAAAATTTAAAAATAGAATGATTCTTTTCAAAAATTTAGTCATAGATATATTTTACAATACAGCATTATATTCGCAATGAAATATCGGGAATAAATGACATAGGCTTTCAGTTAATGTAATTTGATGTAAAATAAAACTTTTAGCCAATCAAAAAAAAAATCATGTTTAGGTTTGAATTATCATCGCACTAGAGCAACACGAGAGCTATTGGTGAAGGGCATCGTATTTTAGAACCACAGTCAAGTGACGAGCCGCACCTGAATAGGCACCCACAACGCAACCTAATAAAAATCATGCATAGATGAAATAATTTGAAGGAAATGAGTTTTTCTGTGCAACGGTTTTTTTTGTTTGAATCTTACAATGATTCTAAAAAGCAGGGTATGAAACTATGTTTGAAATCCAATAAAATAAAAGATTTTAAAAAAAGGACAGATTCTAAACTAGCTTATAAAACTATAAAAACTAGACAATAGACCCTGCACACAAACGCGGCAAACAATCCACAATAAGCAACACACAATTTCCAATGCACTGCAAACAACTCACAAACAGTAAAGAAACATATATAGTAGTCGTTATAAATGAAGTCAGACAAAATGCTGATGAAGCTGTTGCCACTCAAAACGTGAAGCACGCCCATTGCTAGAATAAATATTCCAAGCTAAAATTGATTTCAACATAATTAAGCAACTCGCAAACGTGAAAGTACAACGTCTCAAGTCGAAATCAGTAAATGCAGCCGAAGCGGTTGCCAAGGAAGACATGACGATTTCTAAAATAACTATTTCGAATTTAGATTTTTATTACAAATGCTAATTAAATCCTTTAAAAAGCACTTGAATAATCCATAGATAAGTTTAATATTCGCCCAATATCTAGAAACACAACAATGAAAACTACACAAAAGACCCTACACACAATACGTGCAAACAGCTCACAATACAAAGCAAACAACTAGCACACGGAAAAAAATAGCGTCGGATTAATAAAGGAAGTCAGTCGTTGCCGCTGGATCTGTTGCCACTCAAGACATGAAACATATCCGCTGCTAAAGTAAACATTTCAATTTATAATATATATTTCAAATACTAATTAAATCCATTCAAAAACACATGAAATCATAGATAAGTAAAACTTTTACCTAATATCCAGAAACCTAACAACTAAAACTACATAATGGAACCTACACTCAATACTACAAGCAACTCGCAAACTGGGAAAAAATAACTTCGCCGTCATGAATGAAGTCAGTCAATGAGGCTGGAGTTGTTGCCACTCAAGACCTGAAATATGTTTGTTGCTAATATGAATACAAAGTTTACATTTTTAAATAATAATTAAATCCATCATAAGCACATGAAATCATAGATAAGTAAAACTTCCATAAGTATACAAAAACACAACAATGAAAAGTACACAATAGACCCTACAACACACAATAAGCAGCAAACATTTTTCAAATGTTAAAACATAAAGTCGCCATCACAAATAAAGTCCGTCAATGCCACTAAAGCTGTTGCCACTCAAGATGGAAACATACAATTTTAATAAAACAGACATTTCAAATTTAGATGTGTACCAATTAAATCCATTCAAAGCACATAAATAAAAAATTAGTAAAAATACCATCGAAACACAACAATGAAAACCACACAATAGACCCCTACACACAATACGTACAAACAGCTCTCAATATGCAGCAAACAACTCGCAAACGGGAAAAAAATAACGTCGCCGTCATAAATGAAGTCAGTCAATGCCGCTAGAGCTGTTGCCACTCAAAATTGAAACAAAACTTTTTATGAAATAAACATTTCAAATTTAGTTATAAATACTAATTAAATCCATTCAAAGCGCATAAATAAAAAATTAGTAAAAATACCATAGAAACACAACAATGAAAACCACACAATAGACCCCTACACACAATACGTACAAACAACTCACAATACGCTGCAAACAACTCGCAAACAGGGGAAAAAAATAACGTCGCCGTCATAAATGAAGAGTCAATGACGCTAGAGCTGTTGCCACTCAAAATTGAAATATACATTTTTATGAATTAAACCTTTTAAATTTAGTTATAAATACCAATTAAATCCATTCAGATCACACAAATCAAACATTAGTAAAAATACTATAGAAACACAACAATGAAAACCACACAATAGACCCCTACACACAATACGTACAAACAACTCAGAATACGCAGCAAACAACTCGCAAACGGGGGAAAAAATAACATCGCCGTCATAAATGAAGTCATAGGACTGGGCGTAATCTGATTATTCAAGGGAAACGTGAATCCCCGAAAGAAGATTCCTTTTTCTTCGCCAAGGATAATGGGAATTCCAGCGGTTTATTCCTGGACATTTTTACGAGGTCTAAATCATGGGGATTTGTTGTTAAGTAGGGCTGGTTAGTTGGGTATAGATATAAAAAATAGGAATGTTTAAGGGTTTTAATTAAATATTGTTATTGGAGAGCTGGGGGGATTAAGGGTTTAAGAATTTGGATTATGCTAAAAATGTGAGTGGTTTTGTACCAAATTAAAATAACTAATATAATAGTAAAATTTCTAAAAATAAGTATTTTGTTAAGGTATTTTAAACCATATTTGATGTAAGTACATAACTTTTACAACTTATATTTATAATAAATTAATTGGTTTTTATTTAAGATGAAAAGAAAATATAACAACAGTAACAGCATAAAATATAACAACAAGGTTACCTCGTCCAAATTTCCGAGTATAAAAATTTAATTAAAGTATAATATGGTTCATTGTCACTGCAATTTGAAAATATATATTTATAAAATCACCCAAAAAATTAAACTTGAACATCATTAGTCATTTCGATATATTTCAATAACATATTCGAGTTTGTTTTTTATTGCTTTCACATAGGAACAAAAATTTTATCTAAGGATATAACTATAAATAGAACTTTTAATTTTTTTGATATATTTAAATAGTTTTATTGAAATTGGTCGATTAACAATAACACATTTCGACAAATACAAATTTTGCAAAAAATTGGACAATTGGTGAAACCAAATTTTAAAGTTATATAGCACACTATTACTTTTTCTTTTTTAAATTGGGTTACAATAAACCACACAATGATATTAGTAAGCTTTTACCCCATTACTGTGACCGGACCGTGCACATAAAATTGACCCATCCTCAATAAGAGCATATATCCCCATCCTAATAATTTCCAGTTCCAAAACATAATAATTTCTAGTAGCTTACTTCAATTTATCCTAACTCGATTATTCTCATAATCTTTCTACTACACATCACCCCTTTAAAATATACCAAATCCGAACCCACCTAAAAAGTTAACACAAAACCCTCTACCATCCAAACCCAATTAGTCAAGTGCGACCATTTCTACACCAGTCCCTTTGAACAATTAGCGATCCTCCTCTAGGATCAGCCAAATTAACGACCACTCCACAAACGTGGATCACACTCTAGGACGTAATACAGCCTAGTCTCAAGGGCGCTCTCGGCCCTTGAATACTTGATAGGCGCCTAGGACGTATAGGGATAAGCTCAAAGGACCATGGTTCGTAATGCTGTGGAACTGACTACTTGATCCTACGTGATAGAGTGGCTCTGTTGTGTAGGGAATGAAGTTGATGATTGTGATAGTTATATATTTTCTTAAACTCAGTAAAATATATGGATTTTAGTTTTTAAATAAAAAAACTTAAAGAAGTAAGGGTTAGAGTTACGTTTATTTATCGTTGCACTGGAACTACATAATAGCTATTGGCGACGGGGCATAATTTAGAGCCACAGCCAAGTGACAAGCCAGCATCCGAATAGGAACCCAAATGAAAGAAGTACAATGAACATATTACTAACTCTTTAAAGATTTTAAGTTTCCATTTTTCATAAACTTCTAATTAATTATATTTTTTACGGTTTGCAAGTACTGTTTGAAACCTATCGGAGTCCATACGAAAAGCTTTAAAGCTCATTTTCGCATTATCTCCTTTTTGCCCGTGGAACGTTCTTCCACCAAGCTTTTTAATTTCCAAAGCAAGCAAATCACGAATATTCCACGAATAATTTACATATCACGGCATCAAGAAACCTATGAATACATACCCAAGTTTTTTAAGTAGACAAAACACATTAATCGTAACACTTAAGGGAGAAAAAAACTAAATCTCAATATCTCGTGAAAGCGTTCGTGAAATGCTAATTCAATTGTATGCTACTCCTATGATAAGTTACGCGGCATCAAGAACCCTACGCATATAAAGAATTAAATATATTAAGTGGTAGTTAAGTTTTATTAAGTTAGAGCAATGTTATTACAAACAACTCGGTTCGTGAACTAATTTTTCTATTTCCTACGGCCGAAATAATTTCCACTGCAAACAAATCCTAAACTCTTCCATGAATAATTTACATATCACGGCATCAACAAACCTATGAATACCCAACGAAGTTTTTAAGAAGACGAAACACATTAATCGTAACGCCTTCTAGAAAAAACCTGAATCTCAGTATCTCGTTAAGGCGTTGGTTTTACCACTACCAGACATCTCACTCGCTCATTATCCCACGCTCAGGAAACAACAGAGGAGGGAAAAAAGCCGCGGAAGCTTTATCATCCTGTTCACTTCTCGTCTCTTCATCCGATTCTTCTGGAAAAGGGGCTGGAATGCATCGATTTGCCATTAATCACATAAGCTGCCGAACCAGAAAAGTCTCCCGTCTTGGTTTGAAGTGTGGAAGTTAGCCTTGAGGGCTTTATTGTGAGCTGTACGATTTTGGTTTGGGTTTTTTTAAAGACAACCCTATAGGCACAGCAATTAATTCAGAATAACCCTATTAGTCCATGTAATCAGACAATTTGTAATTTTCAGACGGATTTTTACTTTAACTATATTTTCATTGTTAGGCTATTTAGACATTTCCCCCTGATAGAATAAATTAAAATTAAGAACATTTAACGAAGCTACTTTTTACTATGAATTGCTTAATACAATACACAAGGTAATCAAAGCATTACAAAGAAGTCGAAAATCCTAAATGGAGAGATATTGCGTTTTCAACAGTTTTTGGAGAGTGATGATTCTGAAAAAGGGATTTTAGTCAAATAATGCCATATTTCTAAAGTTCTTTTCAGTTCAGAACGACCAGTTGATATCTCTTCGTCATCGCAAGTGGTATAAAGACTTTGGGATCACCCTTGTTTTGTGACCCTTGAAAGGAAACTCAGGTTCTCATTCTATCTGGCTTGGCCTTTAATTAATGTTCCAGCTTCATTGTACTAGATGTGGTTCTAACATTACTAATTACTTCTTAAATTTATATTTTTGTATTAAATGGTTAGAAACTAATGACTGTCGAAAAACATTTAGGTTGTTTTAGTTTATGAATAAGTTATTTCCTAGTTTGAGGCTGCTCGAGCTTTCCTTTTTCTCATTTCAAGGATTTTCATCCAACTTTTTAGAAAATCGTGGAGTGATAGAATTATTGTGTTATTTACTTTGAGAAACAACCGTTGAATTGTTTTTGGTCATAGGGACCAAAATTTGTTTTGTTACTCAACACATGCACTTAAAAAAATTATTCGTGCACAAAAAATTACACTTTAGGAAAAATCTCGCTGTTTGCATAAAATTAGCAAATAAAGTTGCGTATGCATGTTAATAACTCTAAATAGAGACTATATAGTCTCTAAAGGGAGATGTTAACTTTATTTTAATTTACTTTTTCTCTATCAAGTTCATTTTTTTGTAATTGAAGACCGAACAAAAAATTTTAAAAAGTTTATTATGTAGCATCTACCATAAAAATAGATAAATAAGTATCTAGGTTTCAAAATTTTCAAAAATTGAAATAATCAACCAATTGTTTTATCGTAACCTCTCTATGGCCATCGAAACAATTTTATCACACTACTTCTTCATAACTAACTTCTTCGTTTGTACTCGGATAGGTACACTGTAAAAACAAGGGAGTATTATTACACTTGTTTTGGGTTTATGAAATGCTACATAAGGTGTAAATATACACGACTTGTTTTGTCAGCACCAAAATAGGTGTTATCATTCACTCAAAATGGTTTTTATTTATTACTTTAAAAAAATTGGTGTTAACATACACCAAGAATGTAGCCTTTCGACGACATTTTGAAAACAAGCACCAAATTTGGTGTTACAGATCGAGCCAATCGAGCAATTCTTTGGTTGTAACAGGAAAATTAGAGCTGTGTTTTGATAATTTATTCGTGGTGTGCATGGTTTGAGTCTTACTTTAAAAATTGCTAGATAGAAAACTTATTTCAGCTTGCAATTTTAACTTTTAAATAATTGTCTGTGTGTTTGCACTCAGTTAGCCCTAAATAAAAGCATGAGTTTGATGATGATAAATCGTGTTTGTATTGCTGAAAATGCAAAGTAAGAGGAACAATTATATTTATTCTTTATATAGATAACTGAATTACTACTGAATAATTTAATTAAAACTTCAATATTAGCAATCTGGTTGAAACGAGAGAATAATTGTTTTGTTTATATCTTTGCGCGCTAGTATATATGATTTAAAGATATTGAAATGATAAGTATAATTACGGTATTTTCCCATAAGTCATTTAGCTCATTGATATCTGAATTGCTTCAGTGATTAACTTTTCGATTATGAAATCATCATTACACTTTCATAAATGATACTTTATTTACGTTTTGTTTGAAAAAACTATAAAATTGTTAAACTGAGGTTAATTGCACAATTTTAAAGCTATATAGGTAATTGAGTAACAAATTAAACAATGTCGGGCCCACCCTATTGATATCTTTAATTCGCGTTAAATATTCCTAAACATTAATTTTGTTTGAGTTATGTTTTTGTACAATATACATGTGTACATTTTCATTTTATCATTTATAGTATGGATAAAGGTATCCTCGTTGAGTTCAACTCAAGTCGCAAATCAACTCAAGTTACAAAATTAGCTATTTTTAACATAACAAATATGTGTTGTTCAGTATTTGTAAGAAATCAGTTTACACCAAAAAGTGTTTCTAAAAAATGATCATTTTATCCTTTTGATTCTGAAAATTAGTACCAGAACACCCTGTTAAGTCGTTAAGTGTTTAAGTACACCAAATCACTGGTGGCGTTTTATCACACCAAAAATGGTGGCAACAGAGTTGCCACCAAATGTGGTGTTTCTACACACCAGTCAATTATCGGTGTTTCATTACACCGATTTACTGGTGGTGTTTCCTTACACCACTTTTGGTGGCTACTTTGTTGCCACCACTTTTGGTGTGAAGATACACCAAAATTATTTACAGTGTATCAAACGGTACTTGCAAACCATAGAAAATATAATTAATTAAAAGTTTATGAAAAAGGGAAAACTTGAAATCGTTAAAGAAGTTAGTAATGTGTTCATTGACACAAAAATCTCAATATATTTCAAAAATATTACATAGCACGTTTCCCCCCCAGCTATTTAATTATTTTGGCTAAAAAAAATAGGAAGTTTAGTTCATCACGAACTTGTTTGAAATAGTATGACTTTCTTTTTAATAAAACGTAATAATGGCTTAATTTTACTTAAAACTTTCTCAGCGAAAAATTCTTGTAGCGGCTTAAAATTTCCTAGGAACATTATTTTCGAATCCTGATTTCTTGATACTCTAGAGCATCTTTCGCATCTAATATTTTACATAATTAACAAGCGAGTTATATGTTGGTGGTTAAATTAACGAATTAATGAGATACTAAGATTGAGCAAGGTTTTTTAGTTTTGTTATTAATATGTTTCGTTTCCTTAAGAACTTCGTTGAGTATTCATAGGATTGTTGATGTTGTGTGCAATGTGTTAATTACTCTTCAGAGCTACAAGCAATTTATCTTTGGTGTCTAGAAAATTGGAACTGATATTTGTAATATTAATGTCACTGATTAATCAGTTTCGATTGACGTCATATGATGAATATCAGAGCTCTTTTGATGGTTGATTATATGAGCATTAAAAAAAGTTTTCTATAGTTTCCTATCTTTTTTTGCAAAGTAAATTACAATTTTTAGTTCAGCATCTACAAAGTATGATTAGCATTTTTACAAATTAAGTATTCTTCGAATTGAAAATTAATTGAGCAAAAATTTCAGAGTATCAATATAATTTGCAAAATAAAGTTAATTAAAATTCTCAAATACGGGGTCTTAAAATTCAAACAAGAAACAAATGCTGCGTATGAATATTTTATTTGTGAGGCTTATATAAAGTGCATGACAATTACTGTTACATTCATACATCTGCTAAACATCGTTAATTTTTCCTTTAAAGATACAAGTAACTTATTTTTCTTAAACAGAATTCTTTGTTAATGAGCAAAACGAAAATCAAATATTAATCAATTTACAATCTGCCTCAACGTTCCCTAATTAAAAATCTATTTTTTTGTTCAATTTTTATAAAAACAATTTTAAAAGACAAAAGAAAATAAAACTACGTTGGTTTTTTTCACCAGCCGGGAGCTTCTTTGTAATGGGGCCATAACAGTTACTACCGCAAAATATGACCTCAAACTTATCCCCAAAACTTTCTAAAGCTCCATTATCATTTTTTCATAACGAAAATCGTTTATGGGACAATAATTCACGCCATATCTTCGATATTTTTCGGCACTGAAAACCAATGGTCTTTAGCGTTGAGATTCAGATTATGCATTTTTTTAAATTAAGGTTAAGTTATAACTTGTATACAAAATTATAATGTTGAAAACAAAATATTTTTTAAATACTTGTAAATTGGTTAACACAAAGTCCCTATACAAATAAATTTTACCTACATTAAATCTTGATAATTTATATTTTTTGATTATAGTATATGAATCTTTAAAAAACGCGATTTGAACAGGATTTTACACATTCACTATCCATAGATATACATTTAATCATACTGCTGTTAGCAGTAACCACAAATGCATTTTCAACGAAATTGTTACTGGTGGAGATATTTAATATTTTTTTATGATTTAATATGTTTATTTCGTTCTTCAAAGAAAATTGTAGAAATAAATAATTATTATAATTTTATAAGTTAGGTCGAATTAAATAGGTAGACAATTATTATTTTTAACCATTTCAAAATTTACTTTAAAGATTTGAAAATAAATTAAATAAAAATTCTTTAGAATATTGAGTTTAATAAAAAAAAAACATTAAAAAAAAATCGAATACTATTTTAATTATTTATTAAATATTATTTAACATTTGATTTATTTAAATTCCTAGACAGTAGTAGGTGTCCGTCTGGATGTACATAAATACGGACATGGCCCGTCATTGGCTGAGTCGGTTAAGGCATCCGCCTCAGGATTCAGCCATCAGGAGTGCGGGGGTTCGAATCCCACCTACTGCCAGTCATCCTATAAATCGGATATCTGTACTGGGAAAGAGTAGAAAATCCAACTCGTGACGGATGGGCCCGAGTACACTGGGACAGACGTGCTCGTTAAATCTGTTGAGTCCAAAGTCACTTGACCAGGGTTCTAACTTACGAGGCGTTTTTGGCTGTGTTAGAGCTCCTAATGGAGGCTAAGAATAGGCATCCGGAAACGATTACACTACACTACACAAAGACGGACAAAAAGTATGAATGGTGAGTATCTGAGGTCGGTACGGAACGTCGGACGGACGGAAGGACAGACATCATCAGCATGTCAATTCCAAATTCTTCATTTTTAAAGAAAAATATTTTTATTAAAAATAAAGAGTTGTCTTAAAATATTAAACAAATTTATACGCACATATTTGTTGTGTTCAAATGGTATTGTAAGTACCATGTTATATAAGTAAATGTTGTTAATATAAGTAAATTAAAATACATACTGCGCGTCTATTCCCGAGACATATTCGGTTAGCATATTTAAAGTAAACATATACACGGGTGTTATAGAAAAAAATTGTTTTTATTCCAAAAAATATCCATATTCTCAATATCACCCTACTGAGTTTACTGTCTAACTTTATGAGAAAAGTAAACACCGACTTTTGAAGTTGAGACATCGCATGTCACGTGCTAAAGTGACTTATCTAACACGTTATCATGATAAAAGAAATTACATTTTTTCGCGAATATTGCGAAAAATTCCAATGGAAATAAGTTATTTTGGTTCAGTCAGTTTTGTTGCGTTTTTCATCTAGATAGTAATACAAGTCACCGACGTAGGTAAATAGAATATGAAATTAAAATTCGATGCGCAAACTTGGAGTTATAGGTTCTGTACAAGTTATATAAGTAAAAGAAATGTTATTAAAGGTACAAGAATAAACAAATATGACATGACCAACAACCATGACAACCAAATATGAATAAACATATATTTGGTTGTTGTATGGGTAAATAAAAAGTATGTCAAAGTTATCACCTTGCAAGTTTACGTAATTTATTATTGGTTTGAGTTGTACAAATTGATTTGTTTTAAAATGGTGTTTATTGTCTAATATTTACTGAAATATTGAATTTGTCAATTTTCTATAATCGCTCTTTTGCTAAGAGTAAAATATTACTGCCAATTGGTAGATTTAATGTGTTCTAAACTTATAAAGGAAAAAAAAGACTTTCTACTTTAGAAAAAATAATAAAAAAATAGATAAATAATTAATAACTAAAGTTTCTTTCGGAAAACAAGCAAAATACGTTTGACATTGAATATTCGTCTAACTTACAAAAGAATTGACTCATTAGTGAGATAAAGATAGATTAAAGAAAAGGAATTATTTATTCCAATTCCGTCCTGTTGTATACTTTTGAGGCTTATTTAATTAAACTAGAATCCGAGGATTATTTCCACTCTTAACGAAACAAACGGTTTGCCCAAGGATGTAAAGATGTTAATGATATAACTAAATATTGCTTAAACATGTTATTTGATAGGAAAAATACCCATGTTATTGCGATAGTAGAAATATATACTACTACTTTATAAGAGTATGATGTTTAATGAAATCAAGTTATGTTGTCAACAAACATTAAAAAACCATATTGTATTTTATCGCGCAGCAAAGATTTATTTTTGATAATTATGAATAATCAAATTTTTGTGATTTCTTTAAAAATGTTTTACTGTATAACATTGGGAAATTTCTATTTCGGATACTAATAATGCATGGAGAATTTTTTTTTTTTTGAATTTTAATTAAAATGAAAAGTTTCTCTTACACAGAATCAAATATAAAACTACCCTGCTGTTGATGCTATTAAGTTACATTTGTATGAACATATCAACTTAACAGAATATTTTGGAATACTATGCTCTGGAAATGTTATGATAATATTTTTTATAAACATATAAATGTAAAATACTTTAAGAGTAAAAAATAAATTTAAACAACAAGCAAAAGAAACACAAGTTAAACACACGGACATATCAAATATCAAATTTAAAAATATTTTAATTAACGGTAGTTGTTTTTGAATTTTTGAAAAACTTGTGTGAGTACACGTTTACAAAAAAATTAGGAGCAGTAGACATACATACTACAACTGCTTTACATAAAGAACATAATACTTTCCCTTCATCCCTTGTCAAGGAATTCAAATTAGGAAGCTTCCGAAAATCTTTTCGAATAATTAATAACTGCTTCGGAAATCTTCTAGCATGTACTTCCTGAGGCAAGTTTAAGAAAAACAAAACCCCGATTGATTGCAAAATGCTAAGTCCATAAAAGTGTAAGCATTGCTAATTAAATAGTACGATAAAGCAATGCAATTGTTTCTTAGAAGCGTTTTATTAATGTTTGTCGATCGCGCTGAGCAGCATTTACATTTACGCTACAATGTGTTATTGTGGGGAATCGAAGCAGTGAGTTTCTATTGTGAATGGTTTTAGATGACCACGTTTGTGTCTTTCATTTAACGATTATGTTTTCCTGCTTTTAAAATATATTTTATTCATGTACATAAGATTTAGTCAAATATATAATCGACTTAGATCATTGACATTGACACAACCCTTGTAGCGATTTTTAGCAGGGTCTTAAAAATAAAAGTTTTTTTTTTTAATATTATAAATTTTATAAATTAAAAGTTGGGTTAAAACGAATTAGAAGTAAGTAACTAAGATAAAACTAAGAGTTTTCTTAATAAACCCCAGATAAAGACATATTTACTGAGGTAAGAAAAATATAATAATTATTTTCATTATAGGCATTTGCAAAAAATGTATTAAAAGAGCAATAAAGTGCGATGTACAGTACACAAACAAATATCAAGCATATATTAAATCATGACACGCTTTTGACTGGAAAAATTAATGTTTACTTACTCTAAAAATAGTTATTGCAATTAAAAAATTCTTTCATGATATTGCTAATAAATGCATTTTTAAGTATGTTAACTTCCTGAGTCAGGGTATTTATTTAAATGAGTGTTTTTATTCCAATTCCTTATGGGGTCACAGGAGTCTTTAAAATGTGCAAAGAAGGTACTACAAAACATAGTTTGATCTTTCATGTCATTTTTGAACTACTCAATGTATAAGTATAATTTTTTATATGTAATTCTACAAGATTTATTTATTATAAAACAAGTTTTAAAATGTATGAAACTTTAGCCAAAACTAAAATAAATGATATTAAACATGAAGCTATTTGAACACATTGCGATTAGGCTTGCGCGGCATATTGTGAGGTCAAAATTGAAAAAAAAGATAAAGAAAATGATTTTATATTGTACAAATATGTACAAATTAGGACTTATACCTAAATTCTCAGCTCAATTTTAATTAGAAATTATTTTAAGAACTTTTTTCCAAAAAAATTAATTAAAATTCAAAAATTTCGATTTTAATTTTTTAAAAAAATAATTTCTTATTAAAATTGAGATGAGAATTTAGGTATAAGTTTTTGTTTGTACATATTTGTACAATATAAAGTCATTTTCTTGGTCATTTTTTCAATTTTGACCTCACAATTTGTCGCGCAAGCCTAATCACAATGTGTTCAAATAGCTTCATGTTTAATATCATTTATTTAATTTTGGCTAAAGTTTCATAAATTTTAAAACTTGTTTTATAATCAATAAATCTTGTAGAATTACATATAAAAAAATTATACTCATTTATTGAGTAGTTAAAAAATGACATTGAAAGATCAAACTATGCTTTGTAGTATCTTCTTTGCACATTTTTAAGACTCCTATGACCCCTTAAACCACATTTTTTTAATTAAAAATTAAAATACCTCGAGTGAAAAGGATTTGAAAAACCACTTTCACGTTTTTGCTTATACAAGTGTCAGTTATTTTGTTTTCCAACGGGTCACTTTGTTTTCCGATTTTATTTTCCAACAATTATATTTTCATCTTAGCAAAAGAATTGTGGTAGAGATGCGGAAAATTCGATATTCCAGTATAAATTAGATAATAAACACCATTTTATATTAAATCAATTTGTACTACTATAACTGCTTTATTCGCAGCTAAACCTTTGCAGACTAGGCATATTCCCCAGAACTGAGAGCCATTTTTCTGTGGTCATTCTTTTTTCTACCAGCCGAGGCTCGAAACCACAAACATGGGCTTATGAGGCGGACAGTATCAGTGATTTAATTGTTAAAAAAATGACGCAGAACTAGGGTTAATCATGGATTCGATGTCTTGTAAATAATTGTAATTTTAATTGCCCCCAAAAAACTTACATATCTTGTTAGTGCATTCATAACGCAAAAATATGGATTTTTAGGGCGCAATCCTCAAAATTCGTTAAAATAACCTCCCTCATGAAATATATGTTACATTAAAAAAAACTTGCATTAAAACATACTTTTAATTACACCTTTAAAATAGGTTTAAACAACGAATATGTTAGTAGAGATTTGTAGGTTCATTAGGGTCACTAAAGAATTAGACTTGATTATTTATTTTGAACTTTCTTTTACAAAACGTACGTAATTTGTTGCTAAATTTTCAAATTAGTTTTTAATATTTTCGAATTAATTATTTATTTTATTTACGTTTAGGCTACTTAATTAACTTATTCTTAGATAAATTATTTTTAAAAGAACTAAGATTTTAATAATTTTATTTAAATTAAGAAAAATTCTTTAAAAAATATCGGTATTGAAATGTTGATTAAAACATCAAATTAATTGAAGTAAAAAAAATTATTCTGGAATATATCAAACATTCAAAAATTGTATCTAAGTCTTTGAATAAAATAATATCAAAAATCTTAATGCAATACATTAAAACTTCAATTAATTTACTTCTAACGATTTCAGATTTGTAAACTGAATGTTGACCCCAAAAACAAAAGACAAATACTATCTCCTAATTAATTTTCCGTTAAACCCGTTTCTCTCCTTACCATTCGATCCCAAACAACTACCATCGATTGCTATTACTCACATTCAACCATAGAAAACAAACAGGAGGAAATTCAACATTTTGTCTACTGGAATGTCAAAGTTGCAACATTGGTGTAAATTTAATTCGAGCTAATTGCATTACATCATCCCACTAAAGCGACACATGAACTTATGACGAAAAGTCTTGATCAAGAAACCAAATCAAGGAAAAGAAGCTAAAATTTTCGATGCTAAGTTTCACCAAATGCTGTTACTAGTAGCTGCAAAGCCTGCTTGGTGAAACTTTTTACCATGCTTTCAGTGTTCGTCTTAATAATTTTTTAGATTTTAGTTTACAACCCTTCAAAAATGGTTCAGCCTTAACCTGATATCATGGTAAAACATTTAATAAGATAGACGTTTCAGGTGCTAAATGCTATCTTTTAGGTGAAACTTAGCAGTAAATTTTTTCAACAATGTAATTTAAGGATAAATGTAAGAATGGTTAATCTGGTAAAAGATTTAGACCAAGTGGAAATTCGACAAACAATCTTATTCTTAAAAATTAAATTGCAATTTGTCGGAAGTCCTTTTTTGTCAATTGCTACGCATCAAAATTAGGTGAAATATCCATCTGACAATTATTAACAACTGGTTTGGCTCATAAGTTTCATGACTTTTATGCAACAATTCACGGAAGGAATAATAAATCTATTATATTTTAAAGAATACAAAATTATCTGTCTTCTACGAGCTAAGTCTTAAATTTTTTATGCACAAAACTCTTTTCTAGCTAAAAATTGTCAATTATTTTAATTGCCATTCTACTATACCTACTGATACGTTTTCAGAAGGAAAATGAAATTATTACTGGTATTTAAAATACAGAGGTATTCTAAATGAATGGGACAATAAGAAAACTGTATAATATCTTCTATCTACCTAACTGTCAATCTGTTAGTAGTTGATATTGTAGTTTGGTTACTATGGTAGGCAGGTATGTAGATAGTTGGTATTATGCAGTTTTCTTATAGTCCTCTTCATTTTGAATAACCCTGTATAATACAGATTGTATGATAGATTGTACAGATTGTATGGCCAAAGAATCCTGAGGTTCAGGGAGTCAATAAGAAATAAAATGTTAGTAATTGATGTTATATACAGCTCTTCCTAACTATACCATTTACTTATCTCCACTGTGCTTTCTTCGCCTCCGACCCACTCAAGGGTGATTAATACTAATGGAAAGGGGCACAATGAATTTTCAATATTTCCTCCCTTATCTTCGAGGACTAATTTAAGGATACAAAGGGACATTGTTTCTGGCCGAAAACTCGTGCCAAAGATTGATTGGGGAGATATGATACAACCTTTTAAAAAGGTTGATGGTATGGTCAAGGTATTTGTTGCCGGGATCTTGATTAAAATTTGCAAAGTGGTAAGAGAGAAGCTATTTGGGAGGCGAGGCGGAAAATTACCGAAACAACAGCTGATGAGAATTCGAGTTCAGTTATGCTTCTGTAACACTTGTAATTGAAAGCAGTTTGAATATATTTCTCTCTTGTTCATATAAAATGAACATACATTTTATATTTCATTAAAAACATTTCACTAACGATAAAATATGAATTATATGTAATAATTTAAAAATGGTCAATATCAAATTTTTCAATGTGTGAATTAAAATTTGATTGCGATCTTCTGAATACAGGTGAACTTGTTTATACCTAGTACCTAGTAAAATAGAAGGTAATTTCATGTTGAATAAAAATGCTCGTACTAAACTAGCTGTTAAAATAATACCAGTTCATGAATTAAATTTTTGCCATTTGAAATATCAGCATTTTCAATAACATAATCTAACTCTGAAACAATTTTGAGTCAATTCACATACAATCCAAAAACTTGAAGTGGGTAGACTCTAGTTGGATATTCGAAATATCTTTGTTCTCCCTCTAAGTCAATGCAATAAGTTCTATCTATAGAACCAGAATTTTGACCCTTTATACATTAAGAGATTTTGTTCTAAAAATAAGGCTGTCTGAGTTTTTCTAAGATATGCTATTTTAAGCTTTTGGAGTAAAAAATTTGAGACAGAAGAATATTATTTGCTAAATCCGAGGCATGTTCTTTAAAAAGGAGATTTATTTCCATCGACCTAACATTGGACCAACCTAGTATCTTTTTTCCTCTTTGTAAATCAGGGCTTTCGTTAACTTTGGGGCTTGCTATAAACGAGTTTAATGTAATATTTTTTTTAATTTTCTTCAAAAATTTTAGCAATAATTGTAATAATTAAGTGGTAACCCATCATATGTGAATCGAAGACTATTCGATTTATTAAATTCTTTTTTAAACAGCCCTGAAAAACTACGTAGCCAATGAATAATTTTGATGTTGTTGTAAACAAAACATCCAATTTAAATAGCTACTGTAATAATTACAATTTTTCAATCACGATTAATCAATTAATTTTTTAAACACACATTCTAAACAAGTTTCAAGTGAAATCTACAGATTATAACACGAAAGAAATATTTAAAGAAGAAAACTGTCGATCTAGTTGCCACAAAGCAAACAGAAAAATATAAATATCCTTAGCGGCATACCAAATTAAAAAACAAGTTAAAATTATGCAAATAATATTTCTTTACTAAACTTATGTCCTAGGTAGTTAGAGGAAGACTTAAGGTAAAATGGATGATAGTCTAAAAGAAAAATACTTCTTGATACCCGGTATTAAGAGGATTGGGGATATAATGTGTTTATAAGGAAATGCTTGCCTAGAAGAATTTATTTTGTATTAAAGGATTTGACTTGAACATCTTATACTGGAAATCATATCATAGAAATGTAACTGTGTGTAGTTTTAAGCATTTATTTCGATAAGCAATCTCAAATAACTTGATCGTTCTTTTGCATTTTTTATAATTGTAAATATTGCAATATAGAGCATCTAGATAGTATTGCATAGTATAATGTATAATCAATTAAATAATAGTAAAAGAAACAGTTGAGTAAAAATACATAATGCATTTAAAACTTCTTTAAAATTTGGTTGCGCATTTTTTTTTGTAATAAATGGAAACCAGACTACTAGTTTAAAAACAAAAAATAAAGAGATCAATTAAAAAATAAAACACTGTATAATAATTCTGTTGTATACATAACATTCAAACATTGATTGCATTAAAAAAAAGTAAATATATTATTTTATCTTCCGATTTGTAATCTCATTTGGGACTACTCTTATTAACAAACATTAAAATAACAATTAATTAACCTATCTTACCTTCAATACATGTAATTAATTTCGATGTACTTTAACGCTCATATATACACAAGAGAGTATAGAAGATACGTTAATTTAGCCACTTTTAACACACACCTTCGAAATAATTATAGTTTCGATAGTTAATGAGGATATAAAATTCAAAACCTTTTCTGGTAACAGTTATTATTTTTCCTTGTTTCGTTTGATTTTGGCTCTGGTATTTCCTATTTAACAAATTTGTAATTCAAAATTTGCATATATTCAGATAAAAATTTTCATTACTACTCCAGCAGTACACATGCTGACACTACTAAGCAAAATTAATTATAATGTCACGTTTCTATTATTCTCTAAAATGAAAACTAATTACCTTGTGAACTTGTAAAATGCTCAGTGAGGCAAACCACATTGCAGGCTCTATAACATAATAAAGTTAACAATCTGTTACTTTTTTTTATCTCAGATTTTTCAATTATGTTTGTATACATTTTTAAAAGTATATATCAGTAATATAAACAAAATAATATTATAATAATAAAAAACTAAGGTAATTAAATGTGACTAAATATGTAAAAAAAGTTTTATGTATAACACAAACAACAACAATAAAAGTGTATAAAATAAATAATTTGATTAACTTACTGTTTACACTTAAAAGTTTGCGTTAACGTTACTCCACAAAACCAGTGACAGCAAGTGCTTAGTCTGGTTTTACTTCGTAGCATCACAGCGTATAAAGTGGCATACACCATAGCTAAGTAAGGTTGCACCAAAAGACGGAAAAGGTTAAGCCATAAATACAGAGTAATCCCAAATGTCACTTTAACTAGGCCAGCAAATTCATTGTGAAAATTAACTTAGTTTACTAGAGTATATAAAGATGATAACATGTTGATAAAAATTGTGTAGCTATATTTTGTTGTTAAGTAACTAAAAATTAGTGTTAAGGACAAATTAAATTGGAAATTTAATTCTTTTACTTAAACATTGCAATGATCCTTCTCAGATTTGGAGTTTGGAAACTTTACTCCAAACTTGTTACGTTACAAAAAAAAAACCATTAGATTAACTTAACAGTTTTCTGTATTGAATTGTATATTTTTGAAGTGTGTTGAAGTTAGAGTCTAAAAAGTGTCTGCTAAAAGAGTTGGTGAAATTAAACTAAGTGTTATTTTCACAACAATGCCAATAAATTCTTGGCAACTCCTTTAAAATAACGGTTTTCGGAGGTGAGCAAATTATTATGTGCAATAAAAAATGATCATTAAAATTTCCATACGAATAAAAGCAACTATAAAGAAATGGGTGATTTGCATATTTGGGAAACTGTTTTTACTGTAACTAGCAACAAGAGATGTTATTAATATGTAATAAGGTGCTGTCCAAGGCTTAATTAAATTTCATAACAATCTCTCTTTCGAAGAGTTTTTTTTTAGTATTTTTTTAGTTCTTTCCATTTTGGAAGTACTTCAAAGGACTCTTATTATAATGCAAATTTGGGCTTGGAGTTTGTTTTAAGATCCGCTTGGCGCTTCAGTTGGAGTAATAAAGATGAAACTGTGTGAGATTCTTTAAAAAGAAATTCTTTTTGAAACTGAATAATTTTCTATTTACGTAATTTTTTTCCAAGTCTTCTTTACTGTTTATAAGTTCTTGGGTATTGTTTTTACAGATATATAACTGGTTTAGATGTTGGTTGAATGGCACTGTGCTAGATCCACATGAGGGCCATTGTAGCGACTCGTAAAACTGTTTTAGAAATGTTTATGGTGAATGTGGTTTCCTCGAAGAAGTGACGAAGCTTAATCCGCAACCAATCCAAACGTAAACAAATCGAAAAGCGTGATTTTTTAGCCTTCACGTAACTTGAATTAATAAAAATGAGAAGAGTTTGGATTATGAAAATGTAGTTTTGCTAATCATCGATGAAGGATGAGGAATCACATTTAGAAAGTAGCCGGCCGAATGAAAGTGAAATTTTCAAAAATAGGACAACTGAAGAAGCTTTCCATATCCTCATGCAACGGCATCTAATAAAGAACGAAGAAAAATTTAGTTAATATGTGCGCCTGACCCCAGAGTTTTGTCTCAAATCATGTGCGTGAAGATTTTGTTTCGAAGGCCAACAATCGCCACAAAAATCCTGTAACGCAGAAGAGAAAGGCCGAATGAGAAGCGCTCTTTTAGGACTTGCAAGCAATTATGGCAATTTTTGGACTTGCAAGCAATTTATAAAAATTATACCTATAATATGGGCCAAATGGGAAAATATAGGTTTTGTCAAATAATTGAGATTTTGTACTTTGATTTAACTAGACTTTAAAGTTTGTACTAATTGAGACTTTGAACTATTATTACCTTACAAATGTGGTTTAAGCAGGATCAAGGATTGAAATCATGATCACGAGGAATTTTTTTTTCCGTAAGTGTGTATTATATAGCATGTTAGGATTTTTTTTATTCTAAACCCTTTCGATTTCAACTTTTTTTCTAAAAATCTAACTAAATCTAATTGGACTGTAACCTAGTGTTTTTAAAATGCAGAAGAAAAAGTGATTTGTATACTTGGATAGGTTCATTATATTTGTTGGCACGTGCGAATAACTGGTATTTATTTGCTGGTATTTATTATGTAAATTGTTGAAATATTTTTAACATAGTGCAATTGGGAAATTTTAGGTTAAAAAAGGTTAGGAAATTTAGGTTAGGTAAAAGTTAGTAGTTAAAAGTTGGTAGGTTAAAAGATATAATCATATTTTAAGTTTGTACATTTTCGTAAATTTTATTTCATGTGCCTCCTCCCCCATCAAACTATCAATCAGGTTTTTCCCAGAAACTAAAAAAAAAAAAATTTTGGTGCAAACATAATCCCAAATAGTCAGCATTGAAATATGTATTATAATAAACTAACATAGTTAATCTAAAGTATAACAAAGATTGTAATCTTTTTACGAAACAAGATAGAAAAATCAATTATTCTTAACAAACCCAGGATTATGCAAATTCATTTATTTTATCTTCCCGACGACAGCTTTCTCTAAAGCGAAGCCTTTATTAATTCTGTGAACCAACACAGACGCTTCTGTACAAATAAGAAGGTATTTCATTGGCAGAAATAATTTTCCCTCTTATTTACAAAGAGTTTATTAAAACTAAAACAAAGAACAAGAAAATGAAATCACTTGCAGTTTATTTAAAAACATTTTTCCTAACTTCTATTATCTTTATTGTAGAAAGTAATATAAATTACATCAAATAGAAGATTTATTTTGTTTGAATGTTGTACTCGCAGTAGTAATGAGATGGTCTTGTAATAAGGATTTTTTTCTTAAATATTGTTATGGCATATTTACAAATGATTAATTACTGCTTGTAATGACTATTTTTAATTATTGTATAAATTATATTTACTTTTAATTAATTGCTGTTCATTTATACTTCGCATTTCTTAATGCCTATCGCTGTATTTCTTAATCTTTGGCATTATTGGAAATTGTTACAAACGTTTCTTTGCATGACAAACGTCAAGGATTTAAAGGTATCTACAATTCCATTTTTAAAAATTGGTTCAAATACTTTGTTTTAAATTATTTAGTGCGATGAACATTTAAAATTTTACAACTACAAAAAAAAGGATTATAGATAGGTCAGCTACAGTTATCATGCAAAATTAATGTTTTGTAAAAATATTCAATACAACCGAAGAAATGTGGGATAGATTTTTTTATTTAGGAGACTCACAATCTGGCTCATTTGCCCAAAATTGGACTTTTACTTCATGAATAAAGTTTGTCAGGTGGAGCTATTTTAGTTTCTTTAAGAAAACTTCTGTTAAGAATTTATATTTTCGATTGTTTAGTCACAATTTTCATGAATATGTTATTACTTTGGAATATTTAATCAATAAGGATCTCGATAGTTAGAAACTTCACTGCTATTAATGTTGGTTGGTTGGTATGTCTGTGTGCTTGGTCAGAGACTCGCTAATAAACCGTCGGTCGTCAAGTAAGACGCACAAAACACACAAACGTGACATATGGTGCCATTTATCGCGCGCCACCTCCACAATTTAGACATGTCCCTGAAGGGGAGGGAAATACTCTACAGGGACCTGTACTCATGGGAAACTGCGCAATGACCGCCCACAGGACTTTCGGACCCAACAGATTTAACGCGCACGTTCTCCGCATATACTCGGAGGGTCTTCAGTGGTACCAGGACTCTATCGCCGGACCTTTAGATCCGGAGATCAAGACACTAACCACTAGGTTATCCACAGCCCCTGCTATCAATGTGCCCAGTATTTGAAATTCAATACAGTTCAATGTGTAACTATCGTAGTTCAAAAATATATGATTTTTGTATGTAAAATAAAACGAAATAATTTCAAACATTTGCCGAATATAAGACTTAATAAATTCGCATTTAATTTCAAAACTTTGACTTACAAACCAAGACACTCAATCTTTAAATTTGTATATACTAAATTTTTTCCTTACAAAATAAATCTTTTATTAATAGGACAAAATTCTAACTTAAAATGAAACTTTCGCATTTTCCCATAATACTTAATCAAAAACACTTTCCATAACACTCGCAAAATACAGCGTGCCGACAGCTTTATTCCCAAGTGGTGTTTTCACTTTGTTTAATTACATAAAAAAGCAAGAAAAATTATATCACATTCATACGAGTTTAATATCCCTTTATTTTATTATCTCTAGGGCCTCTTACCGCGAGAAATCATTAAAATAACCTTGTGAAAAGATGATGATTATTTTCTAAGGCGATAGAGCTTTTATAAGTGCACACCGGAGACTCGTATTAAATGAAAAAATATCTTTAATGTCTTTGATTAATTTTCACAAATATCATAATAGTTTGGCGTTGGTACTGAAACCTCAATGGAAAATGGCATAAGACATAAAAGCGAACCACTAAAAATTACACTTTTCATGAGAAATTTTTATCGTTTTTTTTTTTAAATGGATATATTTATGTATTATTGCATAAAATATTTAAAAAAACGATAATTAATATATTTTAATTGTACATAATGAACAATAACGTTAATTTTTACGTTATTCTAACAACTTAGAATTTCTCACACGTTTTCTTAGAGAAAGCCAGAGTTTTCCTTTAACGGCAATATTTCTTATAAAAAGCATTCAATATAAAAATGTAAAAGTAAGCAAAATAAGATATTCCTATTGTCAATGCCCGGCAAATATTTTAAGTGCTACCAAATTTGTTTTATGTATTGCATAAATATGATTGATTGTCCTTATAATACAATACAAACTTTTTTACATGTTCAGTAGCTCAAAAAGCAGTATAAATCAATTGTACACTTTTTGAATAAGCTATTGAAAAGAAATAATTATAATACAAATAATGTTTTAGTATGTATTTGGTTTTTAATAATATATTTTGACTAGATTTATTCATTAATTCACACTTTAACGTATATACGATATTAGACTTAAATTTATAATCAAATAATAGTCTTCTAAATATAATTTGAATACTCCATACTACATATTAAACTGTTGTATTACTTATCTCAAGAGCAAAATAGATGTAAGCAAATTTTCCAACATCTTATAAGTTTTGTTATAATTCTTTTTACAAATCTGTACAATTTTAATAGTTGAATAATTCAACACTAATCCTGACTTATATTCAGAGGAAAAAACTTACAAATCCGTAATTTATTAGTGGGTACGATGGTATACAAACTTTCTATGCATTTTAATAACAATATCATCAAAAGCAAAAGAGGTTGTTAAAAATGCTAAAATTTTCCCCCCAATCTGACACAAAATATTCTTAAGTGAACCATCAATGGTATGTAAAGTCATATATCCCGCAATTTCAATATATGCTTCAAAATGTGACCTCCGGAACAAAACATAAAAAAGCGACATGCCCTTTGAGACCTATAAATCCAGACTGCAGTATGCTCTTTTTTAATACATGGGTCTCGGGTATTGACAGCTTTAGCTTTGAAAATTTAATCTTTAAAACGTGCTTCTATTTTAGAAAAACCTAGGAAAACCGAGCTTTTTTATGTTGGGAATGTTGAGTTTGCGTTAGTTTTTAGAAACAACTTTTGCAGTTTCTGTACCTACATAATTGTTGATCAGTCAGTTAAGGCATAGATGGACCTTGGTTTCAATGTATTTAAATTTTTATTTCTCATAAAATTTTTAAACAGATTAAAAAATTAGATTGCAGTCTATTTAATCACCTTGTAGCAAAAAAAGACATTTAAAAATAAAATTGTTTATCGCAAATGAAGTATGTGTGATGGATTCAATGATGCACGAGTACACAAGTTATTATAGTAAAAAGCTTTATAACGTTAAATTGCAATCAAATGGACGAAGTCGACTTCTGTGGGAGCACGCTGAGTTACATAATAGCTGTATCTGAAGTGGCCTAAGGATACTGAACAGAGACAAAATTTGTTCATCAGTCATAAGTCAATTATAAGTGATCTTCTTAACTTGCAGAAACACTTTATAGGAAACTGGATTGTGACAAAACCTGGAAATTCCTCCCATCAAAACAACAGAACCGTCCTGGTTTCAGACTAAGGCAAAGAAAAAGTAGATGGCTATAAAAATGTAAAAGCATAATTCAAAATTTTTTATTTGTAATTGTACTTTGGTTGGACAGGAAAAGTTAATTTTTCATTTAATGTTAGCTATAAAGTCTTCACTTTTTTTAGTAAAACATTGTACATTAAATGGTGTTTTTTATATTACTAACACGTTGATGAAGTTGCTTAAAATACATTTATTAAGCAATAAGGATAAGTTTTATGCATAACTTTTTAACCATGTTCTACCTGTATTATCAAATAACAAATGGGGAAGACAATAGTGGTTATTTTAACCAAGTCCATGTTAATAATATATTAGTATAAATAATTTTAATGAAATTTTTAAAATTTAATTATGCAATCCATTCGTATCCTAATTATCTCGTTATTCGCAAAATATTAAAAACTTCAAAAATAAATGTGAACTTTTAAACGCATTACTCAATAAACTTGCTTAAAATTCAAAGTAACGGGTATAAATACTCAACAAAACCCTTCAAATTTTATTTTTCCTCTCTTCGATGCCCCTGCTTTTATCGTTTTCTCGCAGCACATGTATTGAGGGGAAAGACCAAATGCAGGGGCAGATCTGATATTGGCGGTTATTGGAAAGCCAACTGTCAGTTTCGTTCTTTCGACTGATATATATTTCGCCCTAAAACTCGATAATCCTTTGACGGCAGAGTTTGGCGATGTTCGTATTACCGCCAAGGGGAAAGGGTTTAAAGTTCAGAAGGATTATCGCGTTTCTATAGGGATTATTATCCAGCAGCGGAATAGGTTTTGTTTCTCTGAGCCTTTGCAAGGGGATCTAAGAAAGAATATTTCAAATAAAAATGTATTATAATCGCTGTAATAGGGAAAATGGGAAGGATTTAGAGATTTTATACTTATTATGGACAAGTAGAATGATAATAGGTCAGATGAAAGTAGTATTTTCGTAGCGTAAGATAAGTGATAAAGCTCATTTTTCCCCTAAGTTGTAGATTTGCGAGTTATTTAGAAAAGTAGTTGCATTCAATATTTCAGAAATATAGTATCGCAGAGTTGCTATTGGTTGTAGTGTTGCTAGTTGTTTATTCCAGCAAAAATAATTACATTCAATACTTTATTAATATATTATAGTCTAAAATCCTCCAAAACTAATTTATTTAAAATAATTTACTATGCCAATTTACTTTTAGTTTCGAACAAAACAGTGGTCAACAAACGGAAACAAACAGTATAACTCTAATTAATTAAAACTCCATAATTACTTCGAAGTTAAACAAAATAATTCCATCAACACAGACATACAACATCTCACAACCACATTAAGAAGGTAAAAAACTTCATGTGAACTTATTTTGCAGGTTTAATCGAAAAATAATCCCGTTTCGAAACATTTATTTTACAACAATTTAAAAAGTCCCCCCAGAACATTTTTTCCCCTGCTTAACATATATAAACAGATTTTCAATGAAATACAGAACACACAAAACACGTGTCCCTACTTCAACTCTGACGTCGAAACAAACTTCTGAGAACGTGACTTCGTGTTGCACGAAGAGTCATTGGGATTTGCAAAGTAATCTTTGCAATCCTTCGCTATTTAAGACTTTTACATTACGATAAAGGGGGGCCATGATTTGGTAAAATTACGTTTCTCCCATTGAGTTAGTGAAGCAGAAGCGTCACTTGTCCCTGTACAATGTTTGATACACCTATGAATGGATCATCTCCCACTTGATGACTGTCGTTTAAGATATGAAGTCGTTGAGTATTTCGTCTTGTGAGAAAATAAGTGCTGGAATGATTATAGATTTATTTGGGATTTCAACTGTTATATTGTGTGCAATTGAGACGAATTTTTATATGTGTATAAGAGTTGATTTTGGATTAACACGTTCACGCCTTGGCAACTATCTACGTTTTGAAAACTAGTGAAAATACAAGGCAGATTATGCGCTTTGAAAAAAAGTAAAAAAAAAAAAGTTACGACATATTGTAAACGTTGTAAGAGCCAGCCCGCATTATGTTTATATTTTTTTTAAAAAAATTCCAGAGATATAAATAAATAATTTTTATTAATTTAAAATATTGAATGTTTATAATACCGAATGTTTTTATTTATAATGTTGAAGAAAAATAAGATAAGTTTACTATTTAACGACATCTTCTCTGAAAATAAAGGACTCACCCGGCCATTTTTGTACTTCAACCTTTAGGATACTTAAAATAAGTTTATCATATTGCAGATTAATGTATGTTACATTTCAAACAATCAGCAAAGATACCTTAGATAATATAAATAAATAATATAATTTCAAAATAGTTAAATACGTTGCTATAAACATCAAAGTAATCAAAATTTTTCTTTCTTTGTATTAAGTGACTCATTTTTATTTATCTAATGCTTGACATTTATTTTATTTTGTGTACACTCATCAACAGTTTCAGTCCCAGTGATGCCATTTGGCATCATCGTGCCTCTGATCATAATTAAAAAAAAGGCTGCCATCTATTTTGATTAACAGAAAATATTTTCTAATACAAAAATGTTTGAAGAATCGAATCTTGTGCTATAATATCTATGCACTCTTAAAACAAAAGAGTGAAATCCACTCCAGTTGGAGAAGTGCATTTTCGACACTGGAAAGGAGTGAATATTAACTCAGACTGAGTTAAAATCACTCGTTTGGAGTGTTCCTGTCGGAGGCTTAACACACAAAGAATCCGCTCCTTCCGGGTAAGTGCATTTTCCAGACTGGAGGAGTGAAATTAACGCAGACTGAGTTAAAATCGCTCGTTCGTTTTAAGAGTGTAGACGATCAGAATTTTTTTTCTAAAATGATGATGCCAAGTTATCATTGGAATAGAAATTGTTAACCATTTATAGAAAGTAGGAAAGTAAAAAAAAATCAAACAGGAAAAAGTGTGAAAAAGTCAAAAAGTTTATACACCAATAAGAGAAACTTCCGCAATGCACAAAACTTGCAAATACCGAGCGGTTTCCAATACTAAAGCGGTAGATTGCAGCTTAAAGTGAATGATATTATTTTACGTTCCGAAAGCGATCCTTTACACATGTTTTCCCTGCTTCACACTCGGCTGAGTTTGATCGGCATTTACAGGAACTTAACGGTTGAATTAATCCAATAGTTCCTTTCTACAAGCTTTCAATGGGAAATGAGGTAGAAACTCCGTACATGGCTATGAGGTTTGTGCCAAACTACAACTAACAACATTAATTTATTTCACCAGGATTTGACACGTAAGGCTTTTATAGAATAGAAAACTAACTAGCAATAAGGTTTAGTAAAAATATATTTTTACTTACTTATTGTGATCGTAATAAAAGTTTTGACATTAATCATTCGAGTCGGCATAAACGTGGTTTGTAATTAAATAATTGTTTCCAATTCTTTAATAAAAGTAATATTTTTAATGCTGAGGATTAATAAGATATATTATCGTATAAGGAAAATTTAGTTAATATAAATTTTCATTAATTTTTAATAGAAAATGTTTTATTTAATAATAATATTTACTCTTCCATTTATTTTTATTTTAACGTCATTATGTATGAATAATTTTAATTTCCATTTCCATAAATTTCTATCAGAAATAGTCACAAACTCAGTTGAATACTTTTTAGCTACTTTACTACAGACACTTTCAAAGAGAAACTACTGGATAACCGTTACTGCAAATGTTCTGTTAATTCAAAGCAAAACTTAGAGGAATCGGTGAATCATAACTTCATTTCAATACACCATATTTAAATTGTGGTCAGTATTGCTTCCGCTCTCACTATACAAATTAATACAGTTAAAACTACGTCATCAAGCTGGAGCAACAAAACAATAATATTTAGATATTTTCTGATATTTATGGTCCAGTTTTAAAAAAGAACAGAAAGATTTTTTACAGCATCCATGGGCTCTCTAATTAGATAAAAGACAAATAAATTTTTATGAAAAATTTAGATTTCTTTCAAGCTAAAGATGCCTTTATTGCTGTTACTGTCATATTATCATTGACTTTTATGTTCTGACAAACATTGTGTAAGTTTTTATTGTTATTCAGTATAAGACAAAATGCAACTTTTACTATAGAATTACAAAAGGTAATTTTTCATAAACTAATCAATTAAGATGATACATCGAAAGCTTAATTGTATAATGCCTTATAGTAGCACTTTAAAAAAAATTACGTTGCATATTTATAATTCTAATCAACATTAAATTCCTACAACTACTTCCAAATTCGCTTTACCCACCTGTAAAGTATTTATGAACATAATTTTTAAAAAAATTATTAGCAAACCGTTTCATTTTTACCAATAAACATTCTCGTTCAATAAAATGTTTTTCTTTTAAGCCCACATCCATTTCACCCCAGTCCAAAGATCAGAAGAATTACATCCCCGATAAGGCGCGGGAAACTCTTTTGAAAAGTTTCGAGGAATTCGAAGCCTTCTTCAAGATTGACACGATTTACTTTTCCCAACTGGGCTACGTTTGCGGGTCCATTGGGAATAAGATGTTACCTGCGTGCGATTTTTTGATAGCAATTATTTCCGCTTTTTGTTATTTCACCTAGAACACAGATCTATTTTGTTCAGGAAATTCGGATACAGACCTGTACATAAATAAAAATTTGAATTTTTCATGGTAGTATGCATAAATTTACTATCTTTAAACAAAGAATACTTAAATAAAATTAGTAATAAATAATTATTTGAATAGATTTAGTTGTCAATTTATTTGATAAAAAAAAGCAAAAATTATTTATCGTTACATTTTTTTGCTTAAAACTCTGCCTTACAAGTAAATCAAATGAACAAACTGTAAAATTATGAAATAAAATAATTTTTGTACGAAATAAATTACTAATTTTGTACATATTTTTTACTTTAAAATACCTTATAGGTAATAAAAGTATTGAGATGATGTCGAAAATCTGATATACTGATTTTGAGTGTTTTTATACGTTGTGGGGTATGCTTAATCTAAAAAAGTGGATTTTGAAATCCATATATCTCTATATCCTTCCTTCTCTCTCTCTCACCTCTATATATAGCTTAAATTAAAAGAGTTAAGGACTTTAAGTTTCGTATACAAGTTTCCAGTTAAACGGTGGACGAAATAAGAACTGAGGAAAGCATGAGGAAGTGGCAACTGTTTTACTTTTTACGATTTAAAGTAATTGAAACTACATTAAAATATTCACATTTAAACGTACCGATTTATTAAGTCTTAATTGAGTAGCATTATCCCTACTTGTTTACTTTCTTTCAATCTCTCAGAGAGGTTAAACAACACATACTCGAACGTTTAACAGAAACAGGTCACCTATAAACTAACAGTTACCGATACAACTTTTCCACTTTGGGAATCACGTCCTAGAGTACTAAAGACACGGAAAAAGGACGAAATTCCCTGTGGACAGGACGTCGTGGATTTCATATAATTTCCCTGTTGAAAGGCAGAGTAGCGAATTGCCGATGTCAAACAACTTTAGATTTGTTTGGCTAGCTGACATATGGATCCCCCCCTAACAGTCCGCTGAATTATTGTTTGAACATTGGGCCACCAGGAAATTGGTTCGGGTGTATTGTTTATTTTGGCGAAAAATGAATGGTAGGAATTTGTTGAGTGATATCAGATTTATTGTTGATAATTCATTTGTGATACTTGGCGAGGTTAGTTTTGCGGATTTCCTCGAAAAGGGGTTGGATGGAAGAATGAATTTTGGTGTGTGATATCAAATATAACCGGATGTAATGCATGTTCGATGTTGCAAAGAATAATTGGTAAATAATGATTACTTTTAAGAAAGATGAATGATTATTCATTGGAAGAAAAACTAAAATGTTGATTAAACCCATAGAATTGCGTTAAAAGTAGCGGGGATCTATTCAAACGTTGGAAAAAGGTGCCACCATATTAAACCACTAGGCATACGACAAAATAGGTTCATGTATGGCAACTTAGCACATAATGGCTAAAGAAATTTGTATATATTTTTTAATAAAGCATATAAACTTGTTTATTAGGCTGGTTCTATTATTACACAAAATCAAATTACCATAGAATACTAAAAGTAAAAGTCGCGATGTAGAAATAAATCAAAGAAATCTTTTAAGTTTAAGACTTGCAGAAAAAAAATATTTCCAAAACGTCTTAAAATCACGTAACTAACAAAATTGGGTGGCCTTCAAGGAAGAGGATTACTGCGTCTAGACTTATATTTTTTTTCTCTATGGTTTTACAAGTGTAATGCTTTTTTCACTACAACTGGTGAATTATTAAAAATAAAGCCAACGTCCATGATTTGAAATTTAGGAACGACAGAAAAGTTTTTTTTGCTTGAAATGTTTTAATATTTTACATACTTAAACTAAAAACATAAAAATGAAGCTTCAAAAGTTTCGATGGATTATCTTTTCTGATAGCATAACCAATCATAAAAGACAATTAGTTGAAATACAAAGGGCCTGAATTGGTAGCATTCAAAGCACTACTTATTATTGATCAATTAAAAAGTTCTTATATAAACATAAGAATTGCAGTTTATTAATTTGCTTTAAACTCTAATATTTTATTTGTAATCATTTAAATATATTTGCTTAATTATAATTTTTCGGAAGATTATTATTTTGCTTGTGAAATGTTAATTGTTTTGTTTGATACAGCCAATTAGTAAACAATGAATATGCTAATACTAGGTTTCGGGGATTTAATGTAAAACTTCGGTTTTATATTATTTCGTATAATTATGCCTTCAGTACATTTAGCGAAGTAGGCCTCTTTTTCTACAGCATTGCCAAAAGCGTTTCATAATGCTACATTTTATAAATAATACAATAACTAAAAAAAGTAACAAGGATTTATTCAAAATCAAAATATAAAAGCTGTATTCAAAGTATGATTGAATAAGTTAAATCGGGTAATGAAGACATTTACAATTAATCAACTAGAAAACAATACACTTTGCAGACAATTAGTTGTGTCTTCAAACCGTGTTTCAAGATAAAAAAAAATGCTATTTGCTGTGTTTGGAAAGTTGATCTGAATTATCGTCGCTCTTAATTGACGAGGGCTATCAATGTGCAATGTTTTATGTAACAACGTGAGATTTTACCTTTCAGACAGTTAGATCACCATACAGCACATACATACACTGCTCAAAACAATTAGGGGAGCACATGTTTGAAACCCTTTTGCCCCCAATGATTCCATTGGGAATCATCAGCTTGTGATTTTTTTTCTGACTAAGTTAAATTCGCAACTTATGTGTCGTTAGATACATCATTATATGGAAGAATAACGTATTTTGAAGAATTTAATATTTTTTTTAATATTAATGAACATATGAAAAATATGGTAAAATAAATTTCACTTTAAAACAGTCTTAGAAAATAAATTGACTCTAAATTTTTCATGCTTGCATTTTTTAGATGTTTAAAAATATATTTCAACTATTTTTAACAAAAAAAGTTTTGAAAAAATTATTGTTATAATTTATTAAAAAGTTATTATTCCATTTCCCCCCTTTAAATTTAAGTATTAAAAACTTAAGATTTTTTCTCCTGTTTTTTACTATTTCATTTCGAATGCATAGTGAACCTATTTAACAAATTTCAGATTTATAGGATAAAAATAAAAAGTTGGGAGTGAAGTTAAAGTTGGAATCAAAAAGTGCTCCCCTAATTGTTTTGAGCAGTGTATATTTCAACTGAGCTTGCTATTTATATACCTTACATGCTATTGGTCGTAAACACAGCGAAAGCAGGGTTTGAACTGCACATGCTGGGGGAGGAGGGGTCACACATGTTGTAAATCAAAAATTCCAGAGTTTTATACGTAAAAGTTTGTTGAAAGTTTTTACTTCGAAGCTAATAGTTTTCAGTGAAATATTTTGGATTATTTTAATTACAATAATTTTCTATGGGCATTAAAAATACTTTATATGAAGACTGTTTGTCACACGATCAAGCTATGTTACAAACAAAAACTTTGCTCTAAATCTATTCGTTTTACATTCCACACTAACAAAAATACAGAGTTAATGAGTCACTTTTTCATGTAATTAGTCAAAATATCTTAATCTCACCTCATCACTTGAACAATGCTCATCAAAAGTAGTGACAAATGAACAAGTAGAAGTGACGGCGACGTCTCTGGAGGTTCAGGAGAAAAAACCCCGTCTTCCACTAACAATCTGCAGTGCAGTAGGAAGTGTAATGAGAGGGCCATAGATGTCAAGCCTCTTGGGATCGTCGATTTCTCAAGGTACAAACGGCGACCCTCTTATGTTCCCTGCAAAAATGAAATATCGGCTTGTTCTTTCTTATTAGTTTTATAAATTATTTTTTATTTATTGGAATTAACACTTTACTAGATTCGTAAGAGCACTATTGGCGATGGACCTCGAATTTTAAGTGTGACCCCTCCTCCCCCAGCACTTCAATCTTTATATCTTGGAATGGATCGGGTTTTTTTTAGCTCAAACACCGAATATTTGTTCAATGCGCCACTCTTACACTTGTGTAGCAATATGTAGGAGCAATGCATGCATAAACAAAATTTTAACATTCGATGAATATGACAAAGAAGCAGTGTAACCACAAGTTAACGCTTTTTCTTTTCTAATTCATCCATTTTGCATATCAAACTACTATAATTACAGAGTTAAGTCAATTTTCCACGTAATAAGTCAAAATATCTTAACCTCGCCTCATCACTTGAACAATGCTCATCAAAAGTAGTGAGAAATGAACAAGTAGAAACGACGGCGACGTCTCTGGGGGTTTACGAGAAAATACCTCGACTTTCACTAACAATCTGCAGTGCAGTAGGAAGTGTAATGAGAGGGCCGTAGATGTCAAACCTCTTGGGATCGTCGCTTTCTCAAGGTTCAAACGGCGACCCTCTTAGGTTCCCAGCAGAAATAAAATATCGGCTTGTTGATGTTAAGCAGTTCTTTGAGATTCTTTTTTTGTTTGGTTTAATAAACGTCTTAGAAGGGTTACATGAGATTTACTGGTGACGTGCATCGCAATTTTAAAGTAACAAGGCCAATCAATTTAAGGTTTCCTGCAATCTCTAGAACTTCGAATTTCAAATAATTCAGTACTTTTAGATTAAAAAATTAAAAATTTTCCAATGCGCACAAGCATGTATGAACAAATCATGTTTTTTTTTTTAATAATAGCATTCTATGAACGTAAAAAATAGTGGATTCAATGGTTCACGTCTGCAAGTAAAGCGGTACAAGGTTATTCTATAAGTAAAACACATTGGTAATGAAGAAAACGATTGTTTTTGATAAATGTATCTGTCAGTTTGCATATTCTATCACTAATATGCTCTTTCAAATACATAAAAGTTGCTGCTTATAACCCTTTCCGACCGAGCTATCTTTTTTATACCCTCACGATCGTGAATGTTCAAGCACTTCAAAAATATTGATACCGAAGCAGTTGACTTTTACCATTCGTTATTTGTATAAAAATGATTTTGTTTTTATGGAGTTGCTGTCATTGATGCTGTTTAACGCATTTTTTTAGCATGCGTAAAAAGCATCGATGCATAAAACTAAATTTAGTTTCATAAATTTAAATCAGCACCATCTGAAGACCGTAAAGGTTTAATCGATAAAACACAAGAAAAACTGAAAAATATAATATAAAATTGAGCCAAGCATTTGAAGACAGAATTGAGAAAAAATATGGTAATTTCAGAAATCACAATTGTTGAACCGGCGTGAATGAGTGAACCCTTATCCTCTTGCGACCTGGCGTCCCCCATTTCGGGAATTTTTTTAAAACCTTCCTACAAACAATCAACAAGTTAAGTTGTTCGGAAATCGACCTGGTCCGTTAGAAGAAGATCAAAATATAAGTTTTCAGCATTGATTCCATGTATCAGTCATTTAATTCGATAAAAAATTGAAGTTGAGCGAGAGTCAATACGATATTAGAGTTCTTAAAAAAATTTCAAACCATTCAAAAAGTTCTTTAAGTAGTTAATCTTAAAGGCATTTTGCATTAAAAATAATGTTAAATTAAACCGCTAACAAATAAGTGATAGTCTTATTGTTTGCATTTACAGCACAACAATGTGTATTTTTAGAGCTTATTGCGTGTCTCTCAGTAACTATTAAAAAAATATTTATTTTTAATTTCTTTGCAAAACATACTTTTTTGCATACATTTGTATGGAAAGTATGTTTAGATTTTTAGACTATACGTGTAGGAATCTGCTCGGGTCTTAAGAGGTTGTAAAATTCACAAGAACTAAAAACAAACGCACCCTTACAAGATACATTTCCGCATCCCAGTTTCTTCAAAAAGGTTGTACTTCTCTGAGTGAGTTGGAGAAGTGAAGGATGAAATCCTTAAACGGAAGAGGAAGGAGGGGGAAGGAGACTTCCTTCGAAATTGAGTGGTCGACATTGTGAAGGAGTCGGGTGTAATAAATTCTCGTGTTGAAGGGATGCGATATGAGTTGAAGGAAGGAGAACGGCTTGTATAATGTTCGAAATGTATAAATTAAATGCTATTTTTTTATATTTTAGAATTGAATTTTTTAAAATAAAACTCATTTTTAAACGGCAGGTACTTATGCTCATAACAAGTTTTGCACAAAAAAAAGCTCTGAAAATCATGCAATTAAATGGCACCATTCGGAATGTTTAAATATTGAATCAACTCCAAGTTTTAAAAAAAATGCTTGCAAAGATATATTTTTGTGGAATAATGAGAAATAAAGATAATTTTTTACGGTGGAGAAACCGTAACTAACAGCTAGTTGAATCGATTACAGTAAAACATTTTTTGAACTTGTTAAGTCACAATTTCAAAACACTTATCCAAAATTATTTTCTTTTTTATGTGAATGACATGAATTTTAAGTATCTTGAAAAGAAACATTTCAAATACAAAGTTGTTTATTTTTTTTTCAATTATTAATAACCTAAAACTAAATATATACACAAAACTTCACAAAGGAGATTAACTGTTTGGCATCGATTTGCTTTTTAAGGCAAGGAACAAAAGAATTATTGACCCATACATATGAATTTGCAGAAAAATATTTACGAAGGTGCTTAATATTAAAATACAGACCATTATGTGTAATTGAGGTTCCAGCGATGGTAGTTTCAATTCCTGATTTGAAATTAATAAAGTTAACTCAAAAATTGATATTTCCACATAAGCTAACTTTTTAAAGTGTTTTTGAACATCTTTTCTAAAAAAAAAACCTGTATCAATGTAGTGAAAAAAATTTAAGTTGATTTTCCATTTTCACTGGTCTTTATTTTAACTAACAACATTTTCCAATTTTACACTTTTAAGAGTGTTTTATAAAATCCTAAAGAATAAAACCAAACCTTTATTATCGTGTATTCAAATTCTAAACATTCTATTTTAATATACCACTGTAAAACATTTAATTAACAACAATTTCGAAAGTACATGTTGGCATGCCTTGGTTTACAACCAACACTTAAAATCCTTTTAATACAAAAACAATTTGCATTACAAGGGTTTTTACATCTCACATAATCATGATGTTGATCGCTTTCGTATTTGTTTTATGTCCACAACAAGTTGTGGGGTCATTACTGATGAAGCATTATTTTTATCCTTAGAAAATCTTATAACCGCTTGAAATAGTTTTAAAAAACTCTTTAAGGTAACTTTTCATATGTAAATTTTATTGGCTGCCTCCTGAAATTATCGATTTATTTATTATTTCGAATTAGTATTTTTAACTTTAAAATTGACATTTTTTAATAAACTAACTATTTAATCGAGTTTTTGAAAAACTTTTCAAATGAAAACACAAACATTACTATCGCTTGTATCGTAACTATATGAACTTATTTTAAATTGCTACAATAAAATATTTCATTAACAACACTTTCCAAAGTACATCTTGACGCGTCTTGGTCTAAAAACAACACTTAAAAACCATTTCCCTACTTACACAATTTCTTACAAGGGTTTTTACATCTCACATAATCAAGAAATTGATCGCTTTCGCATTAGTTTTATATCCACAACAAGTTGTGGGATCATTACTGATGAAGCATCATTTCTATCCTTAGAAAATCTTATAACCGATTGAAATGGTTATATAATACTCCTTATTGTAACTTTTTTCATATGTAAATTTTATTGGCTGTCTTTTGAAATTATCGATTTATTTATAATTTGGAATTAGTAATTTTAACTTTAAAATATATATTTTCTAATAAACTAACTATTTAAGGGAGTTTTGAAAAAACTTTTCAAATTAAAACTTAACCATTATTATCGATCGTATCGTAACTATATGAACTTATTTTAATTTGCTACAAGAAATTATTTAATTAACAACAATTTCCAAAGTAAGTCTTGACATATCTTAGTCTACAAGCAACACTTAAAAACCATTTCCCTACAAAAACAATTCGCATTACAAGGGTTTTTACATCTCACATAATCAAGAAGTTGATCGCTTTCGCATTAGTTTTATATCCACAACAAGTTGTGGGATCATTACTGATGAAGCATCATTTCTATCCTCAGAAGATCTTATGGCCGGCTGAAATGGTTATAGATGCACGCAACATCTGCTGGTAATTGCTCTGCTTTAAGTAGTCGTTAAGGTATTTCCGTATTCCGATATGTTTCGATGGGGCATACTCGGGTAAAGTTGTAGATACTCATCGAAGTTTAATCGCCGAATTAATTTATCTCGCGTAGAAACTTTTGCTGAATGGTGATTAAGTTGGGTTGTGACTAATAGGGTTCTGGGTTGAATGTAGAAGAAAATTTATTAAAAACTATTTTGCTGTATTGTAAAGTTAAAATTGCTTTTGAGGTATTTTTGAAACATATCAATTATATGATAGTTTCTTTTTAAATTTATCTTTTAGGTTAAAACATTCTTCATCTGTATGCATTCCTCATTATTAGACTAATAATTTATAAACTCAAGAGAAGAAGTAAAAATCTAAATCTAACTTAAATTTTAACTTCATCTGTATGTATTCCTCATTATTAACCTAATAATTAATAAACTCAAGATAAGAAGTAAAAATCTAAATCTATAATTAAATTTTAACTATTAACTCATCGCTAATTTTATTTGCTTCTTTTGGTTATACTTTAATGCAATTTCCACGTTTAAATAAATCAATAGAAAATTATTAGAAGTTTGGTTGTGACTCATAGTTTTTGGCTTGACAGAGAAATAATGTTCGTTGAAACCATTTTTATGCATTTGGAAGTAAAACAACAACTTTAAGATGTTATCAAAATAATTAAGTGTTAAAGTATCAAAATAATAAAGCGTCTTGCGATAGTTTAGTAATAAAAGGATCTTTGAGGCTAGGAGGATGGAAAGAACAGGAGTAGTCATGTGGCCTTCGGCGTGAAGCAAAAAAGCTTTCCCCTGCCTCTTGGGAGAAAGGGACCTTTATCTACCCCACTTTTACATGGTGTTCTATGGGAGAATTTACGATTTTTCATTTTAAATGAAAAAAATTTGATCACATTATGAAAAACGAATACACATATGTATATTTCTAATAAGCTCAGTAGATATACATGTATTATTTAAAATACAATAACAAATAAACACCCAAAACTAGGCGATATTCATATTGGTTCTTCTGAAAATCTTAAAATTATTTTGTTACAACTTCATTTTTTTAAAAATCTTTTATTAAATTTTAAAAATCTACTGTTCATCATTAAATGTTTAATATTTTTGATAAAAGAGATTTTTTTAACGAATATATATTAGAACTTGCAGTTGCATATGAAACGAACTATTAAGTTGCATATGAAATGCGAAATAAAGTAATCTTATTATTATATTTTATTCGTATTACTTGCGTATATTTTTTTATTAAACAATTTTAATTAATGATAGCCAGTAAATGTTTAAAACTGATGTGATTACTATTTTTGATGTATACGTGTTAGTTTTAATGAAGTTAATATATTAAGTATTTTTTTTACCAATTTACAATTAATTACTGTGATACTTATGCTACCAAACCACTAATACTTGTAACATAGCTAATAAAAATATAAGGTATATACAAAACAATAATTTATTTATGTTCCTGTTAATTAGTGTATACATGTAAAATCTATTCATTGAATAGATTTTGAGTACTTCAATTATATACATTCCGTTAAATTTTTTATATTGTAAAAGTCCCTAATAAGAATCCCCTCTTGGAATTAAGTAAATAATTTAAACTATTATAGATCCAGTATAGATTTAAAATCGAATGAATATTTTTTGAATATAACTTCAATTGTAAACATTGTATCATAGAATATTACACTGCTCAAAACAATTAGGGGAGCACATGTTTTAAACCCTTTCGCTCCCAATGATTCCATTGGGAATCATCAGCTTGTAATTTTTTTCTGACTAAGTAAAACTCGCAACTTATGTGTCGTTAGATACATCATTATATGGAAGAATAACGTATTTTGAAGAATTTAATATATTTTTTTTAATATTAATGAAAATATGAAAATATGAAAAATATGGTAAAATAAATTTCACTTTAAAACAGTTTTAGAAAATAAATTGATCCTAAATTTTTCATGCTTGCATTTTTTAGATGTTTAAAAATATATTTCAACTATTTTTAACAAAAAAAGTTTTGAAAAAATTATTGTTATAATTTATTAAAAAGTTATTATTCCATTTCCCCCCTTTAAATTTAAGTATTAAAAACTTAAGATTTTTTCTCCTGTTTTTTACTATTTCATTTCGAATGCATAGTGAACCTATTTAACAAATTTCAGATTTATAGGATAAAAATTAAAAAGTTGGGAGTGAAGTTAAAGTTGGAATCAAAAAGTGCTCCCCTAATTGTTTTGAGCAGTGTATTTAAAAAAGAAAGAAATCTTTATTAGTGGATTTTCTATTTTATTCATAAAAATAGTGACAAACATAACATAAAAACCTGCTAATTAACTCTATTTAAGCAACTTTAATTGTAAAAATTCCATTTAATGTATTTTTGATTAAAAAAATTATTAGTTGATTTTTTTTATTCATAAAAATAGCTACAAGTTGATTTAGTAGCATAAGTATCGCAGTAATTATTTCAAATTAGTAAAAAAAAAAATACTTAATATATTAGCTTTTTTAAAATAACAAGTAGACACCAAAAAAGTAATCAAATCAGTTTTATGCATTTATTGGTTATCATTAATTTAAAATTGTTTAATAAAAAGAATATACGCAAGTTATACGAATAAATATAATAATAAGATTACTTTATTTCGCATTTCATATGCAACTTAAATAAAAGTTCTGTTATATATTCGTTAAACAATCTGTTCGATCAAAAATAATAATTTTTAATGACGAACAGCAGATTTTTAAGTTTTAATAAAAGATTTGAAAAAAAAAATCCAAGTTATAATTAAATAATTTTAAGATTTCCAGAGGAACCAATATTAATATCGCCTAGTTTTGGGTGTTTATTTGTAATTGTATTTTAAATAATACATATATATCTACTGAGCATATTAGAAATATGCATATGTGTATTCGTTTTTCATTATGTGATAACATTTTTTTCATTTAAAACGAAAAATCGTAAATTCTCCCATAGAACCCCATGTTAACTAGGGGTAGATATTAATAACAGCCTTCCCCCGGCTCCCCTCCACCTCTGGCTTCACTCAGTTCCCGTACGTTTCAATCCGCGTGACTACTCCTGTTCTTTCCATCCTCCTAGCTTTGAGGTTATTTATTGTCTTTATAAGTTCTACTTGCAATCAAACCGTAAATTTATCATCTAATCAACATACATAAAGTATAATTCTATAATTATATTCAACAATTTACTCGTATAGTTTATATCAGTTTCTTATGAGTATGATTTAATACAATGTCCACGTTTAATAAATAAAGCAATAAGTTAGAATGTGTGTTAATATATAAAAAAACTACTTGTTTGCCAAGGTATCTACTTTACAATTTCAAAGTACTTATTCTTTACTACCTACCGAAAGTTCCTTTTCAACATTTCCAAGATTTTTTTTTTTCATTTTATATAATCTCCGTTCTCAAAAGTTTCACTTTTTATCACCTAACATGCTCAACTGGAAAAATGCATTTCCTGTTTATCATAAAAGCATTCTAAAACAAGTTGCACGATGAATGCTTTAAAGTAAGATGTTCTCATGTCAGTGCTTTGAAGTGTACTTGTATGCTGGAGAGGTGCCAACTTCCTTGAAATGTGTTGCATTTTTATCTTTTAAAAAATGAATTGCCAAATGCAAGAAGACGTCATGCACTTAAGCGAATTTTCCACAGACCTTTTTTCTTTCAAAACTTTGATGAAAGAACAATAGTACATGGAAATCTTCCTGTTTGTATGAGCCTTTTATATATTTAATAATTTAAATTTTATGCAGATGAGCTAAAAGTTAGGTTTTTGAAAAAATATTTTGTAACAGAATTTTGTTTACTTACGATGCTTTATAACGTTGGTTAAAATATTTATATATTTTAAAAATACTAATGGCATATGAACTCAGGAATCGTATACACAGTTACGTCTTCATAAATATTTTCAAAGCATATTTTATGACTAAACTTTGTTTTGCAATTATTTATTTTTTATTTACATGTTTATGGTATGTGCATGCTTTAAAAGATAATTTTCATTCCAATTAAACCATAGTTAGACGCTTGAAAATTACTTCAAACTGATATAAAATGTCAGCAAAAAACTTTGTAAAAGTAAGATTTGAACTCAGACATTTGCTCGGCAAGGCATAAACTAAAACATAACGAATTTCATACTTTATATATTTTAAACACACATTCATGTGTATATTTTTAGTGCGTAAAATCTTCAAAGGCGGTTATTAAAATGTTTGAAAAATAAAAATGAAAAAAACTCTCGAAAAGTATTAGAAAGCCAGTATTATAGCAAACTTAAAAATTATATTTAAAGTTAAAATAAAAAGCTCAAATGTAAATCCATAAATTTTGTTTTTGGCAAGTACCGCATTTTTTAAGTGAAAACTAACACTTCCAAATCACACAAACATTTCATTCAAATATCCAAACTCACAACGACTACAACCTTCCCAACAAAAACTTTCCCCCCTAACCCCCAATTCCAACACGTCAACATCTGACCAGAAAGTTACCGTATGTGAGTAAGTATGTGCGTAAGTATGTGAGTGACAAGTGCTAATAATCGCCAAGGAGCCAAGTCGACAGTTGCGAGTCGCCAGGGGCTCTATCTTTGGTGACTGCTAATATTGATGCGGGAGTTTGCGGTGAAAGAAAGATGTTAAGGAAATAATAGTTAAATGTGAGTCAATTGTTATTTTAATGGCTTTATGTTCGGTTTTAGTAGAATTTATGTTGCAATAAAGCTACATAACAGCTTTGGGGGATATGTTTTGTAAGTTTGAGCCAAGGTCAACAGACGAGGCTGACACCCGAACTGTTTCGATTTTCCTAGTAGTTTATTTTGCCATCCAACTGAAAGTAAATGATTGTTGTATCTATTTACCAAGATTATGAAATTTAGAGAAAAACTAAGGTACCTGAAATCCCTGTAAGTTTATTCATCGACTAGAAAATAAAAATAACAAATAACGGAATCGTATCAGGACATACACTTTTAAAACAAAGGAGTGAAATCCACTCCTGTAGAAGAAGTGCATTTTCGACACTGGAAAGGAGTGAATATTAACTCAGACTGAGTTAAAATCACTCGTTTGGAGTGATCTTGTAGCATATTCAACATACAAAGGATCCACTCCTGTAGGAGAAGTGCATTTTCGACACCGGATAAGTGAAATTTAACTCAGACTCAGTTAAAATCACTCGCTTGTTTTAAGAGTGTATTTAGCTTAACTGATGAATATTTGAAAAGCAATTTTGTTTAGGTTCAATGTACAGTTTTCGAGGAAAAAATTAACTATTGGTATAAAAAATAATTAAGTTTAACTCATAAAATATTTAATTAATTCTTGTTTTGCCAAGACATTATTTACCTTTTCTCAAAATATGTGTTTCTTAACTTTCAATTTCATATAGAGAATTTGCTCATGAGAGCTATTTTTATTTTTTATTTTTCAGTTACGTTATTTTGTCTTTCTAAGTTTAAAAAATAATGTTAATTTTAATTCCAAGCAAAATAATACGTTACTTAGAGTCTTTTAATATTTTTCAGAGTTTTGACAACCATAAAATGTGCCAAAATATATTCGATCAATTTGCACACGCATGCCAATTTCTTTTTAAAAAAATCAGAAACAAAAAAATGCATAACTAATTTCAAATAGAATACAAACCTAAACATATTATTATTAAACCAGTAAAAATTAAGCAAGACCAGTAAACAAGAATAACATAACACAAGCCAGCTACTCTCTAAAATAAACCAAACCGCTGTTCCCCTACTAACGAAAGATGGAAAGAGCGTCCTAGGGGGAGAGAACGAAGAGTAGAAACTCCGGTACTAGAGTATTTCGGCTCAGAGTTTGTTAGGACGCGGTCGCAAGAGCAGGTGGTTTTTGAGCGGCTCTCTGTCGTCCTGGTGTAACGGAACGCAAAGCCATGCCGTCTCGGAAAGTCAGTCGGTTGGTACTAGGGTGCGTGATTGCATAGTTGACACTGGATTTCTTGAAATAGGACCGGAGGAAAGTTTGTCAACTTTTGGATTTGATTGTGTCACGTGTTGGGTGAAGTTTTAGAAGTTTTGTACTGGTGAAAAGTTTGGATTGGTTTGCGGTGATTGGCGGAAGTTCTATTCTTGTGTTTCGAAGCTTACAAGACTACTAAAGTTTTGATTAGCGAATTGTAATTGATATTGTGGCGATACTGTGAATAAAAATTTAAAAATATTTAATAAACTATGGCTATTAATGTGTAATAAACACAGTTACAAACTGATAATTAGAAGAAAAGTTTTGAGATTCATACATATCGTTGATGAAAGCAAATGTACCTTGATATCATATCGGTTATATAATTAATATTGCAAGAGAAGATATGACGGAAATTGGTAGCAACAGTCTTTGAAACCAACTGCTACAAACGGATTATAAAAATATTTATCAAACTTACCCATATCAATTGAAGAAATGCATACTACTGTAGCAAATATGAAAATCTTTGTAGCTGTACTAATTTATGCATTATCAGGTAAGAAATTTTATAATTTTTTACTTTTATTATTTATTAACTTTCAATTTAAAGCGTGCAGCCAATGTTAAGGAATTTTTACACCATTCATTACTAACAACTTAAAGTATTTTACACAAAAGTATTCAAAAAATGGTAAATTTAAGCTTCTATATTAATATAATTATTTGTTTTATGCACCCGGGCGGCGTTGCATGGTTGTACATTTAATAATAAGACATCTTGATCATCGCATTTATGAATAATTGTTTCCCTATCTTTGTATTTGTAAACATCACTTTTAAAAGAATATTGGAAACATAATTAGAATAGAGTTAAGTTTATCTTATCAAGTATAGAAAATAAAATGAAGACTAAATACAAGCAAAATAAAAGTCTGAATAATTAAACTCTGGTTTTCCGCTACATGATAGTAATACAATTTATTTCAAATACTTAAACTACAAAAAAAAAACCTAGCTAAAACTGTTATCGCGATACCGGGAAACACATTTTACGTCAACTTCTGAAAAATATTATTGTTTGAGTTTTCATGGCAGCTCAATGAAATGAAAAAGTATTTAAATATTATTTCAGTTAATAATAACAATTAAAACACCATTATGTACTTGGTAACCAATAATATCCAAGAGAAAGAATAAAATTGAAATTTTAGTTTAAAAACACTCGATTTAGAATGAAAAACTACACAAGAGATAGATCTAACTTTTTTTATTTGCAAAAGTATTATGAAAAATTCTAAGAACTGTTTCATGAGCCTATTCATTACAAAAAAAAGCTTTAAATATGCATTATATATATCATCATTTTCTTAAGTTTCTTTTAATAAATTTATCACTTTTCCACTATTACTTTGTATTAACATATTTCGGATAAAAATAGAATATTAAACCTTAAGTTCTGAATCTAAATATTATATTTATGTTTTAAAATTTAGTGTAACTTAATTTGTCCTACACAATTGCTTAAGGAACATGATCCCTCTATATCTTGTGTTTTGTATATTTAGGTTAACTAAAGCAGAAAACTCATTTTCACATCGCAAATAATTTACGAGCTTTTTATCGTGAGTTAAAACAATTAAAATATGTAAAAATAGTTTATATACCTTTAAAAGTTTGTTTTAGGAACAATTCTAAAATTTATGCTTCTTTTCAAACTTAACATTTTGAAGTCTTATCCTATAAATATCGCAAATTATTTTATTTCAAAACTATATGCTAGCATGTTAATATGACATTTTTATTTCTTTTTCGAAAATTGGTTTGAGAAAGTTTTAGTAGTTCACAAGAGTAAAATTGTAAAGTAAGTTCAGATTCAAAACTAAATTTTAAACAATACTCTATCTAAATAATATAATAATCTAAATAATCTCAACATCATTGCTAATGAACACTTTGCTGAAAACATTTTTATTGCAAATTTAACCAAATAACAAATGCAAAGGTTAATTTAAAAATTATAGAAATAAATACACACTCAGAAATGGAAGTTAGATAAAATTTAAACCAATCTACTTAAAATACTTTTTGCAAAATATGTTTCAAAACAAGTTATTCATAAACTAAATTAATATTTTTTTACTTCAAAACAGTATAAGATCCCTGTTTTTGGTGTTTTAGAGCAATTTGTTTTTACTTTTAATGTAAAAATGTGACTAAATAAATATCTTGTTTAGAAAAGTGCAATAGACTAAGTTTCGAAAAGTGTTCGTTGAAATATATGTACATATAAAACTTCTTTGAAGTTTATGTTTTTAGCCTAGACACATAAATTATTTATTGAGCTTAGATATAATAATTAAATGATCTAAGCGCAAGTTTTAATAGAATAATTCGATTTTATTATTAGTTGCTGTTTTTAAAGATTTGTAGAATATTTTAACCATTAAAAAAACTAAATTACTCGGCGCAACAGCCCATTATAGTGGGACAAGGTCTGCCGTGTCCAGTAAGGTATTCCCGGTAAGGTGGTCAGCCTCACGCGGAACTCACAGTGTTTAGTTCCCAAGCATTCTTGGTACCCATTTTATCAACCCACTTAAGGGATGAATTAATTAGTCAACCTCGCCCAGACCGGTATTTGATCAATGTTCCTGTGTCGAGACAATGAGAAGCATTACCACTTAGCCACTGGGCCTCTAACTCGTGAAATTCTTACGCTATGCTTCTGTACAATATAATTGTATTTAAAAGCAACAACTCGGCAATAACTTTCAAAGCAATAACAAATTTCTAGAGAATGTACAGATTATTTGAAAGCTGAGCTAATTTGTTGCACACAATACCAGTGAAAATAATTAACAGATGTTATTCTGTGCTACTTTAATTTGTAAAACATTTGATGTATCTTTATTGATATACAATAAGTTGTTGCTAAAGAAATTATAATAAGTTAAGGGTCCAAATTAATAACTGTGGCAAGACAGGAAATAAACTACTTTAAACATAATGGCATTTCTCTTTGATACTAGTCAAAATTTATGAATAATTATTCTTAATATTGATGTGTAGCGCAGTCTATAATTTTCCCAGTGAAAAAAAAAATTAAAACTGTATTCTGCGATTAAAATTACTTATAATATGATAACATTTTGGAGGAATAGCTCCGTTTAATTTTATACCAATGAACAATATGCAAAATAATATGAACTAAATATTAAAAAAATTATAGAACCTATCAGCGTATTAAACAGCGACTCAAATTTACAATTTATTTTATTGTACACAATAAGCTACTTAGAATTTTATTGCATTTCTTTTTGATCTACAGAGGGGTGCCAGAATCAACCTTTTTAATATCATCTGTTATTCCTCATAATGAGCGAATACAGATGAATGATGTATCAAACTTATCATTTCGCAATTAAACTGAACATTTTTGAATGTGCACATATATGCCCTTTTAAATAATTTCCTAAGCTTCATTTTTGTAAGGTTTTGTAAATAATGCATTTAAAATTTAACCTATAGAAACTCGTATCAACAGATGAGAGTGCACCGTTTTATATATTATTACTAAATTAAATGAAGTTTTTATCATTAAAAACAACGAATTGAAACTCTGAGATTTTCTTGAAAAAAAATCTTTTAAAATAACTATAGATTGCCTAGTTTAATTTCATTAACGAAGAAATAATAAGTGCTAATATATTAAGAACAAAAAATGTATTAATAAAAATAAATAAACGGAAAACGCAAAGTCTTTCATATACCAGAATTTTTTAACCATACACGACAATCATTCTTGAAATAATTTACATTCATAAATAAAACCTTCAAAATGTAACATTTTTATCTGATATTGAAATTCAATTTTAACAATCGACAAAAATAATTTATTCGCACCAAATAAAGATCTATCTCGTTCGTATTATGGCTCCCCCTCCCTCTTTCTCTAAAGTAATAACGATTCGTAGCAAAAGACAGAGTTTAAAGTTAAGAATCCCAGGGAAACGATAAACTATTAATGATGCAAGTTTTTGTTATTTAATGAACACAATTGCTAGTTGCTGAAGTTGTAAATTTAGAGTAATTGTTTGGCGTGTTTATTAAAACTAGCTCAAAGAGATACTACATAGAAAATTTGGGTGTAAACATGCATTGAAAGAAAAATGGTGATTGCGAGTTTCAAATATTTTCGGAATTAGAAGCCAAAATGAAAAATAATATTAGTCTACTGTAGGAATTTTTAAAATACTACATATATTGGTTGGTTGGTGTACATATATTTTCAGGCTTGTGTGCTTGCTCAGAGAGCCACTTATAAACCTTCGTCAAGTAAGACAGTCACAACACACACACACACTCACATTCACACATATATTGGAGAGTGTTGTACCTTGGGACATTTTTTACATTTTAATTTTTTTCTTCGATAATTATAGTCAAAATAAAAATTTAAAAGAAGCATTTCAACACACCAATATATTCCTCTATAATATAATTTTTTTTTAAATTCTGGCATCTTGAACTTAAAAAATTGCCACTCATTTAAAGTTGAGAGGATAAACTGCCCCAAGGTACAATATGATGTTGTACCTTGGAACATACTTTATAATTCAGTCAACAGTCATACAATTGAACTAATTTGTGTCAGGAAACAAACTTTATTGTTTTTTCAAGGAAATACACCAATAAAACTTCATAATTCAGGAATAATTTTAATTATACAGCAAAATTGCAAGTCCAAATTATTTAACATTATATGATGATACAGTATGCTTTACTGTCCCAAGATACAACACACTACATGGTTTAAATAAAAGCAAGATAGTGGGCAATCAAAATGCATTATAATTATTTTCTCATAACCAAAATATTTTAAAATCTTCTCTTTATAAAGAAAATAAAATGCAGTTGACTTTTTGTAAAAGTACAAAGGTAAAAAATTATATTAGAATGAGAAAAATATCTACTTTGGGGTAATGAAATATTTTTTGTCACCAATTCATCAATTCAATGATGCTAGTGTTAAATTTTATTTTGGTGATGTCTGTTGGTTAAGGCTACGATTAGAAATAAACAATGTATGAATATTGCCAATAGATTCTAAGAAATTGTCAGTGTCCCAAGGTACAAGCGTCCCAAGGTACTACACTCTCCCCTACGTGACAGATGCTGGCCGCATCTCCACAATTTAGAAATGTCCCTGAAGGGGAGGGAAATAGTCTCCATTAACCTGTACCCATGGGAAACTGCGCAATGACCGCCCACAGGACTTTCGGACCCAACAGATTTAACGAGCACGTACTCCGCATATACTCGGTGAGTTTTCAGTGACCAGGACTCGATCGCAGGATCTTCCGATCCGTAGATCGGGACACTGACCACAGGGCGCCTCACAGCCCTACTACATATATTATATATGAAATAATAATAGGAGGGTGTGCAGTGACACAAGGAAGTACATTCCAAAAGTTAACTATTTAAGAAAGTTATTTCAACTATATAGGTGTCAAGTGGTACTAGCAAAAAAAAAAAAAATGAAATGAACAATTACTATAGTTTATTTTATCAATGGCGTACTGATGTATCAAATTATTTAAAAAATAAAAAAATAGTTTTATTTATTGGTTGCGTTTATTAAAGAGAGATTTTATTCTATATTAGAGAAGATTAATTTACAAATGCTATTATTTAAAAAAAAAACAATACATTCTCAAATTAAGTAATAAAATATAGAAATGGTGGTTAGTTTTACTCGCTAGGAATTGTTACAATAACACACTTCTACGTCTTCAACATCCTCTATATCACCAGCAAGTGTCAAATGCAATCAGTGTAAAAGTAAGTAAAATTTTTTCGATATGTCTAGAATAAATCTTTCCCTCCAACAGAAAACGGACCTATATCCATTGCCACCCATACGACTTCTGCCATTTTTCTAGCAAGGAAAGTAAATGAAAACGATGGATCTGTACAGCGTCTCTGGTACTTCAAGTCTTTAACGCTTCGTTTCGTTCATCATTTGTTCGCCATTTCACAATCAAGATGCCGTCTATGAGTTATATTTTTCTTTTCTTTCCAGTAAAAAGACCACTTTTTGTTCTTTATTGCCGTCTTTTATCGGCAACGAAAACGACACAATTGTTCTTTTGAGATTGGGTGTCATGTGATTTTTTTGTGAGTGAAATTGTTCTAGTTTTAGAAGTTTGTTAGAGGCTCTTTTGGTCTTGTCAAATGTAGAAGTTGGTGAGAGTTTAGGTTTCATCAAACTTTTGATGGTTGAAAAGAACAATTGATGGATTGTTAACGAGTAGAATTTTCGGAATTTAAAAGTGTGTAATTTAAAGAAATTCTTGGTTTATTATATAATAGAACTATCTGCAAGTATACATTTTTAATTTTGTAATATATTGAGTTTTATAATGATTTATCAATTCTAAATACAGCTAAAATTAGCAATATTTCGGAATTACGAACTGAAATATTTTTAACTCCTTTATATTATAGATTTTACTTTATAAATATTTTGTTGATTTTGATTTTACATAAAATATAGAATTTGTGTTTCATTCTTAATTATTTAAAGACGTAACGACATATCCAGATTTATCTCCGTAACTACGATTCGTAAGAAAAAGTCATGCGAAAAATAATCTGTTTAAGTTTATGTATAAAAAAAATTAGAGAAATGAAAAAATAAATAAAATAATAATTCTAATAACTTAAAGTTAACGCTTTTGTTCGGCAAAGGATGCTTAAATAGTATTCACAAATTTTTCATAAATGCGCTAAACTAGCAAATAAATTGAATTAATTGAGCTTAAAAGAAATCAACATTGTATTTTAGTTTAAATTAAGCATATTTTATCGAGCTATTCAATCAATTTTTACTCAATATATATTTAACCAAAGGAAGTATTAGAAAAGTATTTTCTACTACAAATATTATAAAACGTATAAAAATATAATCTGTTTGACTTTTTCTGTTCTTGTTACCGATTTTTGGTTACTTAACATTAAAAATAAAGAAAATCAGGTATTTTTTTACAGTTAAAAATGAAAATAAAAATTCCTTGCTGCAGTTTTCCATAAGAAGTAAAAAGATAAAATAAAATAGGTAGTACTTCTTAAATATTGCTCTCTTAACATTGATTAAAATTTCCTCAAATATTTTTAATGATCCAAAAAGTTCATAAATAAAATGCTTCATTTTCATACGCATATATATATTTTTTTTAAATGGCCCTCATCCCATTCCATTTTTCATCTGGAAATAAATCGAACTTTCATCAAACGATGCAGCTTTCTTGGCTTCTCTTTCTCTTCAGTCATTCGAGCGATATTAATACACTCCGAGAGCAAAAACTTTTAGAAAAAGCAAACATCGAACGGATAGGCCTTTGAAAAAAAATAAGCAAATGAACAGAAAATAAACTTAAACAACTCTTATTAAACTTCAATGTTCCAAAGCGAAGGATAAATAAAAAAAATAATGGCTCACAGCTGTCTTTGAAGTTGTGGGACAGGCCAAGAAGAGAAAACCGTCTTTTTTATCTTTTTGACCCCGTAAGAATTTTTTTCTTCGATTTTTTTGTTTGTGAAAGTATTTGGAATTTGACTTACGAAGTCATTAAAATGAAAAATTGGTCTGTAACGGTAGAGTTGGGCTTTGTGGGTTAGCTTCTTTACGGAATACCTATGAATGATTGTTGGCGTTGCTGAACTGGAAAACGGTTCTGTAGTAAATAATTATTGTAGTTTTTTGTATTTATTTATCAAAAAGCTTCTAACCTAAATGCGATACTTGTCTTTACATTGGCATTTTGTTGCATTTCTTGTAACATGATATCTGAGCCTCTTTTCAGTTTGGTAGGTGATATTAAGAAACTGTGTTCACGAGCGTAAAACTTGTTAAATTTACATATTTTTACAGATATTCGTCACTATACAAATAGGCATGCATCTATAAAAATTTAAGCAGATGCACTCAGTAAACCTTGCCGTAAATTAATTTGAGGGTTACCATTTACATTTGTGTACATTGGATTTCTTGTAACATGGTATGTGCGTCTACTTTCAACTTTCTGAGTCATAGAGAGAATTTGTGCTCTCTAGGTATATAATTACCTTTCACTGTATATTTGGCGGAAAGATTTTGCACCAGTGTTGAATCACGAAAAAAAATAATTTTACACGGATTCATTAAAACAAAAGTTTGAGGTCTAACTTTTTTTTAATTGATATATTAACAAATGCCTGTGCAAAATATATAAGATTAGACACTCATCCATCGAAAATAAAACTGGAGCACTCAATGGGTCAAGTCGTGCGTGTAAGTGTTAAATTTCTATTGCCCTAATGGTATGTTAGTGTAGTGTAATCGTTTCCCGGTTGCCTATTTCTAGCCTCCATTAGGAGCTTTAACACAGCCAATAAACGCATCGTAATTTAGAACCCTGGTCAAGTGACGAGGTCGACACCTGAGCGGGCACCCAACGGAACTTCGAGCGACATCGTACGCTGACGCCGTCGGGACTTTGGACTCCAGAGATTTAACGAGAACGCCTGTCCCAGTGTACTCAGGCCCATCCGTCACGAGTTGGATTTTCTACTCTTGCCCAGTACAGATATCCGATTTATAGGATGATTTACAGTAGGTAGGATTCAAACCCTCGCACTCCTGAGAAGGCTGAATCCTGAGGTGGATGCCTTTAACCACTCGGCCACGGACGGGCTAAATGATATGCTCTAAACTGCAGTTGAAGGTTAAATAATTGAAAGATTTTACCCAATGCATTCATTTAAGCTATTCAAAATTAATTATTTAACTAATCTTGTTAAAAAAATATTTCTCCGCACTTAAACATGGTAACAAATTTATTTGCGAAATCATAACGACGGCAGCGTATTTTATGCGCAAACTTTCCATTTAAAATATTCAATAATAAGTTATCATTTTAGTTACTATTTTTCGAAATGTAATATTAAAAATAGTATTGCTTTCTTACAAACTGACATATAATGAAACGCATAGAGAAATTGATACTTATAAATCGCTTTATGCATTATTAATAATGGATATAGTTTGAGATATATTAAAATAGATTTGTTATTGATAATATAAATATTAAAAAGTTTATTTGCACATTTTATAACTATCGAAAATAGCTTAAACGTACATAAGAAAATAACCTTTATAATTTACTCTACCTTTAAGCGTAGATAGGCATAAAATAAATTTCTGTTTATTATTAAAAATCAATTAAAAAAGAAACATCATGGAAAAAAGTACATTTAAGATTTTATATAAAGTTCATAAACAAATCTAAGAAATTATTAAATTATAGACACTATTTGTTGAAAGTGAATTTTTATTACATTTATGGTTCCTACAGAGACATAACAAAAATCAAATTATTCACATTTTTACACAAAATAGTTTTTTTATACATTTTATTCTTAATTCAAACACTTGAAATATTTCCATTATTAGCCTCAATATAAAAATGTTTTATGTTTTTCTCATGAATGCTTTATGTAATTGAATTTTGCATTGACACAGCATAGTTCTTAGTAAGTTTTAAAATTACTTTTTTTAGTTACGCTAGAAAAAAATCGTTTAACGGAAACATCATAAAATTTTATGCGTGCTTTACTGTTTTTTGGGAGATTTAGAGAGAAAAAATAGTGAAGGGAATGCTCAAATTAACTTTTATTTTATGTTTTTCATAAGTCTGCATACGTGCAAATCAAAAGCATAATGTTAAACAAATGCAGAAGAATCTTTTCTAATGGGTACTTCAAAAACTAATTAACTTTTAAAAATATTATGCAGTAATTTCGTTGGATTATTTTTGTTATTTTTTAAGAATTTGGAAATTTCATAGAATTGAAAAATTAAGGTTACATTTGAAAATATATCAAAAACTAAAACTCATTTCAGTAACTGATAATATTGTATTTGAGCGAAAACAGTTAAATCGTAAAATTATATTCACTTTTATTTATTTAAATATATTAAATATGTAATTTTCATTGTTTTGTATTCGTCTCTAAATTACAAACATAAAATATGTTCGACTTAAACCCGATTTTTTATTACTATAGGTAATAAGTTACAGGCATAATAAAGAGATTATTACTTATTGACTTATTTTCAAAATATAATTCAAATATTTCGCTTCTACAAAGCTTATTTCAGCTAAATTCTCATATTTGACACTTTTAATTATAAATAGTCATAATTGACAAATTCAAATACCGCTGCATGGAAAATAAACATCATTGCTCGTAAATATAAGGATTATTTCCATGCCTTAACTAGCCAGAGGTTTAACCGTGTTCACTTAATAACTTTTCCAAAGGTTCCCTATTTTAAAGAATACTGTATTTAAATCATCCCCCCCCCCAGTTTGGCTAAATAAATAAAAGTGGGTTTCTAAATATAAAAGTGCTTTCTATATAATATTCTACATTCGTCTCTAAATTACAAACATAAATTAGATTCTACAAAAATCAGATATTTTATTACTATAGGTAATAAGTTATATGCTTTTCATCTATAATAATAAAAGAAAGAGTCTGTATGTGTGTCTGTCTGTGTGTATGTCTGTGGATCGCAAAAGACCTACTTAGACTGCTCTAAAAAATTCGAAATTTTTAATATAGATTCCTTTTAATACCTACGTGTGCACCTGAGGCTTAGATTTTTCATATTTGATTGAAATTTTTAATTAATATAATTAGTTTCAAAAAAACTTCATCCACGTGGGATTGCGGGACCATAACAGGGCTTGAAAATACATGGTCCGGGCCGAAACGGGGGCTTGACGCCATCCTCTATTAGTTTGATTGAGATATGCGCTCGCCCTAGGGCTGCTTCATCCTCTATTAGTTTGATTGAGATATGCGCTCGCCCTAGGGCTGCTTCATCCTCTATTAGCGTTTGCTCTTTTAGGTGCGCATGCGCCAACACGAATTTAATTTTGAGTGTATTTTCCCAAGGTAAGTATGCCTCTAAAAGGAAGCAATGCGAAGTTAACGGGTTCCCAGTAAGGCGGGACCATATGAAATAAATTAGATAATTTTCAAATAAACCGAATAATTTGCTTCAGCCAAGCATATTTCAATCATACACTCAGAATTTAAAACGCTTTTAATTATCAATAGCCAAAACTCACAAATTAAAATACCACTGCATGAAAAACAAACCTCACTGCCCAACAGCGCTTAAAATAAATCTCTTTACCATAAAGTTGTGACACAAAGCAGCAAATCAAAATGTAGATTTACGACAGAGATAATATGCTATGTGTAAATATAAAGAGTATTGGCATACCAAAAGTAGCCAGAAGTTAAACCGTATCCACTTAATCACCCTCCAAACGTTTCTTTTCGAAATATCATAGGATTTAAATCCCCACCCTCGTTTTGAAAAAATATATATAAACAAAAAGAGTTAATTTTTAAATATAATACATTACATTCGTCTCTAAATTACAAACATAAAGTAGAATTAACAAAAACCATATATTTTATTACTTTAGGTAATAAGTTATATGCTCCCCATACGAAATAAATTAGACAATTTTCAAATAATCCGAATAATTTGCTTCAGCCAAGCATATTTCAATCATACACTCAGATTTTAAAACGCCTTTAATTATCAATTGCCATAACTCACAAATTAAAATACCACTGCATTGAAAACAAACCTCACTGCCCAGCAGTATTTAAAATAAATCTCTTTATTATAATGTTGTGACACAAAGCAGCAAATCAAACTGTAGAATTACCGCAGAGATAATATGCGTTCTGTAAAAATCAGGCTTCCTTCAGGATGCTAGCCTTTGGAGCTTCTTGGTTCGGGTTCGAATCCCGATAAAGCATGGATGTTTGTGTTTGTCGAGTATATGCGGAGTACTTGCTGGTTAAATCTGTTGGGTCCGAAACTCCTGTGGGAGGTCATTGTGCAATTTAACACGGGTACAGGTCCCTGAAGACCATTTCGCTCCCCTTCAGTTACATGTCTAAATTGTGGAGCTGGCGCGTGATAGATGGCAGCATGTGTCACTTATGTGTGTTTGTATGTTGTGTGTGTCCTTCTTGACAAAGGTATATAAGAGGGTCTCTAAACAAGCACACAAGTCTGAAAATAAATGTCTAAAAACTAACCAATATCAGGAGTATTTGCATACCTAAACTGTACAGAAGTTAAACCGTACTCACTTAATCACCCTCCAAACGTTTCCTTTCGAAATAACCCAGGATTGAAATCCCCACCCCCGTTTGTAGAAAAAATAAAAACAAAAAGCAGGGTTCGTTTTTAAAATATGCATGCAAATTCTTTGGAGGACCTCATTAAAGTTCAGACGGAAGTAATAGTCATAAATAAGAAAAGAGGTGAGAGAGGAAAGTTAGGGGGCGGAGAGCAATCATCTGCAGACCTTTTAGGAAAGATCTCTGTAAGGGGTATTAGAAATTCAAAAGGACCTTCTGCATTTGAAATGCTAAATGTAAAAAATGGATAAGATAGGATGGGTTTGAATATCGTCGCACTAGAGGTACAGGAAGGCTATTGGCGACGGGCGTCGTATTTTAGAACTACAGTCAAGTGACGAGCCGACACCTGAATATTCCCCCAACGCAACCATTAAGGGAGACATCGTACACAGCGTTACTAAATGTAGAAAAGAGTCAATACCACTGGCATATTTCTGTTAAAAGATCTTTATTTGATTAAAAGGCGTTACGTTGAAATAACATCACACTAGAACTACAAGAAATCTGTATAGATAAAGGACGTCGAAATTTAGGACCATCAGTCAAGTGACGAGGCGGCACCTGATGAGTCATCCAAAACAATTTTCATATGCGAAATTGCAAGCAGCTTCGGGACTTGACGCATATTTAACGTGCACTATCCCTCTACAACGTATTATTCATCGTACTTAGGCTGCATTGACTGTTTATAGGTCGGCAGTTTTTTTTGGCACCGCTTGAACCCGAAACTTTTCGAATGAAAGGCAAGCTCCTTACCAATTAAGATCAACGCAGTAATGCACTGTTAAAAAATTTGGCTCAAGATTGCACCTGAATCCAGGAACTTTCAAGCTGCCACCACTATTTGGAGCTTGAATTTACCAGTTTTGTGGTCAAAGCATAACTTTGATACACTACGAAAGTGGTGAATCCATGCTACAAATCGTGGTGGCAGCTAGAAAGTTCCAGGATTCCGCTGCAATCCTGCACCGAAATTTTTGACGGTGTGAGGGGATAATAGAGTTATCATCCTTAACGGTCTTAGGGAAGATCTATGTTCGTGGTATTAGAAAGGAAAAGAATCTTCTGCCTCTGATACTCTAAATGTTAAAACTAGTTCATTTTGTGATTTCCATACAATCGACTAAAATAGGAAGCTTAAGGGGATGGGGAAATCCACCAATGGACGTAACCGTTTGCATGTAGCTACTTTCAATGAGATATTTCCGTATAAACGTCTTCTTTGACTAAACTGTTAAAGAAGCCTTAGTGGAAATTTCTCTAATGGGTGTTACCGTTTTCAAGCAGTACTTGAATTAGTACTTTTTAGCAGTACTTGAATTAGTAGTACTTAACTTGAAAGAGTAGTACTTAAAATGGTCATGTGACAAATGGTGGGTTATTTGTATTTTATTAATTCTCATCTAGTAAGCCCTCTAAAATGCAAATTAATTTAATTTGTCTTATTCAAGATCTAAAAAACTAATCCTGAATAACTTTCTTCAAAACAATCAATTAATAAATTTTAAAAAAATAATTAACTTCGCACAAATGTATTTACTCTACTTTTGTTAATAAATGTTAGCAATACTTTTCCTTGCTAGTCTGTGTAAATATTTCATACGTCTCTGTACTTAATACATAAAACAAACTCAACTCCTTAAAGTGTGCTGTAAGCTGCAGTGCATTGAAGCTGTAATTAATCACGGTATAATTAGGCAATTTAAGTTTAGAAATTGTCTGTTAGTTTAAACGTAATCGTGAGTTTTAATACAAAGCTTAACTATTGATAAGAGCATTAATTTATTCAAGATAAGTTACTTTTAATGCTTGCATTTTCTCTTAAACACTCTCTAATATCAAGTCAATTTGAACTCAACTGCTTAAATTCCCTTTAACTATTCTTTACAAACAAATTGATCTACAGTACAATACATACGTGAGAAATTTTAAAGTCTATAGGGAGATAAAGCATGCCAGTGTAACAAATCTCGGCAGTTAATGTATATCTACGAATCTATTCTCTAGATATTTTCTCTCAATGAATTAAAATAGTTACACATATATTGAGAAAAACGAAGATACGTTTTTAATATGCCTAATTAATAATATACATTTCATTACACGTTTGTTGGTATCAATTTTTAGATCATACTTTATGAATTATAATGTTATTTTAAATGCATCTTTACAAAAATAATACGTTTTTATCAATAAATCTACAAATAGTAAATCGTAATTGTAAAAAACCTTTAAAAACGATAGTTTTAACAAATTTTATTACTTTTACAGAAAACTTTGTGACGAATTGAAGACTCTTGAACTTCACTTTTACACAAATGCGAAAGATTTACAAATGTTGGTTTGGATTCTTCTATACCCGAAAAAACAAGCCCTATTAGTGTCTAAAATGTACAATAAGTTGCCTTCAGTTTCTTTTAACACCGAAAATATATTTTAAATGTCAGCAATAACTGTTTTTAGGCTAGTAGTTTATTGTTACAAAACCCATGATATGAAAATTAACTACACTCTTCTTCAGCCTCACCATAAGAACAATAACGAGGCTTTCAAAAGCGAATCCTGAATCTGACATCCAAGCTTGCGTAGTAAAAATTCACAACGTAACTCCAGACAAATTCGATGGCGCGTGAAATTTAATCAGAATACTTTGGTTTAAATTAAAATGAGGAAAGTAAATTTGGTCTGGTAGCGACATATGTCGAGATGTCTCGATTAAAAACGACTTTGTTTAAGTTTGCGTCGCCCTGAGGCAGGCACAGACACAATGGCAGTGTCATTAAATTATTCAGAGTTGCAACTCAGATCCAATGTTAATTTCAGTAGCCAACTGTAAAAAGCCAAATTTTCAGAAAAATTTCCATACAGTATTATCCTTTTAATAAAATCTTAATAGGAAGAAGCTTAGTGGGAAATTTCCTATAAACTTGCCCCATTTTTACTTTTAGGGATTCATTTGTAGTTGATAGGGGTTTGTTGTTCTTTGAAATGTATGAAGGGATTGCTCTTGCGTTAAGACGGAGAAGTTATGTAGCTTAGGAGCAAGATTGAAATATTAAGCAGAGTGTTTGAAACCTATAATTATTACTTGTTTTTGCGTGAGTGAACTAAATTGGTTTTCGTTTTGAAGTTTGTAATTGTCTTTCGTTATTGAGTATTGAGTTTAAAAGTAATCTTTACTATGTAGTTGATGTTAACTGACAATTGTGATGCATCAAGAAATCAATGTAAATTCAAACCAATATTTTGTTCTTTGTGAAAGACTTTTCTTTTTGTTTGGTAGATGCGTGCTACATTAATTTAAATTCAAACGTTAAATATTTGCTGAATGACATTGAATTATTGAAAGACACTTTACGTATTACAGGATATTAATTTTTTGTTTTTAAATCTAGGGATAAAAATGGTAGGCACTTCGCATGAATCTATGCCAAATGTTTGACTTTAAATGCAAGTTCTTACTCCTAATTCAAAAACAATTGTGGTGTTTTATTTGTAACAAGAACCTAAATTTTTTTCAGTTTTCTTAATCCATTAAGCGCTGCTGCAGCGTTGACGCAACATCCTTCAAAAATATATTAAGAATATTTTTCTAGTCACCTCGTGCTTAGCATGGGGTATAATATAACTGATTTTAATTTCCAAATGATTTTTTTTTGTTCAATTTACTTTTGCGTAGGCTTTAGAACCGTAGTCGAGTGACGAGCTGAAACATGAGTAAGCAACCAACGCCATTTATAAGGACGCAGCGTTTAAGCATATTTAACAGACCATGTCCCCGAGACTTTTAAATTGATAAAGGTTTAGCAAACAGGCCCATTTAATGTAACAAGTAAACAACATGAAAACTAATGCATTGTAACTTTCATCAATAAAATATCGTACAGATAAATATTAAATCAATATTGAATGAAGTCAAGCCATTTTACACTAAATATTTCAATAACATAAAACAAAAGGAATTGTGAACAATCAATTATTCTACCACCTCGCTTAACACAATTTTACAAACTCAAATTTCTGGTCCCTGTACTAAATTAGCCGCTGATAAACACAGTCATCAATCGCGGCCTGGTTACAGTTTCATCTAACCATATAGATAAAAGAACCTCTCCATCAGGAAACTGAACCTTGCGTGAAAAAGTGGCAAATGTCCCTTACTAACTCAATAGCAAACAAGTCATCTTTCTGCGTATGTGCTTCATGTTACAACTCACCAAAGAGCGAAGGGCTCAAACGCCACTGTTTTATCAACTCTGTGTTTAATAGCATCATTAAAGTTAATTAAAACACATCGCGTTTTCCACCCCTTTGTTATGTTGCGTTTTCTCTTTTTTTGTGTTGTTTAAAGGGACGAAATGTGGTCGTAAAATCCTGGAATTTACGTTTATGTTTTCGTCTTGTCGAGACCTGAATAAAGGAATAACTGTTTCCACACTCTAAAAAAAAATCTGTAAGGTTACTAAGAATTCTCTAGGAAACTCAGCTTCCATAAGTTTTTTTAGTAATGTTACATAAGAAATATGTGTATATATTACTAATTAAAGCTTAGTATCCAATACAATCATTTAAATTGCAAGCATACTATAAAAACTTCAGTAAACGTTACAAGATATATTCTAGTAATCAATACATCCACTTATGTAGTATCTTTACTTGGAAAACCTTAGTAACTAGCAGTTTCAAAAATGTTAAACAAGAGGGCGCCACTAATTTTCGGTTAGTCAGGTATTATTTCGACTTTTCTGGAGCAGGTCTCTTGACAGAACTCGCAACCTCAAGATCGGAAGATCCGCTCGATCGTCTTGCAACGAGAAGTAGCACGTTTGTCCACGCGGTCATCGGGACACGCAGATTCTTTGCGTGTAAATAATGAGGTTAAAATCTTGATCGATATAAAGCTTTCGGATATGAAGTTTTAGAAATAATTTAACGCAATTTGTATGTATGTACTTAAATAAAAAAAAAACACGTTTTTCGGTTTCTCATTCGTCATAATTTCGATTCGTCATAATTTTTCGATGAAACTTACATTGATTGAATTTTCACCTTTGACCAATATCGAATCAGACTTTTATCTCTTAGTCTCGTACACTTTCAATTTACGGACGCGATCACCGGTTAGTTTTTGCTAAATCCGATGGCCGATCGAACAAATTTCGAGAAACAAAACAATGCAACAAGGGAAACTACGCATCTCTCAAAAAGATAGCCAGGTGGCGCTGTAAGCGTTACATCAATTTACTTAGTATTGCTTAGTATTACTACAGTAGTTTCTTTAGGTTACAGATGATTTTCTAGTAAATGGTGAAAACCTGTAAAGTTACTAAGTAATCGTTAGTAAATTCAAGCCAAATTTTTTACAGTGCATCCCGAAAAACTCCTCGTGTTTTCTTAATTTGAACAGATTTTTCAAACAATTATTTATTTAAAAGTATGTCTTGCAAGTATTTTTTTTTAATTTACTGCCGTCAATTTAGTGGAATTTCAGTGAATTAGATAGTGTAGCTGGGAGGGATAGCATATAGTAACTGAAATAGTTATATGATTTAACCAAAACTTTCTAGAACAAAATGTAATTCAATTTCTAACCATTTCAAATTTAAAGAACTTAAATTGGTTGCAATGAATTTTTATCCAGCCACATAATATAAGGATTATTCAAACTTTATTTCGAGTAAATAGAACCTTAAGAACTTTTTTAATGTTTTTTAGGGAACCAGTTTCTGTTATTTAAAAAAAATGCACAAAAGTGATTTAAACTTAATTATTATTTATATTTAATTAATAAATGAATAAACGAAATGACAAATGGTTGTTTAGATCTGTATTGTAAATTAAAAAACACATGTGGAAAGTTTTATTCAGCATTAAAAACCAAACTCGCGCATTTTAATTATTTTTTAACATTTAAATTGTCCACGAAAAGTTAATTTTTAAGTGAAAAATAAATCGTTATCTTTGAACTACTGTAATTGCGACATCAACTTTTTTTTTTACTTGGACGCATAAATAACCAAATGAAAAACCAATAAAAACTGAACACTTTTCTTTCCCGACAAAAAATATTACAGGACAAATCTATTCAAATCAATAACCTTTAAAAAAACCCATCTAACAGCAAAAAAATGACTTTAGTCGATAAGAACACCATAAAAAATAAGTATCTATTATCCAGAGCAGGCTCAATATGACGTCACCAATCTCCATCTGATAAAAACGTCTATCTTCTAATCATTCGCAGTCCCAAAATGATTTTGGTCGTAAAACCAAATCTCCCGGACGTGATACATTAGATTAGGAAATGCAATGGCTTGAAACGTCTACCCCAATCGCTCAAGAGTCGATCTACTATTTGAATCGCTAAGTGTTAAAAAGAAGTCGTGTCCAATAGAAAGGTTTCCGTACAGGCTTATTCTGTACTTAATAGTTGAGGGGAAAAAGGGTGGTGGAAAATTGGTCACAATTGACTTGAACCTCTTTTTACATTTAGACATTCGTTTGATGGGAATAGTTAAGAACTCAGCTCGGGATTGGTTGTGATAGGGATTCCAAGGGAAAGATGGACAGTTTCTTAGTAGATAAAAACAGCGGTGTAAGTAGACAAAACAGCGGTGTAAGTTGTTAAGAAAATCGGTGTAAGAGTTGGTGAGAAAAGTAGTGTAAGGTGGTGAAAACTTTACTGCAAGCTAATAGGTGTAAGTCAAAGCAATGGAGCAATTTAAGTGGTATAAAGTAATGGGAAAAGTGATGTAATTTTATCGTAATGTAATATGTTATTTGACGTAAAGAGTGCATGTGTAAAGTGTTTGTCAAATAGATATTTTAATCTTTTGACCAGCCAATAATGATAATTATCACCCAAACAAATGAGGTTAAAATGTTAAAGATATTAACATTTTAATTAAAATAATTATTTAAAAATATTTAAAAAATTAAAATAAATATTTAAAAATATTAAAAAAATTAAAATAATTGTTTAAAAATATTAAAAATTTAATTAAAAATATTAAATTAAAAGTCAAAAAGTATAAATTCCAATTTTACAATGCTATTCCTAAAGATAAATCGGCTCACGTTTTTCTTTCCTACACCCGTTTAGGTTCGAATTAAAATAATAACTTAAATAATGCCTTTAGTACAAAAGGAATCAGCTCCAAAAATTTGATCCCCTCTCCTCCAATGTTTTTGAATGGCTGTCAGTCAGGCCTTTGCTATTTATGCATACAAATTTAGGAACTTTTATTGATTCACAACATGACTTTAAATATGGAATACGACATTTTTCAATAAGATACATACATTTTAGACGATTAACATTTATACATTGTAAACACACAATTTAATATTTCCATTGCAACAAATTAAAAAATTTTATAACTGAAACATTTACAAAAACATAATTAAACAGAGTATTCATGAATATTTACAAATACACACTTTTATGGTCACTAAGCAAAGCTTTAGATTTCGCAGTTAATTAACTATAAATATTTGCATAAAAGTTTTCAATATAAATAAAATACAAATACTAATGAAAACTAGGTGATTTGTAATTTGGAAAACAATACTTTGACCAAGAATTGTTTACAGTAATTATCATTTTTCGCTAAATAACGAAGCATATTGTAAAATGGGTTAATGTATAAATATGATCTTTGAGTTATTTTATAAAAATTATAACGGTGGAAATATGTAAAAGTTACAAACTTGTGCAATAAAATAAATTATAAATATATACAATATTTCTATTAATTTGTTAAAGAGGGACCATTTACATGTAAGGTAATCATATCAATAATTGGTTTTATCAAATTATAAACATTTTTGTGCGCATTTGGCGTAAAGAGGTTTATTCCTATTTTATTTCATAAATAAATAACACTTTTGTTTAAATATAATAACTTCCATAATTATTGTTAAAACTTCCGATGAAAGTAGATAATGACATTAAGAAACCTGACAGATGGTAATAATCAAAATATTTGGATATTTAGCTCCTAACACAAAACATAAAAATGATTTTTAATTAAAGCACTCATTTTTAAAAATTTGTATAAAATATTGTTCCACTATTATTCTTATTAAAAAAATGAGCCTTCAAAATGAAGAAGCTCCAAGTTATTTTAGGCGATAAGCAAAAAAAAAAATGATTTAGGCATACGGGGATATTTATCCTTAATATCAATAAAATAAGAACGAAATCTAGTATGATATTTTATGAGCAATTTTTATTGCCGCTCGAATTCTTTTATAAGGACATCGCAAACTCCGGAGAACTAGACAACCAAGAATACTTTCTCCAAAACTACTTTACGGGGTTAAATTGCATGCAAAGAATTTTACGCTGCCAAGAACTTGGAGAATATCCAGAACTAAGAGATGGACAAAAAAAAAATTAAGATTTGTTTTTATTGATGTTTGAACTCGAGTTACATAATTTTCTTGTCGTATATTTGGAAAAAAAATCAGACAATCATTTTTGAACTGAAATATGAGACGAAAAAATGAGGCATGTTACAATTTGTTCTGGGAAGTTATGCATGATTAAATTTCAAAAATTCTTACATTAATGCCAAGTGATGATTTACGATGTCTAAACACATAAAAAACGATATATGCTGTGTATTGTCATTTAAAAGGAAAAGTTACTGAATAATTATTTTATTATTGTTCATTCAGAATAGCGTAAAGTAAAAGGAAAATTGTTTTAAATTTGGAAATCTGTTTTTTTTTTCTTGCAGTTAATTTGTCAGTATTTGCTTTTTTTTTTAAATATAACTTTAAACTGTATCTTCGAAGTTAGTGTTCAAAAGACCACTCTAATATTTCGATTTTGTGTTACTTGTGAACCGATAGCCGTTTTAGTGGAAAATTCATGATTTGACGATTTGTAAATTCACATTTTTAGTATAATAGTAGTAATTTAGTATTATATAATCTAAATTCAGCTTTTTTTTCAACTGTTTGTAGTAAGATTAACAAAATAATTAGTCAAGTATTAAAATAAATAACTATAGAGGTTTTGTATACGTGGAAAAAATTAACTTTGAACTTTAAGCACACCAATAAATAACATAATCAATCCCCCAATAAATATACCCAAACTAAGACAACAACCAAACAATTCTATTCTTGTCTAACTAATTATATCTCATCTGTAAAATGAAACCATCTACATTCACGTAAACAAACTTGCAAAAAAAACCAAGAGGCACAAAAAATAATAATGGCACCAATTCATAAGTAACGACATAAGCCAATATCAGAGGGAAAGCAAAGAAATATAAGAAAGTAATAGCAGAAAACTTTTCTAAAAGCCATATCACATTGGTACGTGACTCTTTTTTCCAGTGCGTGGTAGCTCTAATCTATCCAATTTCCGAGCTCAAAAACTTCCCTGTCGTTAGAAGTCATAGTTTTGTACTGAATGTCTGTAGTGTGGAGGTTTGAATGAAATAAAGATGCTTCCCATACAAAGTCAATGCAAAAAGTTGTTTCTAAAATGAAGCTATGTTTCCATATAAGCCCAAACAACGTTTTGCCTAATTAATTTCCACGACATTGAATGCAATAAAATTAATAAATAACAATTTAAATAAGTCTTATGAAGAGAAAAATTTGTTTTGATTCAAATCTTCCAATATACAATAGCTTAATTTGTCTTTTTCTTAGTTGTAATTATATTTTTTAAAAAATGCAAAAGTCAGTGTACTAATGTACTTTGTAATTATTTAAGCCCTTTCACTACCAGTATGTATGCAACATGGTCTGCTTGATTCAATAATGAGCACCAGGACGCAAGCTGCTCAGGTCTTTTACTCTACAGTAAACAACTACAGCTGCAGTAAGCTGCAGTTTGTTAGCTTGGTTTACAGGCGTTAGAAATTCAACACGCAAATTATGAGGTAAATACCGACAGAAAGTCTTATGAGCACAGATGCCAGCATACTTATACAGCAAATACATAAATTTCTCAAATCAGACAATAAGGCCGACACTTAATACGAATCTTTGATTGACAGTCAGATTGGCAGAAAGACGGTAGTCCGTATCAAATGTAAGCCTCTGATGTTATAAATTTTAACGAAAATCAGATGGTTAAAAGAATAGTAATGTAGTTGTTTCCAGCTGCCTATTTCCTATTTTTGGAGCTTTAACACAGCCAATTACACCTCGTAATTTAGAAACCTTGTCAAGTGACGCGGCCGACACTCAAACGAGCACCCAACGAAACTTCGAGCAACATTGTACGCTAAAGCCGTCGGGACTTTTGACTGCAAATTTAAACGATCACGTATAACGCAGTGTACTCGGGCAGTAAGATGATATTTTAGAGGATTTTTTTCCACCAGCACGAATACGTCTAAAGAATGGCTAGGACAAGGACAGAACAAGAACCTTCTCGGTGAGAGGCTCGTCACTTGCACCTCTCGGCCACCGGGGAGCCAAAGCGTAGTTAAAAGGGGGTATGAACAGACAAACAAGCGGGACGTAGGTTAGTTTGAATTATCGTCGCACTAAAGCTACACTCGGGCTATTGGCAACGACGGTCGTAACTTCAAACAATCCGAATGAAGTTTCCAGGCCCGTCCGTGGCCTAATGGTTAAGGCATCCGCCTCAGGATTCAGCCTTCTCAGGAGTGCGGGGGTACGAATCCCACTTACTGTCAGTCATCCTATAAATCGGATATCTATACAGGGAAATAGTAGAAAATCCAACTCGTGACGGATGGGCCCGAGTACACTGAGACAGACGTGTTCGTTAAATCAGTGGAGTCCGAAGTCCCGACGGCGTCAGCGTACGGAGTCATCCGAAGTTCCTTTGGGTGCCCACACAGGTGTCGACCTCGTCACTTGACCAAGGTTCTAAATTAAGAGGCGTTATTGGCTGTGTTGAAGCTCCAAATGGAAGCTAGAAATAGGCAGCCGGAAACGATTACACTACACTACATGAAGTTTCCATGAGAGCATTTTTTTGTAATTTAAATTAAAAAAAAGTAAAATTAAGCTATGAATTATGTTTTGTACGTGAATTATATGATTGCAAGTTGTCCTTGCTGTTTGTTTGGGTGTATTGCTACAATGCAGCACCTATCAGAGAGCTTCAATTTTTATTTCTCACAAAGCATCTCGAGCTAATTCTTACCTCAATGGCCAGAACCCGTTTTGTAGGAGAAATATACCTCTATGGCTCCTGATTTGTGCCAAGAGGTAAATGGATCATGGTTTCCGGTCACTTAAATACCTTGGCTTATCTGGATTGTCATTACACGAGGTTTTTTGGGGGAGTTTTTTTTACTTTGATTTAAGTAATTTGTTTTATTACGAACAGGTTCAGGATCTCGTTGCATGTAATGGGTTTTTGAATAGTTAAAGAATAATTTGGGATCAGTGAGTTTGAGTGTACTACAAAAATACAGGGTGGTTATAAAATGCTCGCTATTCGGAGTGGTCTATAGCTTTGATGAATAATCCAAATGCAAAAAACTTTGAGACACTTACTAATCAAGAGGGGTAGAAAATGGAATCATAAAAAACAAACTCGTCACTTGACCAGGGTTGAAAAATACGAGGCGTAATTGGATGTGATGGCCGTCATTAGCCATAATTGGCTACGCCTCGTACTTAGAACCTTGGTCAAGAGACGAATTTCTTTTTTATGGCTTCATTCTTTTTCGTTTAAAAGAAACTCGTCTCTAGACCAGGGTTCTAAATTACGAGGCATAATTAGCTGTGTTGATCGTAATTGACCATACTTGACGACGGCTAGTAATTTAGATTCTGGTCAAGAGACGAATTTTTTTTATGATTATACTTTTTTATGATTATTTTTTAAGATTCTGTCTTTTTTACGATTCCATTCTTTTCCCCCCCTTCTTGATTAGTAAGTGTTTCAATTTTTGATGCATTTGGATTATTCATTCAAGCTACAGACCACTCCGAATAGCGAGCGTTATTTTATAACCACCCTGTATATTTTAAACAAAAATTTAATCAATTTTAAGAATTAAAGATACTAACTAAGAAGCCAAAACAAATTTTTAACATTATGTGCACAGATTTATGTAGAATGATAGTTAATAATACATTTAATGATAGAGGTTTTCTGTATGAGATCTTGACTGAAAACAATTTATTCAGTTTATATGATTAAAAGTACGTATATATGATTTAAAGTTCTACTGAATAATTGATACATGACTATTGACAGAACTCATTTTGATTAAGATTCACTTTTTTTAACGCGATTACCGATTCAAAAAATTTACTTGGAATTAAGTAAAAAAAATATATAATATAAAATATATGAAAAATATATTATGTTTACTTATACAAACAAGATGTACAGCCACTAATAGTACCGTACAATCAAAAATAAAAAGGCCTATAATAGTGTTATACCTTTATTATTATAGTTTCTTAACTTGAAATGTGCAAATTAATTTCTAGATATGCAAATAATTTTCTTACCCAAGCAATTAATGATATTACCGCCAAAGCATATCCTGAAAAAAATGACAAAATCTTCAGCACCAACCAGTCTTGAAGCGCTGAATATAAAGTCAATAAAATCTAGAAAACTAGGTTAGAAATGTAATCGATTAAAGCTGCCAATTTCTAGCCTCCTTCAGGAGCTTTAACACAGACAATTACGCTTCGTAATTTAGAACCCAGGTCAAGTGGTGAAGTCGACACCTGAGCGGGCACCCAACGAAACTTCGAGCGACATCGTACGCTAACGCCGTCGGGACTTTCAACTTGACAAATTTAACGAGCACGTATATCGCAGGGTACTCGGGCACCCCGGTGAATTTTTAGAGAACTTTTTTATCAGTGGATGGCAGCTCAGTACAGGTGCGTTTACATGAGTCATCGAATCCATGGAATGCCAAAATCCCCATTAGGGGAAAAAATGGTCGAGCAGGATTTCTATCCCAAATGATAGTCTGTGACCGAATCCATGGAATGAAACGTCAAACCCACCTTGATTAGAGGGTTTGCGAAATACCCCATGAACAATGCAGTTCCGGTTCTGCCTGGACGAAAATCCCCATTAAGGAAAAATTGCTGTGCTTGTTCTTCATTCTATGAATTCGATGACTCATGTAAACGAGCCTTACGAGTCGTTCCTCTACCCTGCTATAAAACTCTTTGGTTTCATTCAAGCAAGTGTATATCGTAACATTTCGGTTCGTTGGAATGATTTAAACTAGAGCATTAAATGCACTTAGAAAATATAAAGTTTATCCCCATTAGGGGAAAAGAGGAAAAAGCAGGATTTATAACCCAAATGATAGTATGTGGACGAATCCATGGTATGAAACTTCAAACCCTACTTCGTAGGAGGATTTGCGAAACATCCCAATAAACCCTGCAATTCCGGTTCTGTTTGGGAGAAAATCCCCAAGAGGGAGAAATTGCTGACTTTGTCCTTTAATCCATGGATTCGATGGCTCTTGTAAACGCGCCTATTAAGTTGTCCTTACTCGGACTAGCTCTAGATTTCCAATTGATCCCCTGGCTTCCAGGCTTGTTAAGCTCAACCATTTTAAATTTTAAAAATTAATAATAATAACCTTAACTGTTTTGAGAAATTCATACGAATAGTCTGAGACGAGGGCTGTGAGGAGCCCTGTGGTCAGAGTAGCGATCTATGGATCGGAAGGTTCCGCGATCGAAACCTGGTCGCTGAAAACTCACCGAGTATATGCGGAGTACGTGCTCGTTAAATCTGTTGGGTCCGAAAGTCCTGTGGGCGGTCATTGTGCAGTTTCCCACGGGTACATGTTCCTGGAGACTATTCCCCTTCAGGGACATGTCTAAATTGTGAAAGTGGCGCGTGATAGAGGGCAGCATCTGTCACGTATATGTGTGCATGTGAGAGTGAGTGTGTGTGTGTTGTGACTGTCTTACTTGACGAAGGTTTATAAGTTTCTTGCTCTCTGAGCAAGCACACAAGCCTGAAAATATATGTATATCAACCAACCTAGTCGGAGATGAGCGTGTGTAACTATCTAATTCTCGCTTCTCACTGTACGGATATTTTTTCTTTATTTCAATATATAGAAATAAATTGAACTATTTTCTAACATTAAAAAATATATTGATGATTAAGTTTTTATTTTGAACAGCATTTTCTATCAAAAATGTTGACGGTAAAGTAAGCAACTGGTACAATCAAATGTAGAGTTTAGAAAAGATTTTATGAACTTGGTGTTGTCAAAAGAAGTGGTCTTCTTATACCTACAGTTGTGAAACTTCAGTTTCTTAAAACTGCTAGTTTCTTTTAAAATGGCTGCACTGAAATTTAAGTTTCCGATGGTTTCGAAGGTAAGTCATCTTGATTTCGTTCAAAATATTCTATTTTAAAACATAATTAAAATATTATAGTTACTGATCCAATTAATAATTAGTAAAATGTTGCAAGGTAGCGTAAAGACGACGTAACATTTTTCATAAGGTTATAAAAATACTTGGGTTTAAGAGCATAAAATAAAAAATAAACATTACAAACACGTATATATAGTAATTAATTTTCTATTATTATACTGAACAAATTTGTTTGCAAGCATAAATATTTTTATGAATATATATGACTGCAACAGCCAACTACTATTCAGTTTTAATACCGACTTTTATTACGTTAGCCCCGAAAAACAATTACAACTAATAAATAACATAAAAAGTTAAATGAAATAATGAATAACAAATAACCTTAAAATAAGGGCGAGTCAAAACAACATGGTACTCTAACACTTCCAACCGTTTGTTGTATCGCATTGAAAAGCAGTAGAATAATTAACTGTAATTTACCTAAATGTAATCTTATTGGATTCAATATTCCACAAAATGAAGAAACGTTTATTTTTCAACACTTATCCTAACAGTTTTCCATCTATGTCTCAATATTTATTAATATTTTACTATTTTGGCACCAAAAATTTAAGATGACTTGCTAGTATACCGAAATTTCATATCACACGCCTTTATGTAAGTACTCGGTTCTATATCGCAATATTACAATCTCATATTTTTATTAAAGTATTGCAGGGAAAGATATTTGTTGAGCATATCAATTTATTAAATGACCCGAATCTGTTTGAGTAATTTCTGGACTACGGGCACGTTTCCAAAAATCCCAGATGTGTCGTATATCAAACATTAGATGAAACACATTGTATCTGAATAATTCATTAAAAAATACTGCGATTGTTACAATGCAATGTTAATGTTTTGGTTATTTGTTATTATATTAAACACTTTTAAAGTTGAATTTATTTTATTAGAATTTAATAAGGTTAGCTATAAGGGTTTAGGATAGTAATAAGGATAACTTACACTCGTAAAACGAACAAGCGATTTTAACTCAGTCTGATTGATTTTCCCTCCTCCAGTCTGGAAAATGCACTTCTCTTTGGAGTGGATCCTTTGTGTGTTAAACCTTCGACAGGATCACTCAGAACGAGTGATTTTAACTCATTCTGAAATAATATTCTCTCCTTTCCAGTGTCGAAAATGCACTTCTCCAACTGGAGTGAAATTCACTATTTTTTTTAAGAGTGTAGCTCAAAGACTGTTAAATAAAATTAGTTTGAATTTTTTTATTAATACGTTACTTATTGCTTAAAAAACAATCAAATTGTTGAATTAACATTTTATTTTTTAATGGATTAGAACTGTTTTTAAAAACCCAATGTTGTACATCTAGATATGGGGTTGAACTTTACGCATTTGGCAGTTTATATTAATATAGTTTTGTTGCTATTCAAATTGTTGAATTAACATTTTATTATTAATTGATTTTAACTCTTTTTAAAAACTTCATGATGTACATTCATCTAGGGGGTTAAACTTCGCGCATTATGTAGTTCATTCAATATAGTTTTGTTGCTATGTTCAAATGTTATTATTTCCATGCACCAACTTTCGCTTCGGGTCATTTTTTTCTCTTTCAATTTTACTTTGGAGGGTTGAAATATTTGTGATGTATGCCATGTATGTATGTGATGTTGAAATACATACATATTCAACGCGGTGAAAAAAAATTAGAATAGTCCTCATGTAGCTCTAGTGCAACGATAATTTAAAAACCTGAAACCTAACCTGAAAAATGATTTGTTTCTAAAAATTGAATGGAAAAATAAAGATTTTTTAATTTAAGAAAAAAGCTTAAATTATTGTTGTAGATGCTTAACAATAAATCTTTCGAAAATTCGTTACAATGAAATTACTATTTTTTATCTACAATATTTTTATCCTCTTACAAGTTGAGCAGGTAACTGAACCCTGAAAGTTGGAAATTGGTGTTCTGTGATAATGACCTAAAAAGTTATCAACAAAGTCAGATTGAAATTAATTATTAAATTTGCAAACTCAAGCTCATGATTGCGATATGCTTTGCATACGTTTCTTCGTAAATACTTATTTTAATAATTAAAATTTTTTATGAAACTTGATATTTCGAATCGATTGTTGTGTTTTGTTCCCTTTAAGTGACAAAAAATAATGTCATTATACTTATATCTTTTTTAGTGTAAAGCATGCTATTTGTTCCCCTTTTGGTAAATACCTAAGCTGAAATGCATTAGTTTTCAGCGATATTAGTAGAAAATAGGAATTCCATAAAGTTTTCATTTATTTTTCAGTATATTTGAATGCTGTTGGAGAGGAATTCGCTATTTACTTATACTGAGTTGTTTGTTGAATGAAAGTAAAGTAAACTTTAACACATTGTCATATGTCGTGAAATAACATGTTTTTGATACTTTAAAATTTCTCCCTTTTTAAAGCGAAACGTATTTATTTGTTCTCTAAATTTTTTAAAGCAAAATGTTTCAAGATATATAATCAATACTTATATCCATAACTAACTTTTATTTTTATAAAAAGTCTATAATACAGGGTTAAATGATTATGATAATTTTTAAGGACATAATACAGATTCATTATATTAAGGAGTTTATTATTATTATTCAATACATAATAAATTTAATATTTAAATTGCAATTTTACTTTTACTTTAACCTTGAGTGCACTAATAAACAAAATTCTATAAACTTCCAAAACCGTAACTAAAACTCGAAAGGATAATTTACGCATACAAAATATATCCAGATCTAAAAAGATTATATTATCACATGTCATCCCTAACACCTTAAAAGTCCTCTTAATAAATTTCCCCAGCTAAGTAAGAATTAACAAAGTTTACCAACTATTTCACCTTGGTTTAACTCGCACCTTTCTATTACTTAAGTATGCAAAACTACATCAACCTAGCATGTTATTTTTCTTTTACTAAGTAGACTTATCTTATCCGAGCCGCCACTAATTTGAGAAGATCTAAAATAACCTAAGCCATTTCTGACAGAGGCTGCATGTCAAAGCCGTGGGATTAAGATTGCTAATGAGACATGTGATGGCATGGAGGCTTCATAAGCAAAGTAACTAGATTGTTGAGTGAAGCTATGTATGCATCTTTTATACACCCGTAACAGCATTGACCTCTTTAACCCTATAACAAATTAAATCACGCAAATGAATCTGAATTACTAAATCAAAATAATGAAGGATACTTTAAAAAAAACTTTAACAACTATATGATCTCAATACTTTTTTATATAAAGGTTTAGAGGGTGATTAATATGGGGCAGCAACCTCAAACAGCACAATTGCCTTTATGGCAGCGAAACTCAAAAACTACTATTATTATGGAGAAGAAATTTTAAATAAGAGATTTCCATTCTTTTTGTATTGCATCTTTTTTAGCGACAGCTTTCATAATGACTTGTTTTTTGTTATAAAATAAATGCATCTGGTTTTTTTAGATTGTTGTTTGTTTATTTTTACAAAGTTTTTTTTCCTCTAATGGGGCTGCAACATTGGCGGTCAAGCCTTTTACAGACTCGACACAATCCCCAGATATGATAGCCATTTTTTGTGACACCATCTAGGCGACTCTCGCTACCAATTTTGACGCACAGATTACAATGAATCTGAGCTCTCTGTGGATGTCAAAGTGTGCCGAGATTTAATTTTGCAGAGAGAACCCAGGCCAAATGGGCCTGGGATCTTTTTACATGCCACATAATCATATGACATGCGTGCCCAGAATTTTCCCATCCAGAAAATCCGACGACACAGCCGGGGCTCGAACCCGCTATCTTGGGCTTACGAGGCGGACACTTTTAACCTCTCAGCCACTGAGCTGCTATATTTTTACAAAGTTTTTGGGAGGAATCTGACTTAAAAGGCTCTATAATCCCATTTTTTACGAATATTTTGATGGTTTAGAGAAGCGCGGTCATTCGAGCTCATTCGCCCTTTGGCGACTTTCTGGCAGCTTTATTTTTTTCTCGGAATGCATATCCTCCTTGTTTAACCTCCAAGCATATGACGGATTTCCAGTACGGGTTAAAGTGGGTTTCTCGCCAAGTTCTTAAGACCCTATCCCGATTTAATTAGGTTTTCCCTTCATATAAATTCCGAAGTTGAGTAAAGTAATTAAAGAAATTTTGGGGCGTCACATTGTTTTAATTTGGGAAATACTTTTAAACTTAATTGAAATGTTTGATGTATCTCGCTGCATGATCAGAAATCGCTTTCTCTTTTAATTAGGTTCAACGCTAAAGATAATTAGATAACTTTCGAAACTGATACAACGCTAATGTAACTCATGTTAATTAATTGAATTTATCTAATTCGAATTCATTTTTTTTAGTATCCAGGACACAATACATGATTACACAATACATCACAATACGTTGATTGTTGTAATTAAACTTATTATTACACATTTAGTTAGTCAAATAAAATTCTGTTACGTTATTATATTTATCTGATTAATTATAGAACATAGATTTATCAACAGAATTTCAAAATAATATAAGTTATTATACATTCTTTTTATATAATTAGGTATTTATAAATATTTACAAAATTTCTGTGGAAATAAGTATATAAGTTTCTAAAAGATTTAAACAGTTAAGGTTATGAGCATTTTGTTGGAACTACAAATGCTACAAGCAAGAACACGGATGTCGGACAGAAGGGATATAGCCCAAAGAGAGTTCTGTAGTAGGGTAGATGAACGATTTTCCTCGTACTATGCCGTAAGAGAATTCCTTAAATTATCCCAAATTTTACTTTTGGAAAATTATTTTAATATTTTATTTTAAATTTAATAAAACTTAAATATTTGGAAACATTCATAGTATACCTGCAACAAGTTTGAGAAAAAATGAATGTATTTTAGGAGCAAACAAGTACTAAACTAATCGCTATTTTCAAAGCCCTGTCATTTACCAGCAAGGGTATTCCCTAAATGGTAGGTGTTGATATCAAATTAACCAGCGTTAATGTATGTAGTTCAACTTATACTTTGTCGGTGTTTCTATTAAAGGCGGGGTCCAGTTTTGGGTGATTAATAAACCATTTGGAAGGAAAATGATACTCCGAAAAGGAAACGTATTTTAATTTGTTCTGAACGCAGAAAATTTGTATGATATCTTTCATTATGTTATATGGAATTATCTTGTATTTGCGTAAAAATTAGTTTTAAATGGGTAATTGAAAAAAATTGAGAGCAGTGTTGAGGGTAATTAACAAACAAAAAAGATTATTAAAAAAAAGAATTAAGGGTAAAAATTATCTATGATAAAATATCCTATGGAAAATGCGTTACTTACAATAAGTAAGCCATAATAAATGTAGGCAACTCATTTTTTAAATACATTTATATTTGTGAAATCATAGGACATGCTGCGTTATTTATTTTTTAGTAAGTAATTGTGTTCTTTAGAAACGGTTAATTTATAACTATTTTCAATAGAGCTTCTAGTATTCTGTTTTCTTTTAATTCTTTTTTTTAAAGTCGTTAATAGTTATTATAATTATATTAAAGTAATATTCAGTCTTATAACATCAATTTATTGACTTAATTCGCAGTCGCAATCGAAGACATGGACCTTTATATCCTACTTTTCAAAGTCATTTCTAACATTTTCCTTATTTTAAAAGACTGCAAGAACATTCAAGCTGAATTGAAAAGAAAAATTTTAGTCTTCAGATAAACAATTGTATTCATAGTATTATTGAACTCCTAATATTTAGAAAAAATTCATTCAAGTTTGTTTTAGAATATTGTATTGTTTGAAACATTTGTATCGAAAAAAATATTTGTACAATTATAGAATTGTAGGTATTAATACGCAAATCATCTTATAGAATTCCTTATGAAATGTTATTTCACTCTCGTACCTAAGAAATAATTTTATATTTTACAGATATATTTCTAAAGCGATAACTTAACAAACTAGGTTCTTTATCAAGAAAATATCCACATGGGCACATTATCTCCGAAATTCCACAACCCCATTTAATTACAGTTGTCTTTTAAAGGCGACAAAATAGATTAATGTACTTTTACTTTTTTTTTTCTTCTTCGCCTAACGTGTTTAAATTAAGTTTGTTTGGTCGATGTTCAATTAACGAACGGTCAAATTGAGTTTGAAAACCTATTAATTACTTTGTGGAGATAGCATGGCATTTGTCTTTCTTATCTAGATATTGTATTATCGTAAATTTGTGTTTACAAAACTGTTAAAATTTGTGTTAAAAATAAAACTTTAATAAATTCGTGCTATAATAAATTTTGTTTATGAACGACTGGATATTCCCAACGTTGCACGGTTACATCTATAATTGTGATTTGTATTTCACGAAAGTTTTCATTTTAGCCAATCAAGCCCCCCTCATTTCGCCAATCTTTCATTTAATCAATGAAGCCCTCTATTTTTATATTATAGTTCCCACATTTTGATGTCTGCATTAATTAAAATCATAATTTAAATAAGTTAAGTTTTAAAGTAATCATTACCTAAATAAAAGGCACTAATTTACATAATATGTCACTAAGACATCTTCTGCATGACATTTGCCCTATCAACACTGAAAAACGCTCCAAACATAGCATTTAATTTGCTTTCAACATTTTAAACGTCAAAATTGTTTTCGAAGCAATAAATATCAACATATATAATAACATTAGTATTAACATTCCTGTTGCTACTGCATGCCATTAGGGTAGCAAAATACCCATACCCTTAACTCAAGTGTTTACCTGTATATTTTTAATCACGATACAAATAAAAACTATATATTATAATAAGGAACAAATCGAATTCAACTACCACAATAAGCCGCATCTCTAATTCTTCATCGCCTAGCTTCTTAACTAACATTTTATTTTGCGAAATCGAAGATCAAATTGTCGCCAAATGAATTCTCTGAACAAATTTGAAGTAATGGAAGAACGTGCTAAGTGACATTTTTGAAAAAATTTAGATTTCTGTATCAATTAAGGTAGGCGAATACCCAAAATACTAAAATTTTTGCTATTACTTTAATCTTTTCCAAATTTGGCATAGTGATTTCAAATATAATGAACAATGCTTTGGGGGCAATTTTTTTATTTAAATATACTTGATTTATTTTAAATGGTGTTTTTCAACTAAAAAAATGGTTTGCGCCAACACTTCTAGCATAAAAAGTTTTACATTAATTTACCAAAAATTTTTTACAGATGCTATTTCAATATATATATCTATATATCTATATATATCTATATATATATATATATATATATATATATATATATATATATATATATATATATATATATATATATATATATATATATATATATATCTGTGCCATGAACCTCTAACATCTGGTGTTAATATACAAGTTTTTTTTTTAAGAAAATTTGTAAGTTATCGAAAAAATCCTTTTTTTGTGGTTAATTTATAACATTTTTCTTAATAACTTCTTTTCTTGTAATTTTTATGTAACTCTAGAGGGTCATTGCATGCATCAGTTCAAAACCAAAAATTTAACACATAATTAATGCTTATAGGATGAAAATTCAATGTGGTAGACTTGTTGGCGTGTAAACCTCTTTTTTAGTAGAAAAACACCATTTAAAATAAATAAATTATATTTAAATAACTGACTAAATAGTATTATTCATTATATTTCAAATCACTATGCCAAATTTGGAAAAGATTAAAGTAATAGTACAAATTTTAGAATTTTGGGGAATTTTGGTTATTCGCCTACATTAACATTATATTTCTTCATCTAAAGATAACAAGATTATCATTTGTCATAAACTTTAACCTCTTAAGATCCAAGCGAAATCCTACACGTATATTCTTATCTAAACATACTTTTCATTCAAATATATGCTAAAAAGTATGTTTAAGAAAAATTAAATTTAATAGTCACTAGACTATAGTTATTACTATAATAGACTAATAGTTAATAGACACATTTAACTCTAAAAATACAAATTTTTTGTGCTATAAGTGCAACAAAAAGGCCGTATCACTTATATGTAGGTAACACATTATATATATATTAACATTGTTTTTTATGCAAAATGTCTTTAAAATTAGCTGCTAAAAGAACTTTTTGAAAAATATGAAAAAATTAAATAGTTTTTAAAAGAACTCTAATATCGTATTGACCATCGTCTAAGTGCAAACTAAACACAGTTAGGCTCATTTTTGCGTTTTCGCCTTTTTGTCACTTAGCACGTTCTCCCATTAAGCTCTTCAATTGTAGGAAGCGGTCACCCCATAGATCTTCAGATTTCCGTAAGTCCCAGCTGACGCGTAACCCTTTTCGTAGTGCTAAGCACACTCTCCTAGTTACAACACAGAATTCGAAAACCATCTTGGAACCAATATTGTGCTGGTAACTCCCCTCGGTCACACAAAGAAAGCATGTATCTGTACAAAATCAATGATGTTAGGGATCTATATAACTGAGTATTCTATACTTGTTTTTAGAAAAGTACTAAATTATTTGTATGAATCGATTTTTTTAACAAAGTTTGATTTACAACATTAGAACTAATTTTTTTGTGGATCTGTTGCATATTAAATAGTGATTAAACTATAAAAGAAGTTTATTACGTGAAACGAATGCATATCTCACAAACTTATTTCACTACTCTTCTAATAATCGTGATTGACTATTTAAAATCCGTCAAATTTCTATCAAAAATTAGGGTATTTTTAATTTTATAAGTTTTAAATTTTCAAACATGCATGTTTCTGGCATGAACTCTTCCAGGGGTAAATTTTTAATTAAAAAAACCTGAACTAACATTATAGTGCATTTTTAATTTGTGTTGGTTTCCACTGATTTGAGCATAAAAGATGCGATTTAAATTGACAAAATTAATCATAACGAAATAAGTGGCTGCAATGGGTTAAGCAAAAAAAAAATTATCTTTAGCTAAATATAAAAAAAAATCTTTCGGTGTTTATAAACATAGAAATTGAATAAGAATACATTTAAAATTATTAGAAACGATTTCATGATACAAAATTACAAACATTTCTTTCCACAAACTATTGCTTGCCCAAAAGACGTAAAGCGATAAAACCTATGACCGTAAAAGAGCATCAAAATTAAATTCAATAATATCAAAATATCTTGAAATTTGATATCCGGGCTACTTCCACATGGTAACAGAATAAAATTTGAAGCATAAAAGGTTGAAAGCGTATCCTGAATCCCAAATCTGCAGATCTGGAGAAGGCCCTGAATAATACATCCATCGCAATAGGTATTGCGATGACAAGGGCTTGTAGGTAAGGTTGGAAGGTCTGCAAATCCTCGGAGGCTTTAGCGTTATAGTATGTGGCACAGATTTTTCGTTGCGTGTATGGGCTAACACTTTTATTCTATAAGGTATAGATATGGGTAGAATATTTTGTAGCCTCTCGTGTTTTATTTGAAGAAAGTTTGTAAGGTTGTGAGCTTGAGTGGCAGAGATTGCTTTAACCCTTTCAGTCCCAGTGATGCCAATTGGCATCACTTTCAATATTTTTTTTTTTTAATTTTATGTCCCGTTTTGACATCTAAACACACATCATTCGATTCTTCACGCTTTGTTCTATTCGACAATATTTTACATTTATCTCAATAGAAGTCAGAACTAATATTTTTTTTAATTTAGGAAATAGCTAACAAGCGTTTCACCTGATTTTTGATAAGTTCACTTCAGTTCCACATATTTAAAACATAATTTAAACTATTTCGTTTAAAATAATTACTACAATTTTTTTAATAATATGGTCAAATACCTTAAAATATATAGCTCGAAGTGTTTTTAGGTAATACATATATTTTTATTTTGTTGTTTTTCAAAGTTAAAACAGTTTGGCATTATTTCAAAAACCATACAAAAATTAATTTTTTTTTCTTATGAAACTCTTATTTTTGACCTAAAATAAGCTTATTTTGTGAATATCAGATGTTTCTGTAGTGCAGTAAATTTTTGAGACTGAAAGGGTTAAAAAGAAACAAAATGGACTGTAAAGATCCTAGTAATTTTGCATATTTTAACTTTAACAAATTTATCAACTGGATAGCTAAGGACTAAAACAAAATGTCTAAATTGAAATTAAATGTTTTAATTAAATTACTTATTTTCTTTGTGCAACTTTTCATTATGTGTGGGAGGGGCTGGGGAGCCCTGTCGGTTAAGCACTCGCTTAGCATGCATGAGGTCCCAGGTTCGGGTCCGGGCATCGTCAAAATAGCTGCCGACCTATAAACCGGCCCGTGAAGCCAAAAATGTTCGACGAATAATACCCGTGTAAGGGAGTGCACGTTAATTGTCCTTCAAAGTCTTAACGCTGCGTACGATGTCGCCCTTAACGGTTGTGTTGGGTGCCTATTCAGATGTTGGCTCGTCACCTCGTTCTAAAATACGACTCCCGTCACCAATAGCTCTCGTGTAGCTCTAGTGCAACGATAATTCAAACCTAACCTAACCATTATGTGTGGAACTTTTCATGCTGGTATAAAGAAGAAATTGTCTTTTTTAGACAGAAAAACTATGTTTAAATCAAATGACCTATGACCAAAGCTTAACATTATCTCAACGTTTCATTGAACAGGGTGTCGCCATAAGATGTCCAAGTTTTAATGGTGTATTACAGGAGTTCACTAAATTTAACAAATCATACATGAAAAACAATCATACATGAGACATACATGAGAAACAATCGAATGACATTCATCCCCGATTTTACCCACCAAAATTGATTTCCTTTTTACCATCAAAATGTTTCTTCTCGCTATCCAAGACAGCTAAAGACAATGAGTGACACGCATTTTTTGGTACAGTCCTTTGTTAATTACTTTTTCTTAATACCTGCCATTTATTATTATAATTGGAAGGCTGTTTTTCTTTGCGAAGAAAGTACCCTATAAGCTTTTACTGCAATTTTTAATGAAGCGTTTGTCAAGACTCATTATTTTACTTCCATATGTTTAAGGAAGATAAACTTATGATTTTTGTCGTTTTGAGTAAAAATTTAGTATATAATGAAGTTTCAATACTTCTCATTAAAATAAATTTGTTTTCGATGGTTGTTGCTCGACCACCTAATTAATACATTGTTGGTTTCGAAGGTCCAATAACATGTTTCCAATTGTAGTTTTCTCAGAAATAATTTTATTTTGCGGTATCAGCTTAACAAAGAAAGTCCATAAAATATATGTACAAATTTCAAAGAATAAAATAGTTTCTTAAAGAAAAACAACACTACCCTACCAATACACTTTAGCATTTAAAACCTTGCTTTAACATTTTATTCTAAACTACGTTTAACTTTTTAAGCATCATTTTACGCTTATAATTTTTCATTCAAAGTTCAACTCTACAAAAAGAGTTAAAATTAGTCGCAGAGTAAAATTTAAATGTTTTAAAGATCCTCCTACGCTATCAAAGACTCCCGAAGACCCTGAGTGACACTTATTCTTAGGGCGCAATCCTTTTCCCCCATGCCCGGGAGCGTGTTTAATTACTCCTCTGAATGCCCACCGTTTATTATAATTGGCAGGCTATTCGGCCCAGGAAGAATGCTCACCAATTTGGCACGTTCCTGTCCTCGCCAAGCGGGTCCCGAGTTATTCCGCCTAATGAGACGAGTGCTTCGAAGGGGAATACTGCGGTGGAGATGTGTTTCAGTTATTTTCATGGAACTAATGTTTGCGAGAAAGAGTTCTTGTTAAGGCACGGCCAACTTCAATAACAAGGTCAGAGAAACTCTCCCTAACTTGAACGTAGACGGAATTTTTGATGTCACTGTTCCGAGTGCCGAATATCGAGAAACTAGTTCGGACGCATTCAGAACCCTAAAAATGTGGTCAGCTGTGAACGAGTGGTTACGAACAGGTTTCGTGACTGGTTATCTTCGTCTTCGGAACAACGTCACTCGGAACTATGGCGTCAAAATTTTCGCCCCCGAGCGTGTTTGGGTGGAGTGCTTTGGCCTTAATAGTTGAGTAGGCCGGGGTTAAAGTTACGTTGAATTATCGTCAAACTAGAAAGACAGAGAGATAATTGAAAAAATTGAAAAGAAAATACTTGTACCAATACGTATATTCACGACAAATAATAGTTTTGATAAATTTGTGAACTTATTTTCAATACAATTTAGTTTCATTCTCTATGATAATAGATATCCACCATGCATTCGCCACATTGATAGCTTTGTGTAATGTGTAATGCTATATTTCCAACACGATTCCGGGTACGTTAGTAGGGCATATATCTCATGAATTTAAGTAAACTAAATAATGGCAAAGTCTTAGTAAATTAAGTAAATATTTTGAATAATGGTGGTAAGATGGTTTATTTACACTATTTTTAATATAGTTGTGGTATTGGTATTAAACGTCAGTATATCGCCAACAAAAGTAGCTATTCGATTTCAAAATAAATTTAATAAAGGCGACCGGGACTAGTACTCACATGGTACGAGTTTTTCCACATTACCTTACATTGTAGATAAGCCGTTGAGGATTTCATGTATCTTATTGTTGTTACATCGGTTTTTGTACGTCGAGTAACTTTTCATATGCTTTGATTAAAACTTAAATTAAATGTGGCATCTCTAACTTAGAGTTACATTTTTGCTCGAATTTAAAGGAGGCTTCATTTTCTACGAAACTATTATTTTTTAATGAATTTGTTTTATATTGAACATGTAATCGTCAAGGTTCTATTGAAATCAATATAGCAGATTTTTCAAAATTTTAAGGACACGAATTCCAAAAGTGCCTCATACACAAACCCAGTTTTTTATTGTATGACCACGCATATATGAATTCTAAATGTAAAACAAATATAATGTATTAAAAATCGCTTCCATGATAATAAAAAGCTGGCAGTAGCTCGTACACTGCTGAAGCAATATACCTCGCTCTAAGAACTATTAGGAAATTATATAGTAGTAAAAAAGCCTCCAAGAACTTAAATATCCCCCATACACCATGAATAATTAAAAAGTTAAAAATTATATAAAAATTTTGCATAAAAGTTTGGAAGTTAATTGGATGGCTAAAAAAAGGAAGCGTTCTTATAAAACTTTAAATGAAAAGTAATTACCCCATTTTTTAAGCCTTTAGCCATACTTCGGAAAACTTTTAAAAAACAAGCACTGAACTGTGGCTCCTTAAAAAGAAATTTTATAATTATTTTAAAGTTTATAGTCATCCAAAGTTTTATTATCCTTATTGAAAATTCTCATGCTACATTAATCGTATAATAATATTTATTTTCTGAAATACTTTATCTATTTCTTGCGGTTATTCATCGTCATTATTTAAGTTTACAATTATTAAAATCTTTTTAATGCGCGTTATTGTTTGAAAGAGTATTTTAGATATATATATTTTTGAGGTATGTCCTTGCCCTTTAATGTATTAATTTAATGAATTATAATTGAAATTCGTATAGTGATGATACACACCCATATTTTTATATGCAGGTCAAACAGAATGTACCATTATTTCCTTAGTATCCATACGTGTTAGGTAGTAAGATAGCCTCAATCCCCTTACTTTCTACGGTTTTAATTGGAGAAAATTCTTCAGATTCTGCATCGAACCGAGTAGTGGGTTTGGGAGTAATCGGATACAGTAAGGAGAATTCGAAAGACGTATGATACCAGTTCAGATGGTGATTCACGGTAGCTAATCTTAATGCGATATTGGATAGCTGGATTAATTACCTTGGATTGTTGTAGTTGCTGAAATGACTCGGGCGTTTGATGTAAGAATGTATTGTAAGATGAAATGAAAAGTTTTAAGTTTAATATCATTTGTTTGCCGAGATACAATGTCAAATGTGTATGTGTGGTACATATGTTTCGTAACTAGTAACTGTAAGTTTTCAGGTTGTGGACCCTATATTTTTCCTTTATAGAAGATTTTTTCTTTATAATTTAAAACATAAAATCAATATTTTATTATCTATTAATTGCATCAATGATATTTTATAATATAATTTGAAATATTATTTGTCATGATTTTATCTATTAAGATAACATATAAATTTAATATAATTAAAAAAATCAAGATAAAATATATATTTCTTCAAAATATACATATATTATTAAGATTAAATATCTGTTAAGATTTTGAATGCCCAAGAATTTGATCCTCCAATACATTAATTAAAGATAACAAAACTTTTAACAAACTGAACTTATTTTTTGTAACCAAAAACTTTCTCAGTTTTTAATTAGTGATTTTGGAACTTTTATTTTATATTTTACTAATTTTCAGAACTGTTGTCTTAAAAGTAAAACATTGATACGTTTTTATTAATTGCCAACACAAAGCATTAAAATCACTCAAATTACCTCCAGACAAAAAATATCCCTACATTTTCTTGCACAAAGTTTTTCTTTTCCACTCGTCAATGTTACTTCGATCGCAACAGAAATAACATTTATTTGCAATATTTATTTCACTTTATGTCACAAACATATGGTACTTGGGAACTTTGAGATCTAGCCCACTGAACAAAAACAGACAGTCGTGATTTTTATTGGGATCGCTCATTTTATACGCTTTTGGGAAACAAAAGATAGTTTCAAAAATATATTTCTGGCGGAATATATTTTTGATACATTCTTCAGGAAATGAAATATTTTTCGTTTCGTGTTATCTTTTAAAATATTTATGTTCCACTAGCAAATGTATGCCCATTCTTTGCATGGATTTAAAAATAAAATCAAACTGTATTCAAGCAGTATGCATGGCATACCATTTTGTCTGTTACAGTGTAGGCCCTTTGTAATTGTTCCAATCTTGTCATTAACACTTATTTAAAATTCTTAACGTTGATTTGGGCTGGGGAGCCCAGTCGATTAGGCTTTCGCCTAGAATGCGAAAGGTCCCAGGTTTAGTCCGGTCATAGCAAAAATAACTGATGACCTATAAACGGCCCGTTCACGTTAAATGTGCTTCAAAGTCTTAACGCTACGTACGATGTCCCCCTTAACGGCTGAGTTATTCGCGCACTCGGGTGTCGGCTCGTCATTTGGCTGTGGTTCAAAAATACGACGCCTATCGCCAATACCCCTCGTGTAGCTTTAGTGCGACGATATTTCAAACTAAACTAAACGTTGACTTTAAATCTTTTATAAAACCAAATGGAATGATTAACACAGTTTTTTTTTTTTTTTTAAATGATAGCCATTTTTTTTAATCTATATTTCGGGAAGAAGTAGGTAAAGCATTACTTTAAGGTACACACAAAAAACCATTAAAAACTCAGTTTATTTTGAAATCTAATGTTAGCAACTAGTAATTGTACAAAATTTTATAAATTTATCATTTTAAAAGTTAAGATGCCACAAAAGGAATTAAATACTATATATTTTTTATATTTACAGATATATTTTTTCGTCTGTTATTTTTACATAGCAAACGATCAAAAGAAGTACTTTCTTAAAGCCACATTTTTTTAGATAAAGTAAGATTAAAAAATATGTTCCTTCCCTGTCGAAATAAGTTTTCTCTTCTTCTTAAAAAATGTATTTTAAAAAATAATTATGAAAACCAATTCCCTTGCATTTCGCTGAAATCTGATTTATTTCTGCCGTAGTGCATTTATTTTTAGTTTAAATTGCATCATTATTTTGAATTGGCTCCAGAAAACGAAATGATGCTTCGTTCAAAATATTTCATTAAATATTTATGTATATTTATTTTAATGAGGGTGCTTTTTTTACAAATTTACTGTAAAAATTCAGTTAAATCATTTCGATTAAAAAATTGCATTATTTTTCAAATAAATTTTATGGAAATGTTTATAATAGTTCTTTTTAAAAAATAATTATCATGGTTCATATTTCAGTTTTCTGCCTAAAAAGTCTGTCATTTTTTACTAGTTCATTTACTGTGCTATTTACATTAAAGAACAAGGTGTTTCTCCACATAATTTTAAATTGCTTGAATATTAAAAAAAATAACGAAATAAACTTTATTTTAGCTCATTATTTAACTAGCAAATAAATACCCGTTCTTCGCAGGACTGAAAAAAAATCAAACCAGTCCTAGTTTAATTTAATCCGTTATAGCACAATAAGCTTATGTTTATTGCTCCCGCTCGAGTATAGATCCCCGTTACTTGTATTACCTTAAAATACAAATTTATAAATACGCTATTAACTTCACGGATAAATATTATTGTAATTTCCCGCATAAAGTGATTTTAGCTCATTTGGCAAATTTTTGCGCCAAATGAATAAGATGCGCAAGAATAAGTTTCTTTAATAGGTAAGAGTTTAGAACTTAAACTTAGTCTTACATAAGGTTTCATTTGTTTTACAAATAAGTAAGGTTTAATTTGTTTTACATATTTATAAGTAAGGTTACAAAAGTGGTGATATAATGAACCACTATTGGAGTTAAAAATTTAAAACTTAATTTTTTATTTTAATTATTTTTCCTTGGCCCTTCTTGTAATTGATGTTAAAAAATTATTAGTATAAACAATAAGCAAATACTTCTGTTTAAATTGCATTTTGGCTACGCTAAATGCTTATTGGATTGCACTGCACAATATTGAAGTTTTAAAAGTATATATAAATGAAATATAACATTAATAAGATTAAAATGAAGAGGCGTAGTGAATCCTTAACAGTAAACAATTTCTTTAAACTTTAAATTTGTATACCAATTTTCAATTCGTTATGAATCATAGTTTTAACTGTAAAACAATGGAAAATAACCAAATTTCAAAAAATGTATTTATATAAACACATAAAAATCTTACCCAAAAGAAATAACATTGAGATACTACTCCATCTTACCCATAAGTAAAGGTCATTTTTCCATTTAGAATGAAACGTATTTCATTTTAAAATGAAGTTTTATGCTAAGCAGAAATAAAAAGAAGGCCCCCCACACGCATAGTAAGCAAATGGCACGCTAGATTCTGCATTTTTTGGTTCTTTCTTTCCCCGCTCCCATTCAGTTGTAGCATTTCAAAATGTTGCATTTCAGAAATGAAAGGGTTTATACGTATCCACGTGATGTTTTCATTTTCATAAATTTATGCTCGTTTCATTGAACAAGTGGGGGCTGTGCTCTTATCTGGGATATTCATAAAATTCAATATATTCTTAAAGGATGAAATAAACAATTCGGTGGGAACAGCGACAGATAGTGCACTGGGTATATTGATCCGATTTTAAATTAAAATGTGATGGGTTTATCGTGGTTTCTATCATAAAGGTTCAATAATAGTTTAGTTATCAATTTATTGCTTGTTTTTGCTATTGGTACCAAATTTATTTCTAAATTATTATATAGATGGTTATTTGAAATGCAGTTTATATTTAACAAAAAATGTTGGTTTTAATTAAGAAATTGTAGAATTGGATTTGATAGGCTAGTTTTACATTTTAAAATATAGTATAAACTTATCTTTATTACGCTTGGCACTAAAGATAACTTTAGTAAATTCCATGTTTATTCCTTCAAACTACTTTTTAAAAAGAAATAAAACTTTTAAATATCTGTCGAATCTTTCACACAAAAAACAGAACTCATTTTTTTTAATTATTAACTCAAAAAATAAGTTTGTTTTTGCACTCTTTTTATTTATTTTTACCTTTCGAAAGCTTAACAGTTGTAACTATCATTTGTAGTTCGTGAAATGCTTTAGAAAGTTTTAAGTTCTTGTGTTTAAATTTGCAACCCCATCTATACTTTGTATTCAAACCCCATCCAGTTGTAATATTTCATAATGTTGCATTTCAGAAATGAAAGGGTTTATACGTATCCACGTGATGTTTTCATTTTCATAAATTTATGCTCGTTTCATTGAACAAATGGGGGCTGTGCTCTTATCTGGGATATTCATAAAATTCAATATATTCTTAAAGGATGAAATAAACAATTCGGTGGGAATAGCGACAGATAGTGCACTGGGTATATTGATCCGATTTTAAATTAAAATGTGATGGGTTTATCGGTGGTGTCTATCATAAAGGTTCAATAATGTATTGCTGTTGTTTGCTATTGGTTCTAAATTGATTTCAAAGTTATTATATAGATTTTTAGTTAACATAGAGTTAATATATTTTTTTTTAAATTGCGTTCTTTAAGAAATTGCAGAATTGGATTTATTAAGCAAATTTACGTAAAATATAGTTAAACTAATTTTTATTACACTTGGCACAAAATATAACTTCAGTAAATTCCATATTTAATCCTTCAAAATACATTTTAAAAAGAAATTAGACTTTTAAATATCTGTCATATATTTCACACAGAAAAACGAAATCATTTTTTTTTAATTATTAACTCATAAATACGTTTGTTTAGCTCTTTTATTTATTTTTATATTTCGAAAACTTAACAGTTGTAACAATCATGTGTAGTTCGTAAAATGCTTTAGAAGGTTTTAAGTTCTTAAGTTTCAATTTTGCAACATCTATATAATTTGTATTCAAACCAAATTTCTTTGACGCTAATAATCACGTACTACCATCACTCAACAAAACTATTCAAACTACTCCCTACAGGCATATGATCTACAGATGAAAACCAAAACCACAAACTTAGCCGAAAAGTGGCTCTTGTCCCATTAGGTTAACACGGAAGAAGCTCCATTTTTCCTCAATGCAATTTAGTGACAGGAAACTGCTGCTCTATTTTCCGAAATTTCGAAAGAAGACTTTGAAACAAAGAGAGACATAATCATTTCTATAAATTATCCCCCCTCTTCGTGACCAGGGTCCATAGGGTTCTTCTCAAACAATCAATTTGCTGGTTGAAAACACGCAAAACTGTCTTTCGGAGTAGCCATTGAAAGGACCGAATGTCATTTCATATAGCTGGTGTCTATTTTCGTAAAGCTATTATTTCCACGGGTGGTTGGTCTTATCATTTATTAACGTTGATGTAAAATATACTTCATATTTATTATAACACGAAATAATCTTCATTAGCCATTTTTTTTAGTATTGCAGCATTTTGTTTTTAACTATGGCGTTTTCATCGCATTTTGATTGTTACAGGATTTGTCGAAATTTTTCATTGTTATAGACATACAGGGACTTAAAGTAATAGTGGGTTTAATTTAAGCATGGGGTTTTAGTTAGTAATGGGATGCGTAATTTTTAATCGCCCCCAGAGGAGGAGTAGGATTTCAAAGGTGAATCTAATCTTTTTAAATGAATACTGAAAGGAATTTAACGTATACAGTCGGCTCAGTAACAGTGAGGATGCATGCTTTCCTCGTAGGCCCAAGATTGCGGGTTCGATTCCCGTTTAAGTCGGCAGATTGTTAGGATGGAAAAATCTTCGGCAAGTATGTCATATTATCAGTACTTGTAAAATATTTCTTGGGTACTTTAACATCCTCAGAGATCAGATTCATTTTAGTCTGAGCAACAAAATCGGCGGAGAGAGCCACCTAGGTTGTGCCACAAATAAATGACTCGGTTCAGGAGAATGTGCCGAGTCTGCAAAGCACGATTCAGGTAAAAAAAACACTTGATGGCTACATTATACCAAATGTCAGAACATTGTTCTTAAAACTATTGCAAAAATAGTATCCCTATAAATTTAAAGGCAAATGACGCTGACTTACTTGTCTTGCTTTTAAAGTTTCAATGCTTTTCTAACCTATCATTGCTCTTACATTAAGCTCGGAATCCTTAAAACATGAACATTAGTTTTGTTGTTTTTGTATATTCATTACATAGAACTTTTTTGGAGCAATTTAAAAATCATGAAATTCTCTTGTGATTTTTCTATCTAATATTGTAAAACTAATTATCATTATTTTAATAGAATAATATATCCTAATAGTTTTTATCATTAAATACATATACTACCAAGTAAAATATACACAAAATATGCATTTAAATGAAACTACATTTTTAAAATTTTATTTTTACATGTTTGCATAGAGAAGCTGTCCGAGTTCATGTGCATCATATTAACTTTAAATGATACGGGTTACGTGTTAAATGTATATGAAGCCTGATAGTAGTAAAGGGGGTCAGCCGCTTTAAACTAGAGGCAAAGTTTTCGAGAGTATCCACCCTGCAAAAAATATTCCACTGATTATTTAAAAAAAAACATTTGTAAGCTATAATTTTGCTATTAAGTATTCTGAAAAAAACTATGAACTTATAAACTCTTACACTTATAAATGTCAAAGCAACTCATTCACCTCCAAACATAAAATTTTACACTCTTGTACCAGTACCTGCCTCAACCTCAAAATACCAAATAATTGCGGATGCCCTTGTTAACACAGGATATTTCATTACGTAAAAGCTTGTTATAGCTGGAGTCATCCAAGCCATAAGTAATACGTGATCTCTTTTGTTAGGAAAAGCGTGTAATTGAGCAATCACTCATAGTTCTGTCACTTAGGCTGCTCGAGGTATAATGGCCAAATGTGTTTTTTATGAATGTGGTATTCGTGGTGGTTGTTAAAAACGAGCTGGTAGTGCTAGGTTTCATTTTTAGCACTTTGGGGGTTGTAGTAAAAAAGATCGTTAAAAGGCGATGGTTGTAATTAAGTTTCGTTTTTTTTCTAAAAGAAATAGTTATCTATATTATGCGTTATACTTTTTAAAAAATCCAACTTTGAGTCGAAAATATGTCTTGGATCTTTGAAAACTACAAGGCCGAATAAGGCCTGCTATACGTCATCAACATATGCGGATTTGTAGTTTCGAAATACGTTCTTAAATTTTTCCGGTGGGAAAAAGGTAGCGGAAGGTCTATTTAAAGTATTTTATGTTGTGGAGCTTTCACCTTGCAAAAAAGCTATCAGCTAATAGTAATTTGAATTAAAAAAAAATATTTGTAAAACACATTTTAATATTAAACATACTAAAGATAACTATAAATATTTACCTGCGCCAACCTCAAAATACCAAATAATTGCGGATGCCCTTGTTAACACAGGATATTTCATTACGTAAAAGCTTGTTATAGCTGGAGTCATCCAAGCCATAAGTAATACGTGATCTCTTTTGTTAGGAAAAGCGTGTAATTGAGCAATCACTCATAGTTCTGTCACTTAGGCTGCTCGAGGTGTAATGGCCAAATGTGTTTTTTATGAATGTGGTATTCGTGGTGGTTGTTAAACACGAGTTGGTAGTGCTAGGTTTCATTTTTAGCACTTTGAGGGTTGTAGTAAAAAAGATCGTTAAATGACGATGGTTGTAATTAAGTTTCAGGTTTTTTTCCCTAAAAGGAATAGTTATCTATATTATTCTTTATACTTTTAAAAAAAATCCAATTTTGTGTCGAAAATATGTCTTGGACCTTTGAAAACTGCAAGGCCGAATTAGGCCTGCTATACGTCATCAACAGATGCGGATTTATGGTTTTGAAAAATGTTCTAAAATTTTTTCTACCGGAAAAAAAGATAGAGGAAGGTCTGTTTAGAGTATTTTATGTTGTTATATCGTCTGGTCAAAATAAATGGTTTTGATATTGTTTGAAAGTTTAATAAATGCAAAATTAATGGATATAAACTATATTGGTATTTGAATTTATACCTCATTTGAAACCTTGTGTATTTACTAGGTTTTTTAGTATTGTTACAATTGATGAAGTACATTTAAGTTATGTAAATTTTAAAATATCCATAGTATATTTTGTTGACAGAAGACAGTTTTTGAATAATGTAAAGTGTAGGTGCGATTTCAAGTTAGCTGAAGGTTCATTTGTCGAATGAATTACTAATTACTAATATTTTTTCTCCGAAAATAGTTAAATCATAAAAGTCTTAATATCTTAACAAACAATTAAATCGTAGGCATTTCACATATAATAGACCTTCATCCAATACATCGCGTCTCAAAACTTTTTACGTGCTTCTTTTTTGGTTCTTGTTGCTTATTTCTTAATTTTTTTTCAAGCTGACAAATAACTAACAACTTTTTATCGCTATATGATGTGTTCTGTGGCTTACATTATAAATGGCACATAATATGTAAAATAGTTGTATTTGTTTTTAAATATATAGATAGATACCATAAATATAACTACAGCATTCCATCAAAATTGCACTACTTCTTCATCCAACAAACACAATCTTTCCTCCATCAAATGCCCATCCAATTTCCTAAATATGTTTGAATTAGTTCCTTCATTCCCCGTTTCCAAATAACGAGACATATGCCCTATTCCCATTCGAGCAATATCTTCCAGAATCGAAATAGTTCTGTTCCATTCAAGAAGAACTGTATCCTAGTCACGTAGCCGTTGTATTTAAGGTTGTTCTACTGACATGGACTGTCGAGCAAAATCATTAGAAGTTTCTTGCCTGGTGATCAAACAATTGCCGTATTTGTTAGTTTCTAGGTAGCTTAATGATGAAAGATATATATTGGATGTGTTTGGTTCAACTATTGGTAACTGTTGGTTTTGTGGTTATCAAAATATTGATTGAACTCTATTAATGACTATTAATTGTTCTCAATGTTATGTATGAATTATTTAGTTGGGTTAAGTGAATTTTTTGTTTTATGATAAACAACTTTATTTTAAAGTCATATGTAGTAATGCGAGGAATTGCATTAAAACAATTTTGACTTCAATTTTACAAAACTTTAATGTAATTAATGATTACCTAAAAATTATGACGCCACAATCATCAACAAACTAACATTACAATCAGTTTATCAATTATACATGTTTATTTTTCTTGAAAAATATTTTTTATTAAAACTCTATGGTAGTATTTCTATTAATGTTTCTTTGAACATGAATCAAAGAATATTTTAAAACATTACTAATACATGTTTAAATATTATAACAACAATAGTATTTCCATAATTTGTTACTTTCCATCTCCATACCACTAAGAATATAATACACTTAAAGTATCTAGCTGCAAAACTTGCATTCACAAAAGTAAAACTAAGGTATATGGCCCAAACAGTTAATTGCAGCATTTGATAATGGTAATATCAGTAAGACAAAGTCGCCAAAGTATTTGTCGGGTCCTATATCTAAGTCGTACTGTGGAGTGTATGTGATATTTGCAACTAAACCATTCATTTCTCTCATTACAACAACACATGAAAGCATTTATTCTAAGTTCTTTGTAAATAAAGGGTAGGTTCATGTCAAGATCCTTCGGAAAGTGATTTAGAGTATTCCGTGGTAGCAAATACTTTTCCGAAGCACGTTGCAGAATGGAAAGTAAAGGGGGCGGCATGTAATGCCAGTGGAACGTCATAGAATGTTACTACGATAATCGAATGTTCTTTTCCAATCGTTCTTAAAAGTGAACAGAAATACGATATTTTGTGCAGCTCTCTCAAAACAAACAATAGTCAGTACGTTAATTAGATTACAATAGTCATTACATTAATTTGATTACAATAGTCAGTATTCTGTAATGAGATTACAATAGTCAGTACGTTAATTAGTTTTGTTGGGATAGCGTCGAAACATTTGAAACTATTTTATGCAATAATTTCTTGTTTGAGCTATTGTTAGATTTGTTTGAGTTATTGTTAGATTTGTTATTGTTAGATATAATGACTGCATTAACGAGATCTATGAATATTAAACCTTAAAAAGTATTTTTATTTGAAAACTTTGATTAACTAAACGATTACAAAAGGACTTATTTTTTGCGTTCATAATAAAGTCCTGAAAGTTAACCTGAATTCGTCTATAAAAGACACTTCAAGAGTTTTTTATTTACCAAAAAAGCTAGTTAAATATCTTAACTGAATAAATGAATCTTTGACAAACAATAATTCGAGTAACGTTGACAAATATACCTAATATTATTCATAAAAATATATTATGCCTATTCCCAAAGTTTCTGACCTACGATATCTGTGTAAAAGTTTATTAGTTTTTTTTTTCAAACTTAATTATCAATTTTATTTTTAACGTACCACTAGTAAACTGAATGAAACCTTGTTTGGCTATCATTTCCGTCAAGAAATTGAAGTGAAAAGTTGATTGTGTAACTTGTTCTTATGCTAACGCTCGTGACTATAGTAGTATTTCGTCACTTAAGTTCCCACGTGTGCTATCTCACTTTGACAAAGGTATAAATTTACTGAACGGTAACCCTTGGCGACCTTACCAAAATCGCGCAAAAGTCGGCCGAAAACCGAAACGAAATTAGCAAATAATGGTCAGATAGATTTGCCGAAAAACGTCATCATTGCGAAGTCAAAGAATTCGAATCATCAGTCGAGGTCAGACAGTTGCCACAAAAAATTATCTCCAAATCCAAAAAAATTGCACCAAGGGTTACCGAACAGTAAATATGATAATTTTACGACAATGAGATAGCACATGTGGGAACTTAATTGACGATTTGATTAGATGTTAGTTTCACTCGAGGACAATGTAACAAGTTAAAAATCACATAGGAAAACAACTGTTCTCTACAAATACCCTTTGCATCTTTATCCCGAAAATACCATTCCCCAATCTATTCGAAACCGTGGATGGATCCCGAAGCGAGCATCTACAAACTCATTATGTCAGCATCCGCCAAACGGGAGTGAATCTCCGGGAAATTCCCGGTTTTCCCGAATGAATTCCATACATCTTATCCCGGGACGTTTCGCCTTATTTTCACTAAAAATAATAATTTTCATTTCCGGACGCTTAAATAAAGGAGTAGCCGGCGGTGGGAAGGGTTACAATATTGTTCATTGCCATGGTAACAAACAAAGGGCGCCATTGTCTGAAGAACAATTGGGAGATATATGGCCCCAATAAAGTGGAACTTTGGACCTTGGTTCGGGGTTGAAATGCTATTTTGGATTTCGGATACGTTGACTTTAGATTTAGGATTTTGGAATACAAAAGTATTATTTTAAAGAATGGAGTTATGCTTTCCTTTTGAATTATTAAAGATTCGTTGACCAAAGCCTTTGTTAATGGGCCGTTACATAAAAGTTTATAGTATTGTTATGTGATAGACTTTCAATTGTACTAGAATAAGTATAGGTATTGGCATATGGTTTTTAAAACGTTCTAAACTTAAGTTTCTAAATAAATTTTATCCATTTTATAAAATTTTCTTTAGTCAGCTGGATAAAACATGTTTTTGTCAATCACTGCTGTCAAGAAATTGAAGATAAAAGCTGATACAGTAACCGATACTTTAGATGTTTTTGGTTGGAAGTCACTTTTTTAAACCAATATCTTGTAGGAAAGCATTATCATTACAATTATAAACAGACTAGGATCGCTTATTCGGCAGTATTTGGTACCAAAGCATGTCGTGTCACGGTTTAATTTTATTTGATGCGAGTTTGATAGTAAGCTGTATCCAAAAAGGAAATAATTACTGTGATAATAGAAGGATCGAAAATGAAGGTAGGCTTTTTGCTGTGTGTATGAATGTGTGAAATATTGGGTTTAACAGATATGTCCGGTTACATTACTTGTTAGAGTAATGAAAGTCTTATTAAAGTGTTTTATTGAAACCATCTAGAGATGCTAACATGGTCGTGTCGCTGAATAAATTTAAGTTCAACCAGTATACAATTAGCAGGTGCTAAATATAGGTCTAATAACTGCTTAAAAAAAGGTTTAAGAATACCCAATGGAAGTTTATTACTGACTTTTCCTCGGTCTGTCTGATTGATACAGGCGAGACCCATTAGATCAAAGACCTTAAAAAAATCATCTTGAATGAGATTAGATTAAACCGCGGGTAATTTTAGCTAGTATTAGTTAAATTTCTCTTAAATATAAGCATCTTTAGAGTTTCATTGTACTTTACACGCAACATATTTCATATTCGTAAAATAAACGCACCTAGATTCTGCGTTATATTTATTTACCTTACCACAACAAACCCTCTAATTCAACTCAACAACAATACTCTTCCAATCCACAAGAAAGCATACCCCTATAACAGCACTACACCCCCACCATGACAAACTGGCCAAATTGCTCAAACTTCGCCTATCGCCATCGTTATTCTAATCAAGTCGAGCAAGCAGAAACTCTGCACAAGCTCACCGAAATATCCGCTGGTTCGGGAACTTACCCGAGGGTAATCGAGGTAGTGCTTTAATTAGTTAAGATAGCGACCGCTTGTAAGACTATATATTCCTTTGGTATGCGGGGGAATGATAATTTACAGAGTTAAGCTTCACTGTGTTGGCCTGATGTGGGTAGCCCAGGAACTATAACTGTGCTGTGATAGTGGCGTGGGTTGTGGAAGGGGTTGTGTTATGTTAAATCACATGAAGCGCGTTTATATGAGCCATCGACTCCATGGAATGAAGAGCAAACTCCGCAATTTTTCCCTCTTGGGAATTTTCGCCCAGGCAGAACCGGAATTGCAGGGTTTCATTGGGGGCTTTCGCAAACCCTCCAATAAAGGAGGGTTTGATGTTTCATTCTATGTATTCCGCCACAGACTAATATTTGGGTTAGAAATCCTGCTCGAACACTTTTCCCCTAATAAAGGGTTTGGCATTCCATGGATTCGATGGCTCATGTAAACGCGCCTATGGTGTATGGAAAAGCGACGCTTCTGCAATATTTGGACAGGAGGAAAGCCAGATTTCCGATAACATTGAGAATTTACAGTTGAATTTGGGATTGTTTTTAAACCGATATACATGGCTGTAGAATAAAGAATTGCATAGCTAAGTAGAAGAACTTACTAAGTGACAACAAAAAGTGAAAACGAGAACATGAGCTAGTTTAGTTCGTTAAAAATGCGACACTTGCAAAAAAATTATACTAAAATTATACTTAATTTTTTTAAGAGGGGAAACTTGTTAGGACTGTCAACTGTTCAAATTAGTTAATAGCATGTTCTTTGACACAAAAATCTCATTTTTTTCAGAACAAAATTCATTTAACATTTCTTCAATTAAACTGAGTATTTTGTATTCTAAGTTGGTTAGAAAAATAGAATTTATATTCAAAAATGGCACAATAGCTATACTTGCTTAAAATAAAATAAACAAAAAATAATCCATACTAGTAGTTTAAAATAATTTAAACTTACGTATAAATTTGATTACGTTTTGAAAATCGTCAACTGTATAAAAATTGTACTGACAAGTTACCAATTTTTCATCGTATGCCTATTATATTTATCCTCTTAGAAAAACAGCCGTTTTACAAATTTCCTACCACTTAAACGCAAAATAAAACATGTTTAATTATTACCAATGGATTTTTCTAGACAGAAATAGCGCAGCAGTATCTGTGTTTCGAATGACACATGTCAACAAGTTACTTCACGCTAAAAAAATCAAAAAGTTTCTATGTGACGCAACATATCAGAAATGTCCCGCAAGCAAAACGTAAAATAATATCCAACTGCAAACTGAAAGATACGAAAACGAAAGAAAAAAAACCTTCAACTTGCATACATATTATTTTTCGTATTTCATATATTCTTGCAGTTCGGCTCTGTCAAAATTGAAAAACAAATAAATACCCAAGTTCTGTCACGGCCATGATTATTTTTGGAATTTTAATCCCGTTGCCATTGTTGAAATCAAAAAATAAGAATTTCGAAACTTGGGTAAGATTTTTTAAAAATATTTTTTGATGTTTCATCAAATAACTTTAATACGTTTCATCGATATTCTTCTTATTTTCTGAAACGAAATAAGATGTGTACGGCATTCTCTTTAAACTTAAACGATTTTTTTTGTCTTAATGTTTTATTTGTGTTTTTTTTAACCTCATCATTGTATCGAGTGAGGGAGAATTTAAAGATTGGAAATAGTTTTACAGCTTTAAGCAAAAGCATTTTTGGTATTTTATTTTTCTCATGCAAAGATGTTAACGCTTATTTCGATTTGAATTTCTACAATTTTCGAGGTTTGAGTACTTAAATGGAAATTCAAATTAGATAGTGTAGTTCAAAAAAATTCCACACTTCACAGTTGTTTTTAAATTCCTTTTTTATATTTAAGGGTAATGGCGGTTGGTTGTGAAACAACATTTAATATCTGAAAGTTTTTCTTCAATTTAGATTTTTATGTTTGACAAAAGAATTTTTTCGCAAAAGCAGCAATTGTTCGCTTTGTTATCAGAATGACAAAAAAAACTTCTTTGTAAATCAAAATTTATCAAAAAAGCTGTTCCTTTGTAAACAGAAAATTCTCCGTAAATAACTTAGTAACCAAAACACTATATTTATGAGAAACCTTTTTTTTTACAATACACTAAATTTCTTGCACAAATATAAATATACTGTCTGTACCTATAAAATGTAGTTTCACGAGGAGGTAAAGAACCGTTCGAAATTCCATTAAACTTCATGGGTCTAACTATTTCTCCCTTTCTTTCGAATCGACGAAGAACGAAAGCTTATTGAAAATCCAAATAATCCAAGTGATTGAAGATATTTTGAAGTATTTTATACTATTCAAAATTAAAAGTTTAACAACCTTTTTGTTTTAACTTTAATGTTTCGACATATTGCCTAATTTTATATATTCTGGAGTATTTCTTTTAAATGCATATAATCCATGAGTAATTCGTGCTATTTGTCTATAAACGGCATCCATCACTTTTAACAGTTTTTGCTAAGGTGTACCTGATTCTACATTTTAAAATTTTATTTTTGATTTCATGTGATACAACTGTATGCCTTTTTGATATTAAGACAATTTAAATTATTTGTCTAGTTAGTCACTTAAACCCAGACTAATATAACCTAACAAAAGTTCTACTACTCAAGTCACTAGAATCAGCTAGACTACTTACTAATCTAACTAGAGTCACTACTTAGTTAGATACTACCTAGATATAGACTGCCTGTTAGATACTACCTTGATAGAAAGATCAGTATCATGGATACCAATATAAGCACTCTCTGCAACTCTGGAGTTATGAACTCTGACCATCACCTGGACTGTGCATGTCGAAATAAAACTTCACAAGAACAGAGACATTGTCGCACTGTAATAGGAGGCAAGGGATATCATGGACAAATGAGGGACTACCATCTTCTTTGCCGTATTCATCTTCCACCCTCATTCCTTTTGACTTTATTTTTTTGTTTCATTTATGTTCTGTTGCGTTCTATGTTTGTCATCGGCTGTTGTTTGTTTTACCTCAAAGTGATGAGAAGGTCTGGGGAGCCCAGTCGGTTAAGCACTCGCTTAGCATGCGGAAGGTCCCCGCAGGTTCAGGTCCGGGCATCGCCAAAATAGCTGCCGACCTATAAACGGCCCGTGCAGCCGAAAATGTCCGACGAATAATACCCCGTGTAAGGGAGTGCACGTTAAATATCCTTCAAAGTCCTAAAGCTGCGTACGATGTTGCCCTTAACGGTTACGTTGGGTGCCTATTCAGGTGTTGGCTCGTCACCTGACTGTGGTTCTAAAATACGACGCCCGTCGCCAAAAGCCCTCGTGTAGCTCTAGTGCAACGATAATTCAAAACATAACCTAACCTAACAAAGTGATGAGATCCTGTATATTATGTAAGGATTAAATTCCAATAAAACCATGTTTAATAAAAAAAAACTACCTAGATAGAGATAATCATCTTACTAAATTTATTTTCTCTCTCACCAGCCACTGTCTCTGGTTCCGATCGTCGCGGCCCAGTCCTCACCATGGAGCCCGAGCCCCAAGTCGAGTTCATGAACTCTACCGGAGCTGCCATAGCCTGCACCGCTCAAGGCCACCCCTTGCCCCACATATCGTGGATCAAGAAGGATGGCAGCCAGGCCCACGATGTGGAGGGACTGAGGCACGTGAGGGCTGATGGAACCCTGGTCTTCGCCCCGTTCCGAGCCGAAGATTACAGGCAAGATGTCCATGCCGCTGTGTATAGATGCGTGGCGAGGAATGTGGTTGGCGCGGTGGCTAGCAGAGATGTCAATGTTAGAGCAGGTAAGAGGTTTTTGCTTTTTATGTTAAATCTAGGTTTCCTACACTCTTAAAACAAGAGTGAAATCCACATATAGGTGAAGTGCATTTTTGACACTGGAAAGGAGTGAATATTAGCTCAGATTGAGTTAAAATCACTCGTTCGGAGTGATCCTGTCGGTGGATTAACACACAAGGGATCCACTCCTGGGAAGTGCATTTTTGACACTGGAGGAGTGAAAATTAATTCAGACTGAGTTAAAATCGCTCGTTTCTTTTAAAAGTGTACACATCGCAATTGTAGCGTCCTTCAGAATTCGCATGCTGCTATGGGAAATCGCTGTAAGTTAATATTACTGTGGCGTGATGTAAATGTGAAGGTCGATAAAGATGGTTACTTTAGGAAACCAAAGATGAAGAGATACCTAAATTTATTCATTTTTTAAGCTTTCGTTGCGGATGAAGCAACAAGACATCAATTGTTGAAGATTCGGTAATGCTATTTTTACAACGAAATTCAATGCAGCAAAAGTGTTACAAGTGGTACCTTCATAAGCAGTTTAAACTGTATTTCCTGTTGGGGTTTGGAAAAAACTTCTATGACTACAATACTGACATAATTGACTTTACTCGCATAATATGTGCAACAAGACTATTTAAGTTAAATTAATAGCGGCAATGTAAGAAAGTTAGTTAGAAAGTTAGTGTCCAACAAGTTATTTATTATATATTATTTATTCAATAATTAAAACCACGTTCTTGGTTATCATTAAGGTCTTCATTATTAAAACCTTTCTTTGCATTAAATATTACATTGTTATGTTTACTGTTCATTTTGCACTTTTATATTAATTAGGCATGAAAGATGATGCTTACGATGCATAAACATGATTTAGATATCTTTGCGAAACTAATAATTGCCAATTAAGGTACAAATACTTTCAACTAAAATTATTTGAAGTTGCTTTCTAAGAGAAAGTAGCTTGTTAACTATTCATTGCATGTGTTTTTTATTCTTCAATAAGATTTGATATCTTCAGTTGGCCAGACTACTTGACAAGTAATTTAAAAGTCTTTATTTATTTGCCGAGTAAATCACTTATTTGTCTGAAAATTATTAAACCAACTACATATCTAAATGAAAAAAATTTTTAAAAAACTGCTGTACACCTATTTTTAAGCACTACATTAGTTTAAGCGTTTTTTTTATTTTACTTCCACTACTTTTCACTCACATTTCATTTAGCTGTTACTAAAAATCTAACCTAATTTCAATGTATTTTCCACAAATATTTGGTAATATCAACTATTGAACTCAATTGATATAAATGTGATATAATTGTAAAATTGGCTTTGAAATAAAAAATTAAATGTTTTAGACAGGTTTGAGAAAGTCATAAATGTAACTTTCAAGATTGTTTTTTCTCAATCTGATGCTTAATAATTTTTTAAATACATACAAATCGTTTGGATTACAAATTCCTCAGTATTTCTAAAAAATATATTAAAAGAATAACCATCAATGCAGAAATATCTTCAAATTATACAAAGATGCTTATGTGTTGTTGCCCGGAATCGTCTTTGCATTTATGCTAATCAAGCGATTGTGGTTTTTGTGTCCATTGAATTTAGTTATACATGCAGGTTTTCAATTCTAAGAGGTTTCAAAATGGATTGCGGATTGGGTCTCTCTTGAAATTTTCACCCTATGACAGGCAAAATTAACTTTTATTATCTGTTGAGTATTTTTGAATTGTGTAAAAAAAATATGTTTCCCAAGTTGGAAAGACTTTCAAATTTTGCAATCTACTAAGTATTTATATTTAGAATTTTATATTTTTAATAATCAATCGCACGTACACCATTATAATTGCAAACGTTACCTCCTCTTCACTTAAACAAACAAATACAAATGTCTCACTTAAATTACAAATTAAACACAAACGAAACAGTAATAAACTTCGGAAGTCCTATACAAAACATAAAAAATACATTATGCAAAGAACTTCTTTTCAAAAGTGAAATGTAAGTAATTGATTTTAAAATCTAAGGATGAAATATAATTTAAAGTTGATTCTTCAAACCTATTTTAAGTTATTCTTAGTTGATTTAACATTTATATATTCCACCATCGTCGACTTTTTATTGTTAACATACCCATTCAAGACATTCACTAAGCTTCTATTTTGCTTTTTATAAAAAAGAGCGAATGCAACCAAATCACACCCATGATTCCCGATGCCGCGCATGTTTACCATCCTACAAGATCAGTTTGTTAGGCGTAAAATTGAGTTTTCCGGATTTTTTTTCCTCGCGGATGAAGAAAAGATTCTTCTGAACAGTTAACGGAAGGAAACGGACGTGTCTACCATCGCAATTGACTTTGGGGACCACGTGACTTGGACAGCCAATGGGGTTTTGATGACAACGGCGGCAAATGGTCTGTGACGTGTTCTCTAGCCGCCCAATTGAAACTCTTTATAGTATGTTAATATCCCATTAGCTGAGAAGATGTCTTTCCTGTAATATTTTTCGTACTTTTATGAAAGGGGAAATCCATTATGGTATTTAAAAGAGTTTTGTGGGCAATAAAAATATTTGGATTTTATGTAGTAGTTATTTTTTGGACGGGTAAAATGTTTAAGTCTAATAGTAGAGTACAACAAATTTATTCAAAGCACGTGTTTTGAAACGGTTAACTTTTATGTTCTATATAATTTCAATGTGTGACTGTGTACCTTTTCTCTGCAAAATTCATCTCCGTCTGTGTCAAACTACGCAAAAACTAGTGGGAAACATACCCTGCCACTTAAAAAGTTTCTGTGGTCATTTGTTTGAAAGTTATCATTTTAACGACACTTTTAAAGAAGTTACATCGAACCTTATTGGCAAATCATAAAACTATGCTGTTTACCTTCTTGGATACGACTATGATATAATGTGTGCTGTGAATAAAAATTGACGCCTTTTTTTGAGATCTTGAAAATCTAAGATAAGCTTTTTCTGTGCATCAAGTTTTGTTGAAGTAGATTGTTTATCCGATGCGTCAGGTTTCATTAAATAAGAAAATCATTAAATTAAGACCGGTCGCTATACCATAGCTGATAAAGATAAAAGCCAGTCCTTCATGATAAATAGTTCAACGATAACTAAATTTCAACTCGCATAAATAGTGTTAAGTAAGTCGTAAAAATTTATGAATTGTCTAAACTTATGTGAGATAACAGAAAACTTCGAAACTATACTTTTCTGATGATTTAAAACGAAAATATATCAACGGAGAACATATCTCTAGAGAATTCCCAAATATTTACTTTCTAAGTAGAAGTAGCTAGACGTCTAGACAGCTATTCGTAATGTGTAATACACATTTGAACTTTTGATTATCTAGCTTAATGGTTGACCTTAGAGAGTAGAAATGAATTTGGCCGGCTGATCTAATATCTCGGTTTAAACAAAGATAAGTGTAGACAAATTTCAGTATATTTTCTCATTGATTTGTGCTCCGAAGTATACTAAAAGACTCTCCAAAGTATACTAAGACTCTCAAAAGTTTACTAAGACTCCAAAGTATAAAGTATACTAAGATTTTTCCAAAGTATACTAAGACTCTCCAAAGTAAACTAAGACTCTCTCCAAAGTAAACTAAGACTCTCTCCAAAGTAAACTAAGACTCTCTCCAAAGTAAACTAAGAGTCTCTCCAAAGTAAACTAAGACTCTCTCCAAAGTAAACTAAGACTCTCTCCAAAGTAAACTCTCTCTAAAGTATACTAAAAGACTCTCCAAAGTATACTAAAAGACTCTCCAAAGTAAACTAAGACTCTCCAAAGTATACCAAGACCCTCCAAAGTATACCAAGACCCTCCAAAGTATAAAAAGACCCTCCATAGTATTCCAAGACTCTCCAAAGTATACTAAAACTCTACAAAATATAACTTAACTCAATTTCACGAAGTTCACAAATGAGCCAGACTCTACATATTAAATATACTTTGGAGAATGCGAGTTTGCAATTACAGCACCTAATGTATTTATTTCAGTGTTTAGGCAACTTCAGAGTAAACAGATATCAGGGTAAAAGTATATGAAAAAATAAAATAACTGCCACAAATGGATTTTCTTATTCTTAAATATAGAAAAAAAGCAAAGACATTTGAAAATAAATACCATTATTAATGCGATTTTCTGTTAGCAGCCACGCTAAGTTTTTAACTTAAAAAATGTCCGTACGTCTGTCCATAATTACAAACTAAACACAAATGCTATAGACAACTTTGATACTTCAAATAGTTCAGCGCATCGAATGTAGACGTCTACGAAAATCTCAAAAAATCAAATTTGAAGTACATACTTCAATTTATTAACAAACTGAAATTTAATATTCTTTTAAAAAGTTTAAAAAAGGACATCTTCCAATTCCTTTAAATCACCTTGCAACCCTATCATCATATATCATATGAGAAACGATAAATGTAATAAAAAGAAGTAAATTTTATGTATCAAAATATGATTCTTTTGAAAGTTTATTTTTGTTTAGAAAGATACAGAAGGCATTTTATTTGTTTTATTTTAAAAGCAAATATAGTTTTTCATTTAATCATTTATTGAAAAATAATATTTTAAAGCTTTTTACTCCTTTTGATGAGATTTGCTAATGCTTTTTGTTTTGTAAATTGTATTTAAAAATCATTCAATTTAGTTATGTTTTGGAGAATTTAATTTATTTAAATTTTTAATGCTGATCTTAAATGTTTTGCTTCTATTTTAGAAATGAATATTAAATTATTCTTCAAAACATAAAAAAAAATTAAGCAAATGATACGGAATAATTATTGAATATTTAAAAGAAAAGAAATGAAGAAACTTTCCAAATTTAACTTGCGAATGTAAAAATAGATAAAATCACAGCGTTTTGTGCCCAACACGGGGGAAACAACACCAATGTTGTCAAATTGGTTTAAATCGCAGATTCAGTTTTAAAAAAAACTTCTTGTTCTATTTGTAATATTTTAACCAAACATCCGTTAACAGAAACTGCGCCCGTGTATTTGCAGCAACCATTAAACTTTATCCACTAAAATACATAAATATGTTAAAATAATACAAAATAGCGAATTCAATGTTCGTACAACAAAGTATAAGGCACAAACTCTATTGCCATAAACAGCACACTTCTATACTTTCTAAATAGCTATGCAAACGACAAATGTACCAGGCTCCGAAGAAGCGCATTAAAGCATTTCAACAGGAGCGATACCTTGAAGACGCTCAATCAAGGTAAACAAAACCAAACTTAAAATATCGTTTCGAAATCGATTGCGGAAATACCCACATACAAAGTGTACTTAATCAATGCTAAAACGGCTTGAGTCCTACGGAGACTTTCCCACTAAGCTACTTTCTTTTACTAAAATTTAAAATGAAGAACCGTAGAGGGAATTTTTTCAATGGATTTTACTCATTTTTTTTTTCGATTCATTTGAAGTTCACATATCCAATATACCCAACCAATGCTAAAACGGGGTGAGTCCTATGAAGACTTTCCCACTAAGCTATTTTCTTTCACTAAAAGTTAAAAGGAAAAACCGCATAGGGAAATCATTCAACGGACTTAATCCTCTTTTCCATTCATTTGTTTTAGGCCCCAACAAAAAATAATGTTCTCCGATAAACGTTACACGAAAAAAAAATCGAATAGCATCCCTAAAGAAGGAATTCAATAGCGTGGGGGCGCTACGTGCAAGGAATGCGTATGGTAGGCAATGTCACAAACGACCCTGGTGGAAAAAAGTTGCATAAAAATGCCGAATCACGTATGCATTCAGCGGCGAGGAAAAAGAATCGCAAATGGGAGTTCGAATCCAGTCCAACAAACTAAACATTTGCAAACCTTCTTTCATTCAACATTACGCCTGTAAAATGAGGATGGGCTTCGGCTGCTTTTTTCCAAGAACAGTTTGTGTTCTTATGACGTATTTAGTAGGGGTTGCATCCCTGTTTGGAGACTATGGAAGGCAATGGAAATATACAGTCTCTACATTCCTAAGAAAAAAATATTTTAAGCAATACATCTAACTAAATATATTGATATGCATTGAAGAGAATTTGCACTTAATAAAGAACACAGTTAAATATGCACTTAAATAGGAAAATTATTGAGCTTTCTGCTTTAATGTATTTGAAACTAATTTACAAAGTAAAAGTAGATGACACAGACGTTGTTGATAGAGCAAACAAAACTTCAGGATCAGATAAAATCAGCAAATCAACAAAAATTCAGGATCATATGTATTATTTTGTCGGGTTTTGCATGAATAAGCTAACAACAAACCTAAGTTTTAGCTTAAAAACTACATGGTTTTTTTTTAAGAAATATTTTTTAAAAAAGTCCAGCTTTTCAAATAAAAAGTAAAAAATCGTTGCAAATAACTTTTCGGTTCTTCTATACCATCCTTGACCTGTAAACTGACTGCCCACATTTCGCTGTTATTTGTTTTAGGCTGTACGCTGGGACATTCCCATTTTGTTGGCGAACCCATCACTTAGGTCGGACTTTAGTTGCTTTCGTTCCGTATCGGTACGGGTATCAAATGACAGACGCAAGATAGAGTGGAGATGTTATAGCGGTAGTTACTGGTGAATAGGTGTTATTTGGTTTTTAGGGGCGGCTGGGAATGTATGTGGCAAATATTCTGGGTGATTTCGGTATATTATTTACAGAGAAGTCCATTTGTTTGGAAATGTGAACAATTTCTGTATGGTATAGAAATGCGGATACGTGAAAACTGGCGACATATTTGTGGAAATATTTTGTGATTTTTTTTAAGGAAATAAAAAAAAGGATTTTGTCTTTAAATTTCCGAAACGCTTATTGTAAATTGGCTTATAAAAAAAACGATTTAGTCTGGCTAAGTGCATGTATTTATTACTTTCATTTTCCTAATATAAAATATAGGGCTGGAGTGCAAAGTTCGTTAGGCGCTCGCCTTGCAAGCGAAAGGTTCCAGGTTCGGGTCCAGGCATTGCCCAAATAACTGCCGACCTTATAAACGGCCGCACGTGCAGCCAAAAATGTCCGATGAATAATACCCCGTGTAAGGGAATGCACGTTAAATATCCTTCGAAGTCTTAACGCTGCGTACGATTTCTCCCTTAACGGTTGCGTTGGGTGCCTATTCAGGAGTCTGTTCTTCACTTGACTGTGGTTCTAAAATACGACGCCCGTCGCCAATAGTCCTCGTGCAGCTCTAGTGCGACGATATTCAAACCTTACCTAACCTAACCATTTTGTTGTCAAACCCATCATATAGGCCGGACTTTAGTTGGCTTTCCTTCCATATCGGTACGGGTATCAAATGACAGACGCAAGATAAAGTGGAGATGTTATAGCGGTAGTTACTGGTGAATAGGTGTTATTTGGTTTTTAGGGGTGGTTGGGAATGTATGTGGCAAAAATTCCGGGTGATTTCGGTATATTATTTACAGAGAAGTCCATTTGCTTGGAAATGTGAACGGTTTCCATAGGGTATAGAAATACGGATACGTAAAAACTGGTGACATATTTGTGGAAATATTTTGCGATTTTTTTTAAGTAAATAAATGGATTTTGTCTTTACATTTCCGATACGCTTATCATAAAATTGCTTTTTTTTAATTTATCTTTGACCAAGTGCAATTATTTATTACTTTAATTTTCCTAATGTGAAATATTGGGTAATAGAAGTATTGCGATGGGGTAGAAAATCTGAAATAAGGATTTTTTTATTTTACACACTTTGTAGGGTGCTGTTTCTAAAATATTTTTTTGAAAAATATTCCGTTTGTCTGACTGTCTGTCGGACAGACAAGCGCTAGGAACTACAAGATCCTCGCGCTTCCGATTTGGTACAAGCGTTAACAAAACCTTTCGGATGTTATATAATAGTTTTTGAGAAAATCACACCTTTGCAAATGGTAGCTGTCATAGACTTGTTTATGCTTTAGAATTTGTGAAATCGCCCTATAAGGTTTATCATTACATTTACACGTATTGATTGAGAGATAATCAAAAGTCATGTAGAGTTACACAATTCTAGTTTTTTTTTTTTTTTTAAAAAAAAGAGTAAATTAAAGAAAATTAAATTCTAAAAATGGACGGATTTTTTTCATTTATAAAAGCTATTTTGCAATAACTAAAAGAATAATTTATTTATTATTCGACCAAAAATAATTTGAGGGAGTTGAAATCACGTAAACAACTTTTTATTCAAAAATGTTTACACATCTAGTTTACTACCTACATTTAAATATTTCATTTTCAACTCTACTCTTCATTAAAAACTCAGTATCACATTCTTTTTACATTAATATTCTTAGTGCACACTTAAAAATTAAAAAAACAAAATAGGCAATCACGAAATTCTTCCCTTTTAAAAGATTAAAAATTAAGGCAAGCGAACAACACAAACAAGTATGCATTTCCTAGGACAAACTTTCAAGGACAAATTACTATCCTGTAGTAACAAGTTTTAACATCCAGGTAATTATGTTACTACAGGTTCTCTGGCGATTTTATTTTTCGATTTCAGGAACACACCCTTAAATTACTTTTCTGAAATTGCGTTAGGGAAAGGTTGTTTGAATACCCAAAAAAAGCTAATTGAGAAGATGGGAGAAAGTTAATTTGAGAGTGAAGACATTTTCAAGATATACTAGACGTTTTGAAATGGATCAATAGGGATTTTTAATTATAATAATTTTGGATTTTAGATAGCAGTAAACTTTATAAAATGACTTAGACACATATTTATGTTTTAGTCGGAAATCGAAATGAGCATTCAATATTTGTACTTTTCGAAAGTTTGCTTTAAAATTTTAATAATGAAATCATTAAAATATATTTTTCGATATTCTCCGAGATACATTTTGTAATTCATTTCATCTGTTTCCAAAGTCATTAAATCAAAGTAACCCTGCACAAATATTCTAAATGAACTCAAAGTTTTCATTTTGAAACAAATAAATACATCTAAAAAAGCCTATTAAACGGTTCTAATTTTCTCTTAAAGTAACAAAAAAGTTAAAATTTACAATGCATTTTACTTATAATAAAAAAAATTACGTACGAAAAAATAACATTAAAAGCCCTAAATAAATAATATATGTGTATTGTGTATTTTTGTTTTAAAGACAGAAAAGCAACTTTTAGGAAATAGATTTATATAACAAAATTAGATCAACCTGGTCATTATTTTTTTTTAAACTTCAGTAAATGATAAAGCGATCGGTTTTTTAAATAGTTAAAACAAATTTAACTCGTATGTTTTTTTTAATGATGAAAAATTTTAGCACTCGGTTTTGAAATAGCAGAATATCTTTTTAAATGATTTGTTCAACATTATTCGCTTTTATAAACTGGTTAAATAATTATGATGCAGTTTAGTTCATTTAAGAACTATTTTTGCAAGAATTATGAAGTATTTGATTAATAGTATTAATCTGTTATATAAATATAAATTCTTTCTGAATAAGTGGTATTTCTTAAAAATGCACTGCAAATCATAGCGAAAAGAAAAAAAACTATCCAATCAGAGATCATGCAGATAAAATACGAACTAGGAATCGTAACAATTTTTGATTTTTATATTTTCCAAATCGCATATATTTGATTTATTTCATTCGCAATTAGCTATCATCAAAATGAAGCACAAAAAAAAAGAAAGAACGTAGTTCCTTAATGAACCTAGAAAGATGAAAAAAGAGCACAAGTCGTGCCTTCATTAACGCGTTTATTACCAAATCTTTACTATCATTTCCAAAAATCTACGTAACAATCACTTCAAACGCAGATAGAAAAAAAATGAAAATTTATGGCAAAAAATACTTTTTCCAATAACTTCTGAAAATAGAAAAGTAAATAATGGTAATTATTGCCTTAAATTCCTCAACCTTTGAATAAGAAAATAAAAATGTTATGACAGCGAGACTGAAAAAAAGTATTGGCTAGCTGAGTTATTACAGGGCCATTTTTTTAATTGGTGATTATAGTAAATACATTTTACATATAATTACTTTGGGTTATAAGTAACATTAAAAAAATATGCTTAGATTTATTTTGTCCGTGTTTAAAAGATAAAATCAGATATTTTCAAATATACAGTTGGCAAACATTGTGTGAAAAGAGTTAAATTAAAATAGATTTCCCAAAATTGGTATCATTTACAAATTGCATTAATTATTGTTCTAGTTGCATTTTTTTATACGAAAGAGAAGTTTTTTGCACGAATATGCTCAAAAACTACACAATTAAAGTTCAAAGCAATTTTCACAACGATAGCACACGTCAAAAAATTTCACGCTTTGCACGTTGTCAGGTTTGATTAAAAGATTATTTTATTTAATTGAAATGAATTCTTAGTTTTTAATGCATGAGCAGATTCAATCAGGGCGATTCTAATTATAATTCTGAAATCCATTTAATCTTGAAGTTCAAAAATGAAAAGATAAATGCATGATTTAGGAGTTTGAGATGTTACATTATTGAGGGTAGTCTAGTGTATCATCGGGTATATAAAGCTATCTTTACAATAAATAAGAAATATAACTATATTTTGCTAGATTTCATAGACCAATTAGAAATTCACCAATTCAGTTATTGCGTTTTAATATATATTTTATTTAATAATTAGTAACATAAGAGTTGCTCTTACAAAAAACGTCACATAAATAATGCGAAACTTTATTTTCTAACCTATTTTAATGAACAAAGCCTTAAAAATATCCGAGTAAGACTAAGTAAGACATTGCCGTATACCTTTAGATAATATATGCGATGCATTTCGACAGTAAAAAATATTGCGTAAAAAGTAAGTTACGTAAAAGTGCTGGTTACGTAAATTAAGTATTTGAAACATTCTTTTTCATTTTGAATATAAATAAACTGAATGCAATGAAATAGTTAAGCAGAAAATTTTATTTTCCTAGGTAAAAAAGAAATAATGAATTTGTTACTATGTGAATTAGATTTAACCAATGTTCGTGAAAATTTTATTTATATTTGAATGACAAAAGGATTTTTTTTTTTATTTTCCAGAGGTAAAATTTTGAAACAAAATAACAAATCAAATTAGAAGAAATTTTTTAAGCAAGATCAATTCATGAAGTTAGTTCTGAAAACTATTATGTTATAAATTATTTGTTATTTATTTAAAGTTGAAGCTTATGGATAAAACTGCAAACTTACCAAGTTTTTTATAGTTATTCCGACAATGCAAGGCTTTCAACTACTCTATGTACCAGTATCTGGATTTGTGACGGAAGGCATGTTTCGTGTCTTGAGTGGCATCTATTCCAATGAAATGAAAGTATGGTTTTAAATTGGTTAATCAATATGGTGGCTTGTGCTTAACTTGTCATACAAGCAATCAAAGAACGCCTAATGTAATCCTTGAATAATAGCAGTAATGATATTACATTACGGGATGCAAGAGGATTGGTTATACCGATAACTTTTTATATTTTATAGCAATTTCAAAATTGGTTTTTCTTATCCACTTGCTCTTTAGTGTATTTAGATTTATAAGAATAACTGTAAAGTGTTATTCTTTATTGACACTGAACTCTAGTTAAAAGAAATTTACAACGTTGATATAATTTTAGTAATAAAAAGTGCAGTAAATTCCACTTTAACTTCCCTTATATTTTAACTTCCTTTCCCAGCCTAAATTGTTCTACTTAAAGAGCATTATTGACCGTATTTTTTATTCCATTAATGCAAACGCTTACATGTTAAGTAAACTAATCCCATTTATAATAAATGAAACTATGTAAACTTTACACTCAACCAAAAGCAACCTACCGAAACACCAATAAACACTGAGATCCGCCCCAGCTTCATTTTAAACTTCAGGCAGAGGATTAAAGCAGTTTTATCGCCGCTTCCAACAGGCTAGAAATTGACATCCAGGAATGCTGTGCAGCACGACTTCGCAATATAGGATTTTAAAAAAAAAGTATTTCTCTTTAGTTTCTCTCTCTTCATCTGTACCTGCCGTGGAGGTTAAATCAGATGGAAATGCTGTAGGAAGAAAAATAATGTAAAAAAAGGTTTTCCAAGTGAAGGCATGGTTGCTTCTGGGAGGCAACCAAACAAAAAATTTGGCGATTAGATAAAAAGCAGAATTTTCGATACCAGAACACTTTCCAATGGCATTTTCTGTTTAAATTTAAAATATGGAATAAAAATTTGCTCAAATAGTAATTTTTTTTTGTGTTGAATCTATCGAATGTTAACATTAAAATGGGTGTACTTTTGTGTTATGTCGTCAACCTGCCAACGCTCGACAAATCATTTGACGCTAGCTTTCTATGAAAAAAAATTGCATGTAGGTTTGTAACAGAATTTGTCAATTAACCTTGCTTCCATACAACATTAGTGTTATTTAAACAGGAAAAACGCGTCAAACACAGTATTTATTCTATTTAAAACATTTACGTTAATTTTGCGTAAATTTCGCTAGTTTCATTTATTTCTATCAAAAATTAAATATTTCTTACCGTTCATTCGGAAACATCTCATATTAACATACAATCAAAGAACCCCTTAATAGAATATATTTGATGTAATTTAAAACTAATTTGTTTTTGCAAAAATTAAATTTTTAACTTATTTAAATTAGATAGTTTCTCGAGCGCTTTATTGATTTATGTTAAGAGTTTTAAATGAGCATTGTTTTTTTTAAATTTTTAAACATCTTCTATAGTAATGTGCTGATTTTTTTTTACATATCACACTTGTCTGTAGCATCTATAGTTTGGGCTATGACAGTGGGTGCCAGATGGTGGTTGAAACAAAGTCACACTAGAGCTACACGACATGGGCTTTATTTGGAGCGCATACCATTATTTGGCGACCACTTCACTCTTTTCGCCAAGCATCGCCCTCCTATTGAACCTTCATGGGACTTCCTTCCCTTCGAAGTAGATTACTTGGGGAAAGAGTTCTATTTCTTGACATGGCCCTCTTTTGCTTCTTCTTATATGGTCGAAAGAATGTAATAAAAGTCTTCACTTCTGGAGGCGTCTGTCGTTGCCCGGGATTCGAGAGGGATTGCCCTTTGTTTCCGATAGATAATAGGGAGTGAGGGCCGAAGATTTTAATTGGGCTTGTGAAGAATGTGTGTTTGCTGTTAGCTCGTCTGAGGAATTTAGTATTAGTTTTCTCTTTTTATAAAAATAAAATGAACTAAATTAACTTTATTGTGCATTAACCAACTTTATTTTGGATGAATTTAATTATAAATACCACTAGATGTTATATTTTTGAGTGAGAGCTATTTTTAAATTGATATTAAAACAACTATGCGAATTGACTTTCTACGTATAATTTTAAAAACCATTTAAACATAATTTAAGTTTAATGGTTCCTTGTCGATAGAATATTACACTATTATAAAAAAATAACTATTTTAAATAACGCTGCTTGGTTCTGAGTTCATTAGAAATAGAGCAACTGTTTTATGATTTTAGTCAATTTTCCCTTTAATTGTAAGCATAAGTTCTTACTTTTACGTTTCTTCCTCTTAAGTTTGTTGATATTTTTAAGAGGTTTTTTTTTATCCTGTAATAACTGTGAAATGAATTCACAACGTTTTGTTCCAGTGTCTTTATTTGGGACATAAATAAACCTAGTCAATAAACCTAAGTTATTTGAGACCTTACATCATACCTCACTTCCATTTATGGAACTCAGTTTTTATGATTGGAAAATACCAAATATTTTTTTAACCCTTTATAAGGCCCTTTTTCTTTTGTAATGTTGCTTTAAAGTATTTCAGGTATTGGAGATTGGTTTACAAAAAGAAATTCATTTAGCTCATTATCTAAAATTAATTTTGATTATTGAGACCATTTTATTGCGTTGAGAAGTATGTTTCCCATCGCCCGCTGGGGGCTATTCAAACGCAGAAGCTATTAAAACATATCGTCCATAGGAATCCTGCATTAGTAATTATGTTAGTGTTTTCTGAAGTTATCAGGAGATGGCAGCATTAATCAAAATTGATGAATTTGCTGGGAAGTACAGGGTGGTTATAAAATAACGCTCGCTATTCGGAGTGGTCTGTAGCTTGAATGAATAATCCAAAAGCATCAAAAATTGAGACACTTACTAATCAAGAAGGGGGGAAAAGAATGGAATCATAAAAAAGACAGAATCCTATAAAATAATCATAAAAACGAGCAATCATAAAAAAAAAACTCGTCTCTTGACCAGAATCTAAATTATGAGGTGTCAATTATGGCCAATTACGGCCGACACAGCTAATTACGCCTCGTAATTTAAAACCCTGGCCAAGAGACGAGGGTTTTTTTTTACGAAAAAGAATGGGATCATAAAAAAGAAACTCGTCTGTTGACCAAGCTTCTAATTACGAGGCGTAGCCAATTATGGCTAATATCGGCCAACACATCCAATTACACCTCGTAATTTAGAACCCTAGTCAAGAGACGAGTTTGCTTTTTATGATTCCATTCTTTTTCCCCTTTCTTGATTAGTAAGTGTCTCAAAGTTTTTTGCATTTGGATTATTCATTCAAGATACAGACCACTCCGAATAGTGAGCGTTATTTTATAACCACCCTGTATACTTCCCACAGCCTTATAAAGGGTTAAGGTAATATATTTTTTTTTATTTCTTTGGAAAGTCATAGTCCTTAAAAGTCGGAATTACAACTCAACATTTACTCGTATGCGTATTCAAATTCATTGAACCATTACATTTTTTAATGTGAATGTTGTCGTAAATAAATTTTTACTGCCAATGCACTATTTTACATTCCTAATAAGATAGAGAAACAAGAACAAATAATTAGTTAAATAAATAAAAATTGAAAGCAATAAAAAGAAAATTCAAGCGCATTAACAAGAAAACATTTTTCAATATGGTGAAGTTCTTCCATTCAGTATCTAAATGCTGTTTACTGCAACTAAGAAAAACACGATTTCCTGGGGCTTTTACTGACTTGTTATATAAAAACTTTTAATTAAGACTCATTCAAAGGGTGAATACCTGTTCTATAAATAGTAATGAAGACTTTTCATTCAAAGCATCTAATCAAAACAACAATACAAATTGTGTTGTTTTTGTAGCTGAACTGATCTTAAGGGAGTAATAAATAAAACTCGTATTTGGTATTTACTTCAGTATAGTGTAGCTAATAAGTTTTTCATTCTGCGTATTTCTTTTAATTTCTTAGAATTGTTAATGGCAGTTCACCAAACAATATTAACCAGTAAATTTAAAATTTGCAAAAAGCTGCAGCTTTCTCATTTACGTTACACTTTACTAACACTAATGAATAAAAATGTATGTACATAAAGTTTTCTTTCGAATATTTTTGTACAAACGTTTCATGATCCCGAATATATTAATAGGCTTTATTTAGATGACGTAATGCCTTCAAGCTTTCATTTCTACATTTCCTTTGAACAGTATTGATTGGTTCTCTGTTTCTAAGTAACATCAATTCGCTAATAAAGTCTTGGGAAAGAAGTTATTTTCATTCAGCATTTTTGTTACCATTCAGCAATTAATGCCCATTTCAACAAATTTAAATATATATTTATATTTTATAAAAAATTATATACATTATATTTATATAAAATTATTTTTATTTATATTTATTAAACATAATTATGAAGCAGACTATGAAGATTCAGCTATTTAAAAAAGAACACTTCATAAATGATACCGATTGAAATGTTTCTAGATTTAGCACACGTCAATGATGTACTTAAGTAAAGATTTATATGTTACGTCACTTTTCCTTTATCGCAGAGGCATAACGTAGGGCTAAAATATGTGTCAAATATCTTCTAATGTTTCATATTAAACGCGTTTTTTAACCCTTAAAAAAAGGCTATCAAATGGCACTGATTTAAGTTTATGAGAAAAAAAATTAGAGTTTTATCGAAAAAATTGCCTTATAAAGCATAAATGAAAGCATCTCTTTAAAAACTGTCATTTTTATACAAATAACGAATTATACAAGTCAGCTGCTTCGGTATCGATATTTTTGACAAGCTTGGACATTCTTTTATACCCGCACAATAGTGATAGCTCCGTCTTAAATGGTTAAAGTATGTAGTAGTTACTTTAAAATGGACAAAATAATTTTTTGAGTGCCAACTCTATGCATTTAAAAGGTCCAAGTTGTTGTTACAAAAATATTTAACTTCGAATACAATTGGTGAAGATATTAAGCCCTTCACAACTTCTATTAATCCAAACAGTACACATCCAAACACAATCCCTTCTGACTGTTGTCGACATTAATTCTAATCAAACACAACAAATTATTACAGCACACCGAAGTCCTCCTCCTGAAACTAATCCTCCAAACTTTGGGAAAGACTTTTGAAGTCAAACTCTGATCCCAGCATTTGTTATTTCTTCCCCAAAAGTCAATTCACCCGGAGGCCCCGCGACTCGCTTGTTGTTCTTGTATATATTCAAAAATTTGAAGTCTCAAAGGAATCCCAGCTTTAGTTATCTGTACTATAAAAACAAAAATAGTTCAAGGTATGTTCGATTTGCTGTTTTGGGAAGTCGAGCGAAATGTTAGGGAGGTTGTATGTGTTATGTTTCTTTTAAAGACTACGTTAGTTTTAAAATTTTCATTTCGTAAGTATTCTTAATTGATTTTTACCCCTATTCAATTCCATTTATTCGAGCAAATGTTATTTTTATGATTCAATTTTCTATTGATTTTTTTTCCGAGATAAATATGGTTTCCAAAAACGGAAATAAGGGGAATATTTTAACACATTTCTATAAAGGAATTTATTTATCTATAACAACGTTTTTTACTGGTTTATTAATTTTTAATAAAATATAACTCAAGCCAAATGGATCTTATACATGTCACATAAGCATATAACATGCATGAAGCTGATTTTTCCATCCTAAAAATCTAAGGACTCAGCTGGGGATTGAACGAGCCATTTTATGTATATAAAGTGGGCACGTAACATGGAATTATGAAGCTCTACTGATAACGTTTTATTTTACAATAAGGCAAAATATCCTCGTTTTCGATAACATTATTGGTTTAGAAAACTCACTCCAAATATATTGATCTCAAATTTAAGAACATGCATGTTCTTTATTTTTGAGAATGATTAAAATTGTATATGCAACTCGGGCTTCAACCCGCAATTTGTGATTAACGGTAGACATAGTACATTTTGCGTTATCCAACTGCGCCGTGGCAATAGATCTCCTTAGCTAGTTTGTGTATCGCACTGAACTAAACTGAAACTCTGGAAGGAGCTTCCCATGAAAAGTTGGTGAAGCCTATTTTGGGTCACTTTTAGACAGCTTTAGGAGGAATGTGCCACATTTGGCATGAATTCGCCAAACATAATTGACACTTTACAGTTTGCATTGGATGTCAAAATCGCTCGCCAAGAATAATACTCCAAGTACATGTTTCCGAAACTTCATTATATAAAGAATCATCTAAAGCAATAACTTATCAATTTTCTGTTAAAAAAATTATTGAAAAAAATTGGTTTAAATTGTCTATTTTAACAGGTAAAGTATAGGAATGCGGCAAAATTTGTGTTGTTCTTATAGGGTTGCTCACCGACTTCACCGACCCTATTGGCGAGCGTTTCGGTGCTCCTTCCAGAATCTCGGTTCAGTGGTGTATCGGCTATTTCAATTTGTTGAACTTTAACACCATGTTTTTAAATTTAAAAATTTGAATATTTTTTCTAAAATATTTTTCTCGCAATAAAATGAGATCATCCTAGAACGCCATTTGTTGGTGATTAAAGTACTCCTTTTTTTAGTTATTTATATTTGAGAGTTTATATTACATTTCTAAAAGCGCAACCTCTAGCCAAATTCAACGACAAAAAAAATCGTCAGTAATATACTGACACATTAGAAATACGAAGCCTAAAAGATAAACTCCGACAAACTTTCATCAAGATGTTCCAAAAACTGCATCATTCATCAAACATTCTAAAACTCCATCCGATCCATCTCCAAAACAAAATTAAAAATCTAGAACGTATATTTTCGCCCCAAAGCCCGTCGCCATGTTGATTGCTCGCAATTTTCTCCCAAGATCTTCGTCAAGATCGGAGCCTCGTCGTTTCCAGTTTCTTATTTACAAGAGAAGACGAGGCCGTCTGAAACAAATGACTATCTTGACAAGTTGAGAGACATAAATCAGCATTTAATTATACTGTCCGGAAAGAACGAATGTTGTGGAAGGGCGAATTAATAGGCCCCGTAGCTAGATAAGCCTCGATGCCATCTTATTTGTTTTTTTTAAGAAAGGGAGGAGATTTGAATGTGCCAGCCTCCATTTTTAATTTAAGGATGCGAAGCTAGTGATAGTAAAAGGGTTTTAGTTGTTCGTTTTCACTTGTTTTGTCGATTGGAAATAAATTGGGTATGCGGAATACGCAAATTGGGTAATGTGTCAACTTCTTTACACTGCATAAGTTTATTAATTTAAAGGGACACCAAGAGAACTAATGCCAAATGGGCCCTCCAGGGACCTTCTACATGCCACATAATCATATGACATGCGTGCCTTCCACATATTTAATATTTAGGCGGACACATTTAACCTCTCAGCCACTGAGCAGCTTTAAATGTTTCACTGACATTTTTAATTGTTTACACTTTTTTAAAAATTGTATTTCTGTCGACGATCATTATTAATGACTCCTCGATACTTTAAATTGTCATGAGTATGTCGACGTATGGTCAATATCTGGTTAATCTCCAAACGCTCCAATTCAACACTTGATTTTAATTTGCAGTATTTGATCAGTTTTTAATATTTGACCAGATATGTTTAACTCGGTTGAATTTTTATTCTCGAAATCTATTTAAGATGACGTTTACACTAGAAATACAGAGGAATATACTAGATTCCTTCTAGTCTGAGCGTCAAAATTGGTTGCAAAAGTCGCGTAGATGGTGCCATAAATAAATATGGCCTCCAGTTATGGGTAATGAGCAGAGTTTCCAAAAGGCTTATTCGAAAAAAAGCAGTCCTGTTTAGAAAATTAAAATTACTTTTATTATGATATATACGAAGAATACTCTAACTTCAAAAATGGAACAATAATTATTTGGGAAGATTGTCTTCAAAAAAATACATACATAATAATCGCAGACCATTATATAACAAGTCCTATAGAAGAACATCAATCACTCCCCTGTTTCAACTAAGTTCTCTAAGACCTAATTAAGCAGAATATATCCCTCAATGCCGGGACAAATAAAAATAAAAACGAAGCGTGATTAGAGAAGCTGGGAATTGCTAGGAGGAAATGATTTTTATCGTGAACGAAAGTTTTATTTACTTGAAATAAACTTCTAAAGATAAAGATGCGACGAGATGGGATTGAAATATCTCATGAAGTAAATAAAAAAAGTGTTTTCAGGGAAGTTGGAATTTTAATTTCCAAGTCATTAGTTTCCAGTACGCGATGTTTGACTTTTTATTGTTGTAGGGAGGCGTTTGTTTAATGTGACAGAGACAGCGAGAAAGTGAAGTCACTAAAACTTGTTTTTGGAGAAAAAAATTATGTTGTATTTTTTTAAAAGTTGTTGCTATGCAATGTAGATTTTGTCATTTAAATATTCTTGATTCTTTTAATATTAATTGGCAGTATTTTTTATTAATGTTTTAAACTTATTGGAAATTAGTTTGTTTTATGTGATACAACAATGTTTGATGTTCAGCTTTCTCTGAATTTAATGGCCTTATTTTCACAAGTTCACAACTACTGAAATTCTTTATACGTTGGTTTTACGGGAGGTTTTATCAATTTTTTATGTACCCAAAGATTTTGTTTCTTTTTACTTCATTTCATACTTATAACTATGATGGGTGGGTTTACAAGTGTGCCTATTCAGAAAAATATTAAAACTTCTAAAACAACACAATAACTACATTTGCCTACCTGTCTACCTCAACTTTCCAACTTAAACAGAATTAACATTTAATTAGAATGAGAAACTGCATTTAAACTAGATATTTTTTAGAAATGGTAGTAAAATGTCACATCAACCGTTTGGCACACAGCCTACCGTCGTAGGTTAAATAAACCTGATCTTTTTACGGATCTTTGTTAATCATACAAACTAAACTCCTCGGCGCAGCAGCCCATTTCTGGCCAAGACCTGCCGTGCCCATTTCAGCTTTCATGACCTAAGGCTCTGGGATGCTAGGCATATGTGACGGTAAGGTGGTTAGCGTCACACGGAACCCCCAGTGTCTAGTTCCCAAGCATGCTTGGTACCCATTTAATAGACTCACTCAAGGGATGAAAGAATGGGTCAACCTCGCCCAATCCGGGATTCGATCCCCGGACCTGTGGCGTGGCAACGCGAAGCACTACCACTAAGCCCCTGGGCCCCATTAATCCTGCATCCAGACCAAAAAAATAAAGTTTAGGGGGGGGGATTCTAAATTGTATGTAGATTAATGGTTCTTTTGTTCTACGCATTTGTCGGTAATATGTGCTGAATGAGTAATCATCAATGTTGGTATTTAATTGAAATGTTATTCCTGCATATTGTTAATGAACAGCACCAATTAAGAGCAAATAGACACCTCGAAGTCGTATTTTACTAAAAGACACCACGTAAAGAATATCAATTGATTAATTGTTTTCTATCTTAACTCTTTTCATCAATCTTGGGCGTTTGGTTTCTTTTTCTTAACAAATGTTAGAGACTCGTTCCAGTCATTTACAAATACATGGCACAAGATTAATAATTACTTATTTAAGTTACATATATTGGAGGAATTATGAATGAGTTAACACAAAAATGTGTTTAATCAAGCGTTATTTCTATAAATTACTGTATATAAGTAGTTATATGTATTCTTTCGATTTACTTACTCTGGCAAAAACAAAAGAGGTAAACTGGTGTTAGTTTAAGAGTCTTAAGGCACAATGAAACACGCAACGTATATATTTTTTTAATTAGTATATTTCCAAACTTAAGCGAATCAACTTATTATATTATAAATTCATGTTTAAAACCTCTATTTTAAAATAACGCTCCCAACAAAACTTGTATGAAGGATTGGTAACTCTTTCAAAAAGGTTTTGTAAAGTTCCTTAAAAATTAGTTAACGTTTTTTCTTTGAAAGTCTTATGGTTTCACAAAATATATTTAATCTTATTTCTCAAATAACACGAACAGTCAACCGCCAAGACTGTAAACAGGCTAACAGCCCCAAAAGTGCGAAAAAAAACCTACCGCATTTTAAAAAAACGTATTAATATTTATGAAATTTTACTTTCCGAAAATTGATTTTTTGGAAGCCTTTGCCTTTTTTGTTTGTTTTCATTTTATTGATGAATGGTTTTGAGTGCAAAAAAAAAGAAAAGAATGTAAATGGTTTGATTTTTCACACTGTTTCAAAGCCTTAAAATAAAAGAGCACAAAAACTTCTTTTTATCGTATTTCATTATATTGGAGCCAACTTTATTAAATCTTTCCCGTTTCGGGTTTCGTGCTTTGAATCTAGATTAGCATTGAATTCTCTTTTTTATTCTTAAAAATACATGTTCTTATGCAGTCAATAAAGAAAAATAGCTCCCCAGACATTTATTTTTTTAATAAAAATAACTAAATCCCAATGGTAATCAAAAATTCTAATAATTCTTTTATCCAAATCAAACACTTTTATTCGATTTTTTAACTTGACAATTAAATCTCCCAAACAAGTCTTGCAATCGCCAAAATTTTCTGAATCATATTGATGATTGATTAGTTTTGGTTTTTTTTTTTTTCGTGAAAAGGTTTCATTTCACATGCTTAATTATTTTTTGTGACATAAGTATTCTTAAATATATATTGAAGAACACAAAGCGAAATTATTAAAGTTTCAGCAATCTGAGCAATTAGGTAAAAAAATTTTAACGTTTTTTTTTTTTTTTTTTTTTTTTTGTAAATTTTTAGTAACTATATTCTGTAACTTAGTCGTTCTAACCTTTGGTATTTCTCAAATAAACTTGTTTTCTTAAAACAAAAACTAAATAAAGTTTTACTTAAAACGTATTTGTTGGATTTTTAGTTGTATTACAAAGAATTTTCTTAAAATGCAAGGTAAAGTAAAACAAGTCTGTATAACTTAATCAGTCATCGGATTTAATAACGCCGATTTATTAACCTGGTTGGTAACACATAGCAGGTAACCACATAGTAGTAAATTTATATCATATCGTCAGGTCATATCGTTCATAACGTTATCGTTATATTGTTAACGTCATATCTTCATATCATATCGTTAAAATCATATCTTCAACACATAGCTGTAAATTTAGTTAAATAGGATTTTTTTAAAAAAAATACCTCATTTAAATTGAATTGTATTTTAGCCATGCTCGGTTTTGTTTGTTACTTTAACTAGATAGGTAAGTTTTATTTGGTCTTTCGTCACTAATAATATTCATAAGAATTATTTAAGCCAAACTGCAAAAACTCACATTACAGAAGTGAAATAATTAGTATCATATAGTTAATTTACGACTGATTTGAATACATTTTTTAATTCATTTTAGGTTTAAAAAATTTGTGTTAGAAGTACTAAGATTAAAACTGCACTTTCTCTTCAAAATAATTTCCAACTTAAATAAAAGACGTCATTCATCATAATGGATTATTCCTCAAAAATAATATCATTTACACCATCATGCGCGATAAATTTAAATAACTCTGACGCAATGAAAATAAATATCCCTCACCTCAAAAAGTCCCAAAAAAACACATAAATTCTCACATCTTTTCAAACAACCCATACACATACCTATAAAAAAAGAGAGAAAATTCCTATAAAAACCGCAAAAAAAAAAAATCTATTTTGGATATCCCGCAAAATTACTCCTGAGTTTCGTCAGAGACAGACTTCATTCGACTATGATAAATGCGTTAATTCAACTTTCCGTCTTTCACCGGTGGAGAAATAAAAATACATTCTGCGGCACATTTTACCCTATCAATCAACACAGGAAATAAATTACTGTTGGCGGGGAAAGTGTGGAAAATCTCTTATTAGAACCAGTCCTTTGTGTCAAGTTTTATATTTAAAAGGGAAAATACTGGATGCATTTTTGATGTTGTTGTTTTTGCTTATTGGAATGAAAGTATGAATAGGTATCAGAAATTCATACGCTTAGATTGATAAGAATTTATGACCGATTCCTGGTCGAATATTGGATATTGTCTATATTATATAATTACTCTTATATATTATAAATCGCTATTATTTTAAAGGGGCTCATTTACATTTTTATATGATCCATTTAAAGTATATTGCGCCAAGATTCATCATTAAAAAAATTATTTATAAAGCAAGCTTCGATCTAAACATTTAATTATGACTTCTCTAATTCAAAGCTTCAAGACTTTACTGGCAGAGGACGAAAGATGTATTTTTATACAAATCTCCTTATCAATCAGCGCAGGATTAGAATGCTGTAAGAAGGAAGATAGTTGATTTTTTTTTTATACCAGAACTTACCCTCTGTATGAAGGGGGCTGGGGAGCCCAGTCGGTTAGACACTGGCCTAGCATGCGAAAGGTCCCAGGTTCGGGTCCTGGCATAGCCAAAATATCAGCCGACCTATAAACGGCTTGTGCAGTAAAAAATGTCCGACGAATAATACCCCGTGTAAAGGAGTGCACGTTAAATATCTTTCAAAGTCCTAACGCTACGTACGATGTCGCACTTAACGGTTGCGTTGGGTGCCTATTCAGGTGTCGTCTCGCCACTATACTGTGGTTTTAAAATACGACGACCTTCGCCAATAGCCCTTGTGCAGCTCTAGCGGGATGATAATTCAAACCTAACCTCTGTATGAAGTTTTATTTTAGGGGAAAACGTGTGCATTTTTAATGTTGTCATTCCAATATTTCCTTAATGAAATGAAAGAGTGAAAACGGATTGCAAATCATACACTTGTCTTAAGAAAATGTGGGAAAGATTTTGGGACACGCTCCATTACGTATTTTCAGTAAGATATTTATTATTATACCAGTCTAATCTTTTTTTTTTTCGTTAAAAACCAAGGTTTTACATTTATACATTTTAACTGACTCATTGTCTTTGAATACTTTTGAATGAACCATAATAAGTAGTTTACGTTTTGTTAAAAAGCACTCCTTAGCTAAAATCTATGTATTTCATAAATATTTTGTAAAATGTTTTCGATAAAACGAATTACTATTTTTTCCTAACTTAGAATGTTAGTAACATAAATTTGAGGCACTAATACTGTTTGCTATCATTTTTAAACTTATCTTTGGGCATAAAACATATTTTAAACTTATAATATTTTGAAATAAGGTTTAAAACAACCAAAACTGATTCATTTGCTTTAGAAGATAAAAAAAAAGAAAATATAGAATTACAAAAGTTCAAACCAAACACAGTAACTGTCACAATCGCTTTTTGAATCAGTATATACGACTTCCCAAAAGATTTTATTTGTTTCATTTAACGCTTTTCTACAATCTCAGTTCGAAATTTATTTAAAATGCTCACAAAACTAGACAATTCTAAAGTAGTTTCTATTGAATGGTACCAACGACATATATAAAGATGAACCGATAATCTATTAACAAAAGCGTATCTAATGAGGAGACCAACAGGAATCTCGCCAAATCATTAATTTGGCAACTGAGGTTGTTTTGTTTGGAAACTCATCAGAGAAGTTTCAGTAATGAGTCGCAAAAAAATAAATCTTAAACTGTAGTGGTATCAGACGGAACGGTCGTTCCGCCCGCCAATCTCAAAATGACGCCAAGGGCTAAACGGCAGTTATGTATATATACAGAAAACATTTCGCTATGTTAACAGCAAAATTGATTTTATTTTCTACCAGACAAACTATACATCGTGGAACAATAAAAAAAATACAGCAGAGAGGTTTTGTAGATTACTTTAAATAAAAAAAAATTGGATATTCTAGAACAAAAAGCAGCGGAGAAAACAATTATTTAAATTTTCGAAAATGAAATCTTTCGAACAGTTTTAGTCAAATTTTGACCTAATTTTTGCCCAGACCTACAGCCATTACTAGACCATGAATATCGAAGCTGTTTTTACTAAACGATTAAGAATGCCGCAATTCAGCCCCTTTCATAGGTTTGAAGTTTCAAAAATATCTCTTTCTATTTTTAATTAATTAAAATCTATATTACTATTGGCGGTATTAATGCGCGATAAACAAGCCGTCCTAGCGGCCAAGTACCTCCAAAAACGCGGCCAAACGAGGTTTGCTATATTTTCATCAAAGAGCTTCAGAGTTCAAAAACACAACGAACAAGCAGCCATTACAGCTTTTAAATATATGATTAATCAAATATCTGAATCAACAGATTAAAAAAAACTTTAGAATCGTAATTAATAAACGGAATGCGCCATTTAATTTTTTTGCGTTTTAATTTAAAGAAAATATATCAACAACGATAATGGAATGAATGATAATGGAATAAATGTAAACATTCATATTTGGTTGCCAGATTCAGTTCATATTAACATTCAAACTTTTAAAACACTTTGCTTTTTCTATGAAGAGTAAGAAATAATATTTTTTTGGTTCTTGGAAATTATATAACTCTCGATAAACATTGAAATCTTGTCGTCAATTTTGTAGTCATATAGTGTCTGTATATTTTATTATTTAAAAAAAAAACTACTGATATCCCCCCAAAAAACTTCTTAAAAGTAAACAAACGCCAACCTCAGAAAAAAAAACCTATGCATTTATTTTATAACAAAAAACAAGTCATTATGATAGTTGTAGCTAAAAAAAGCCGTGATATAAAATGAATGCCAATCTCTTATTTAAAACTTCCTGGTCATAATTAATAGTATAATTTAAGTTTCGCTGCCATAAAAAAAACTGTTGAGGTTGGTGCCCATCTTAATCCCCCTAAAAAACTAAATCATGTGAATGAACTTGAATTACTAAATCAAAATAACGAAGGATACTGTTAAAATTTTTTAAAACAAATATGACCTCAATACATTTATATAAAGGTATAGAGGGTGGTTAAGATAGGCACCAACCTCAACAGTTTTTTTTATGGCAGCGAAACTTAAATTATACTATTAATTATGACCAGGAAGTTTTAAATAAGAGATTGGCATTCATTTTATATCACGGCTTTTTTCAGCTACAACTATCATAATGACTTGTTTTTTGTTATAAAATAAATGCATAGGGTTTTTTTTTCTGAGGTTGGCGTTTGTTTACTTTTAAGAAGTTTTTTGGGGGGTTTTCCACTACATGTATGCTTATTTATTAATGCACATACTTTTCAGTTATAATAATGTGTTACATCAATTTTAAAATTTATTGATAAATCAAGTTATCTGACAATACTTTTCATACCAGACACACATAACAGCTACTCATAATTTCTGAATAAACTACGTTTAGCAAACCATTGAATGCAAGATGAATTGCTCTTCCTTGTTTCAAGATTCACAAAAAATTTTACAAAAGAAATCGTAATAATAAACAGTCGTTTCTACAGGTCTTTACTAATCTTTGCTGTTTTTAACCAGAATTTTTAAGGCAAAAGTATTGTAATGCGGTTGTTTCACGCCGTAGATGGCAACAGCTATAACGTTTGTTTTCATTTGTTGCCTGCAATTGAATAGTACACGGGAAGAAGCGATTGATTTATTAGGCGGGCGCTCGCAATTGTCTGCTTGGCGGCATAAAACCGGTTTCTCTTCTTCACTTGGTGATCGCCAATCGCCTGAATCTTGGTAGCTAGGAACCACAGAGATAGTAGTTTAAGTACTACAGTGGTGTATCACGTGACCTACAACACTGACTTCTTTGGGGCTCTTCTGTGAGCTCCTTGCGCGTCCCGTCGTTAGCATTGGAGGTCACGTGATCTGCCTCTCAATTACTTTGACTATGATATCTATGGTAGGAACTAGTTTCCTTACACAAGTTTAGGCGATCACTCGCTATCATCGGCCAAAGTGGCCTGCTAAGGAAACTTCTCTGAAAAATCAATCGGTTTTTCCCGTGTACTCTTCAATTTTGTTATGGTATCCGGAAATGAGTTTTCTAAGAATATTTAACTTATTAAATTATTTTTAATGCCGAATTAATGCTGTGCTGTTGTTTGTTTAAGTCATTCGTTAAAGACAGCTTGAATAGAAAGAATTCTTTTTTCTATACATGGCGGTTATTTTGAAAGTGAAACCAAAGCCACCAATGACATCGCAGTAGGCAAAAAATAAAAAGCTAGATCATTACATCTAAAACATTCAAATTATTCATAAATATTCAAAAAAAAATCGTATGAAACCAACGTGATTTTGTCCCGTCACGTTACTGGTGAATGGCACCTTTTAGATTTACCAAGCCACACTCCATTCTATTTAAAATCTTTGAATAGAACGTTATCGAAAAATTCCTAATCGCCGCCTCCTCATTATACCTCTTTTGAAATGGTCTTTTTGCTCCGATGTCAGGTCCAGTAATTTCTATCATTCTCTCTCTCAAACTTTTCTCCCGCTTTCTCAATATTTGCATTTTTATTTTAAAATCAATAGCCTTTCGCATCGCTTTGTCAATAAAGTTGTCGGGATGACGGATGCATTTCTGATTCCGATATAACTTTTGCGGAGTTCCTTCTCGCGAAAGTGTAATTACCTTCTTTTTTCTTCACGAAATATATTTCTCCATAACTTAAAGTGTTTTTATCTACATTTTTTTTATGTCTTTGGCATAAAATATGTCATTACACATTTAAATCGTTGTATGTTTAAACTCGTTTGTATGTTAGTTTGTATGTTAGTTGTTCGTTTGTATGTTATGACTTTAAACACCAATCACTTAAAATTAGTTTGACAATTAAAAACTTAATGTTCAATTAACTAGTCTCTTTTATAGTTAAAATAACATTTATGCCTTTATTTCAAATTTATTTCTGGTAGGGCTTGTCAATAAATATTTGAGCATGATAAATTTATTCTCTAATTCGATTATATACAAAGTTTTACAGGTATATTTTCCTAATAAATAGATTTCTATTATTCCAGGCTTAGTTTTATGTATTTTCAATACATATTATAGACAAATAAAATACACCAATACTTTGTATTTTACGCATCTAATTTACAAATGAATTTTCATCAAATATAGTTTTTGAATTCTCAATAAAAAAAATATGGAAAGTGTATTATCCTTAATCACAATACTTTTTACACACAGACCTTTTTTCATATATTACAATTGCAGATTGGGATTTCGAAAAACAATTGTTGTTCATAAGGGCCAAAAAAAGCAAAATATAATCAAATACTAAAATTTCAGTACTTTTAACTATAGCTATATATTAAAGTTCAATAAATTCAAAAATGCGTATCACTATTATGTAAAAAGTTAACTTATATGGCGTTGAAAATAACCGGAGTTGCATGGGATTGTCATTAATAACGGAAACTAATTGTACATTATGTCCAGATTTATTTTATGCAGTTGGTACATTAAAGCGACCGTTATGAAATTCAACAGCCTTCCTTTAAAAATACATATTTAATAAAATGTCAATCAACTTCCACAAAAGCAAAATTATTACAACCGATTACAGCCAACTAAACAATCAATGTTTAAGCAGTATATTTACAACAACAAAAAAAAGATGAGACTAGTATAATAATAAATTAATGACCTTCTGAAAATGTGTTAGGGAACTATGCGCCACAATGAAAGTAGGTATATGAATTTTAGTCCGCTTTTACTTTTAATTTTAATAAGAGAATATTGCCTTTTCGACGATTGACCAAAAAAATGGCTATCTGCTTGGTTTTATCTAAAAAATGTATGAAACAAGTTAACAATGTAGTCCTGGACAATGTATGTAGGACAATTTAGGTTGTACGAAAAGGATTTAAGTTAACTCGTTTTTATTCGGAAACGAAAGTGTTAACTTAATTCACAAAGTCATCCGTAGTTAATGGGTTAATGAAATTATGATGCGAGTTCATGGTATTAAATTTATAATGAGTATTATGTCTTACTTTATTACTGCTTTACTCTCGTGCAAATAAAGACATAAATATAGGGGAGGGTGGGGGCTATTGGGACAAATTTTTTTCAACCTCTGTATTTCAACAAAAATAAATTAATTTTAATTTCATTTTTTACAAGCTCATAAACTGAACATTCATTTACTTAAAAAGTCATTCGACAAATGTTAAAACATTACCATATTTTGCATGATGAGCATTTTAAACAAACATGTAAATGTCCCATTAGCCCCCATATGTGGGGGCTAATGGGACAGGGTGCAGGGCTAATGGGACATGCTAAATGCTGCCTTAATAAAATATTAAAAAAAGGGAAAACGAATCAGAAAATGACCAGAAAATAAAATTTTAAAGCAAATATTATTTAAATAATGTGTACACAACGAAATTTTTTCAAAACAAATATTCAGCATTGAAAGATGAAATATCAAAGGTTAAAACTCAAAATCGAAGAAGCTCCCATAATTTTTGTTGAATAACTGGAAAGGATAGTTTTGTAACTAAACCTTTCGTTTTTATAACTAAACCTTTAGTTTTATAACTAAATATTGAGTTTTATAACTAAATCTTTAGTTTTATAACTAAATATTTAGTTTTATAACTCTAAATCTTCTAAAATTTTTCCCAAACTTGTCATCTTTTTCACGGTACAAGGATTTAAAAGACCGTCTTTATCTTCAAATAGCTTACCATCGTTCACCTTTTTCAGATCATTCTAACGAACATTTTCGCTGTAACGGGTACGGGGGTGTACTTCCTTTTTCTGTGACAGTAAAAACTCTTCCTGTGTCTGTCTTACTTGACGAAGGCTTATAAGCGGGTCCCTGATCAAGCACACAAGTCGGAATATAAATGTAACTACCCTTCCCTACGAACATTTTCGGCTCATCACCTTTTTCAGAAATCAATCCAACAAATGAAAAATAGCTTGCTTACTAACAAAATTTACCAACAACGATTTACTATTACTAACAAAATTTACCACCAACAATTTATTTATCTTCACCAAGTTATGTTCAGATGTAATTAGTAAAATTGCAGGTGGAAATATGTCACCAATAAAGCTACTTGAACTTTCACTTATTATACGGTGAAAAAAGTTCAAAAAGTTTAAAATTAAAGTTTAAAAAAGTTTTTGGCAACTTGACTGAATAAGATACAAGATATTTATATAGATTCTTCGAGAGAAGCATGCAAAGCTAGGTTTATTCGTGTCCCATTAGACCCCACTGTTTCTGTCCCATTAGACCCCACAGTGTTGTTTTTTATAAATGGCCCAATACAGAAGCACTTGTACTTCACCACAGTATTTGACATATACTATCTTAATATAGGATATTTCATCTATCTAAAACTGTATTTTAATTCATAGAAAGTTTTTATTTAATACTTCAAAAGTGAAAAACAAGATATACTTTTAATTAACTTTCAATTCTCCAAAACAACAATTCTTTTCTCCTCATCAGCACATGAGTTTAATTGCTGATCTTTGATTGTTAAAATGTGAAGTGTAACTGTTACAATGCTGTAGTGTAGAAAAAATTGTAAAAAAGCATATTTTTCATAGCTTTAGGGCCCTTGTCCCATTATCCCTGCGTCCCAATAGCCCCCACTCTCCCCTAAAGATATCTTGAGTAATTTCAAAATAGAATAGTTAACACTTCAAAAAAATGGCGTCACTATCTTTAAGTAAATAAAAAATCCAAGTCGGTATTTGGCCTGCGAAAAGTATTGCTAACAATTTCCATTTCCCTCCACTTTTGACAAATGACGCCATTTCGGGAGTCATGCGGCAATTCGTAAAGGAATGCAGAAATTCTCTGAAAAATTCGTCTCAAAAAGAAATTTGAGAGGTGCGAAACTCCAGCAGAAATTATTATTTCTTTGCCTTGATAACAGCTTGAATGGTCCCATTTATATTACCGAGGGCCGAAAATTAGAAACTGAGGAAATATTCTTTTTGTTCTCTTTATGGGGTAATGAAGGATCTTTTTTATTTACTTAGAAATAGTTTTGTTTTTTGATTAGCTGTTTCATATTTCTTTTTTAAGGATTCATGGCGTTTAGAAAAATGGGTAAGTTGATGCTATTGTTTTTAAAAATATTTCTTTGACGTTTCAGTGTAGAACGCCTTATTAGGATATATTTCAGCGGAATTTCTAGTCGAACAATTTTGTTTGTAAAAAGGAATTTTTATTTAATTTTATGTATTTTAACGAAACTCAAGAATTAGCCAAGAACAAAACGCTAAAAATTTAAAATTGTATGTATCCAAAAAAATGTATTTTATTTGTATTCAGTGTTGTAATGACAACCTTTAATTTTTACTTTCTCAAATATTATTACATTATATGTAGAAAAAGTGACAGTTCTGCAATTTTGACTCATTGAAAATGTATTTTTCAACGAACCACGCTATCATAGGCCAGTTCATCGAAAGAGTACGTTACATCAGCTATTTATATTATTTATTTTTCAAGAATGAATATCAAAGCAAACCCACCCTACATACATTTATTAGCTACCTTAAAAATACAGCTAATTCTTCGACACTTTAAAACAATATTACAATCCATCAAACAGTTAGTAAATTATCTCAAACAGAACTTCATTAAGGGGGTCTAGAACCAAAAAATCGCGAAAAATGCAATTTTTTTTATTATTTTTTAAAAATATTATTTGAACATTTCTTCAAATTTTCCAAAAACAACCGCTTCAAATTTTATGCATTAGCTTTTGAGTTATTAATTTTTGAATGAGACTCGCTCTCCAAGTATCCTATCACGGATTTATACTTTAAAGGCTCGTGTTTTTTTAAATTTTAGGATAGCGAAAAACACTACTCCTCTTTTAATATTATACATAAAAAGTTTCTGTTAATTTCTATAGCATCCTAAAAGTATAATGAACAAAACTATGCATTAAAACTCTTCATGTTATCAGTATTTTTTTAAAAAAAATTCAAAGTTTAAATTTTACGTTTTTAGTGAATTTCTTTGATAAAATTTCGAAAATTATTTCTTAAAAAAAAGTTGAATCTTAATTAAAACTTGGATGCATAGTTTTGTTAAGATATTATTGGGGAACTCGAAAAAAACATTTGGTAATAAAAATTCGAAAAATTAGGGAGGCGTAGGGATTTTAAAATTGTAAAAAAATTGAACAAAAAATTAATTTTTTAAAAATATTGAGTCATTTTCAATTTTTTTTTTGCTAATAGTTTTTAATAATGCATGATGCACCAGTGTATAAAATCTGAGTTGTATAACTTCATAAATAAAAAAAGTTGGGGAAGGTACCGGACCCCCTTAAAAATAATCATTTTTTTGTTTGTTTTACTAAAATTGTTTTACAGTATCATTTCAGTTTGAAACAAAGCGCTCCTTTTTTTTTATGGAATTAAAACATTTATGCCTGAGCCCCAATTTTTTTTAGATATTTTCTGTGATTTTTCCATTTATTACTTCACACTAATATCTACTTTGTGCCAACATTTGCTGTACAACAAGAACAGCAGCATCAATATCCAATCGGTATACTCAGATGTATGTATTACGATTACTTTTAATTCAAAATTCTGTTTAAAAAAATAGAATTAAAATGCCTCACATTTTTAGAAATTTAAAATTTATTCTTAACTTATCTTTAACTTCAAATCTACAGCTTTGTTATAAAACTGAATTTGAAATTCAAATATTGATATGACTTCAATAAACGGCGAATAAAAACATTCAATAAAAATTATACTCGAATATTTATATCTCTAAGCGTCAGTATTCCGAATTTAATATCACTTTGGCACTTCCCAATGCAAAAAAATATGCCCGTGAAAAAGAGAAAAGCGGTCACATTCTGGTATGACTTTTAATTAAAATACTTTTTCTTCTAGCATAAATGTAAAAACGGGTTAAGTGCATTGGCGAATTTCCTCCTGTGCTTCTTTCTCTCGATATTTTAATGAAAGAAGAGTCGTAAATGGAAATCTTCCTAAAGATGTGGCTCATTTTTACTTGTTGCGATCCATATCACACTTCGCCATCGGAAAAAGCTCAGGCGTCAACAACACATCCGAACGAAATCCGCCGCAGAAAACGATCAGAAATTCCGCTCCGTAACTTTTGAAAGTTCAATCGCGTAAATGGGAGAAAACAGGCGTCGGAATCCGAAATTTTTATCCAGTTTTTTTCCCGGGAGAAGCTGGAAGCTTTATTAAATCGTTAGAAAACAGGAATGCAGGCGCTACTTAGCATGAATAGACCATCAGAGAAGAGTTTTGGAATTTTAAAGTTTTTTCTTTTATACAATTCGGTTGGTTTCAGACGTTTTGATCCGATTCGAAATTTGCATCTGGTCTGCATGAATTAAGTATGCTTTGAGTAGTGGAAAATAATTTATCATTTGCATGAATCATGCGGGTTCCTAAATTTTTAGGATATCATTAATAAGTAATAACGCAAAAAGAGTTTAAAAAGGTTTTTGGAAATGTATGGCGTTAATATTACTCGGGCATTTCGGCTATTTCCATTTTATTCTGTTTTCAAGTTGGGTAAATATTCGAAATATTTGATTTCACTTTAAGTGCAAAGTTGAAATCTATCAAATACTTTACTAATATATTTTTAATAAAGTGCCAAATTTGTTTAATTATTTCATTACCAAATGTACCATTATATATTTAGTTAAACGTAATCACAATGCTGAAAATTCATTTAATAAATCAAGATAATTGATATAACTATTTTCAGGAAAATAATATTTGCATTCGTGGAATTCCAAATGCGCTGCAGGTATTTAGAATTAACTTTACTTTCCAAAATAGCGCAAAGATGTCAGCTCTTACAAAATTATTTCAATTATGATCAATAAGTAGAAATTTAAATAAAGAATAGAATAGTCTGTTCGTTTAATTAATGCGAATTACGTTGTACTTGATTAATGATTAATGGCACATAATTGTAGGTTATATAGGTTGTACACACTCCAGTTGCCTATTACTAACTTCCACTTGTAATTCAAATGCATCCAATTACGCCTCGTAATGTAGAACCCTGGTCAAGGGACGAGGTCGACACCTAAGCGGACAACCAACTTTCAAACGACATCGTACACTACGTGACTTCAGGATTTTCCACTCCATATATTTAATGATCCGGTACGCTTAAAATTGATTTTGAGTGAGCTTTAACTTATTAATGTATCGTTGAAACTCCATGCTGCTTAAACTGGAGTTATCCTGCTATATGAATACTTCGTGTGTTAACTCTTTCACTCCCAATGACCATTTGGCATCGTCATTTTTGAATTTTTTTCTGATCGTCTATAGCCATTTATGATATCAAAAATAAGCACATCATTCGATTCTTCCATTTTTTACGTTATATTTTTTTATTAATTCCAATAGATGTCAGCCCTATTATTTTTTTTAAATTATGATCAGAAACATGATGGTGCCAAATGGCATTACTGGGACTGAACGGGTTAAAGAGCCATGTGTAAGTTAAAAGTCCTAATTTCAAGTTTATTCATAAATTGCAGAATTAGCTTAAGTGACGCTGGGAGTCGACATCATAAGTTTTAAAAATATGTGTTAATAATTCGAAAGTTATGTTTTCTGTATGTTAATATTAGTTCCATTTAAGATTTTTAATTCATGATTACTACTAATAGAAACTGATTTGTTTACTTGGATGTAGATTTTAGTTTGTGAAAAGAAAAAGTTCCGCACCATTTCAATTTAAAAAAATACAGTTCAACTCAACAATTTCTTCAAAGGATCTCAAATATTTAAAACAAAACAAAAGTCTGAAAAACATGTTTCAAAGAATTCTTCGCGAAGTAAGTTTTTTTATTAAAAAAAAAGAAAGATTCAATCCCTTTTACAATTGAATCGCTAAATTTCAAGAAGAGTAAGTTCCACAAAACGTTTCTACGCGCTTTTTCTTTCATTAGCATATTAATAGAAAATAGTTTGAGGGGAAATTTTCCTACTGACTTATTCCATTTTCACGTTTAGTGATTAAGTTTTAATGATCATCTCTATGGCAACATCTTTCTGAAACTGATGTTTCTCAATTGTCTAAATCTATTTCAAAGAGTAACTTTAAAGAGAGATAAAATCATAAAAAATAAAATTTCTAAAACAAATTGTACTTCTATTGAAGTCAGCTTTCATACAAATGAAATGCTTCATCTGTAACATGATTTTTTAAAACTTGAAAGGAATGTTGAGAAATTGTTTTTTAAGTTTTTCGATCATTGTCTAATCGCTCAGCTTTTTCATTGAAATATCGATTAATGCAGTTAACTTAGGCTTCAGAAAAAAATTATAAAGATATAGTTATATTGTAAACAGGTATTTGAAGATGTTTCACTGAAAAAAGTACATTGCATATTTTCTAATTTGACCACCTGTAATCTGACATCAACTTACTTACACGGCGTCATTTTTTTTAATGAACTAGAACGTATGATAACTACGAGTAATGGTTTGAGGGCATTAACGTGAAAACGACACGTGATTCAAAAAGCGTTGGGGGAAAATGAAACAAACTTAACCTCCAGAAAATATACCTATCTTCAATATTTCAAGCGCTCTTTACCAATACCCTTGAAAAAGATATAAATGACGCTGACATAGTAGGGGTACGCTGTAGTGCGACAAAATTCATATCCGACCAACCTCACTCTGATTTCGGTAATAAGACGGGGTTTTCGGCACCAATAGAGCCAAATAAGCGTGAATTTGCAGTATAACTAAAATATTTTTATTAAAACTATAGCTATAAAAAAGGAAACAATTATTTTTATCTGATTAAAAATTAATTTTATAGTCATTAAAAATAAACTGTCCATAATGGCTGCTTGAAGTAGAAAGTCGGAAACGTTCAACCTTATACCTAAATGAGCATGTAGCTATTTATAGTAAAAATTGTGCTTACCGAGGCTACTAGTGAATTAATATCGTAGTACCATTTCATCGTCGGTACAGATTCGGTTTGGATAGCTCGTCTTAATTCAACTCTGCCTTCAATCCTTCGGGATAGATAAGTGAGTACCAACCTTGCTTGGGATTTTAATAGAAGGGTCATTCCTCGAAATAGCCCCTCGACGAGTAATTAGCACCCCAGGACTAAAGCTACAGAAATGGGGATGGACATCGCCTAATGGACCTTATACGCCAGAAAAATAATTCGACATTTTTAACATTATAAAAAAACGACTGTATTTATTATTACCATTTCGTTAAGTAGTACGTTACCGGTACAGAAGTCGATCAGTTATACAAAGGTGAAATTAAACATTTCAGAACTTATAAATAAGGAGCATTAAAAATCATATGGCGAGCAAAGAATCAAGTTTGCTCTTAATTAACGAATCGTATTTTCACAAGTGTCGATTAGGAAGTCCTAAACTGACTCGATGACCAATGTAAAATTTATGTAAAATACGTCACTTTCTTTTATACTAAACATCAGAATTCCTTTCTCTGAATTTTACAATAACTTCATACACTGACAACAAAAAAACAACCCAATATGACTTCTGCCAATCCCCCACAAAATAAAACTAACACTCCAAAATTGAATCGAAGTGAAGGGATGACAGAAACAGGCCCGAGAAAACCGCACTTCGAAGAAATCGTGTCCGGGATGGAATAGAACACAAAAATGCCTTTGTGATGAGAGCCAGGAAAAAAAAGAGGAAATGGAACATTTACCACTCCCGTTATTCGGAATTCCAAAGGTGTCCCGGCTCTCGAAAGTTGCGGCAATTTTCTGTCTTCGAACAAGATGGATGCCGTGTAACCCTTTTTGTCCCCACCCTTGGCTCAAAAAGTAATTTTTCTACTTTAGGAGTTTGCCAGGAATTGGCGAGTCATCACTTTTGTTTTCTTGACTAAACGTTTTAGTTGAATAGCACTATTTTGAATTTGTTTAAACCGTAGTTTCCGAGTCTTAATGATTAAAATGTATTTAGCAGTCGGTATATAAGGGTGCTTTTGGTATTTAGGAGATACATGTATTCAATCTAAAATATAATTTAAATTTAGCAAAACTCAACGACTTGGGTAGTTCTATATTTTGTGTAGATTAATGTAGTCAATAAAACAAATATTGAGTGTTTTAATTTTAGAATTCAACCGTAGTCTATTTTTTTTTGTATGATATACACTAGAAATAATAATTTTAAGAAATTTTTTGAAAAAAATTAGGTTAAAAAAACACTTACAAATTTCTTGTGGCTTAACAAAACAATAAGCATGCAATTGAAATTCTCTAGTATTTACGATGGAGAATTTCAAACAAAAATGTAAGAAATTACGTTAATTAATAAAACAATATATAATGGTTTACAAAATACAATTAAAAAATTAATTCCTTTTGCAAATAGCTAATTCTTTAGTTTCTCTAATCATTTTAAACATTTTATATTTATTTGACCACAAATATTTTTGAGATTCCTCAATTCGCCAATTGGCGATCAGTAACCAAATAACCATTGTTCAATACCATAAAAAAGGTTATAGAAATGTCAGTTATCGAGAGATGAAAAACTGTAGCTTCTAGGTTTTGGCGCTTTGCGCTCAGAATTTATAATGAATCTCCCGGCTTATTCCTTGTCAGATATTTCATTGAAAAAAGTTACTTTCCGTTGTTCTTTTTGGAAACCAGAAATATGGGAAATCCGAGAATATATAGCTAGTTCGAAGAGTGGAATATTGAAAAATGGTGGGATGAAATAGGAATGGATATTAGGAGATTTATTGTAAAATACACAATAAGTTACATTTGTTTAGCTGTGATTGTTTCTATATATAAATATGGATACTATGTATGTGGTTGTGTAGCGTTTTTACCGAGTTTTGTATTTAAGTCTTATACATACTTTTATAATTGAACCATTTAAACTATTCGATTTGTAAAATTTTGGAATGCCAGTTGCGCTATTTAAATAAACTGTTATTATTTTAAAACCTTGTGTGATCAACTCGGTATAAAATTTTGTAATTTACAGAAAAGTTCAAGCATGTGATTAGAGTTAAACGAAATATTTAATTTTTTAAGCTATTTTTACTCACTTTCTTGCTTATGCAATTAAAAACCATTTAATAATATTCTGTGAAATAATCTTTAAAAAAACTACCTGCTACGCTAAGCCTTTTTATTTCTTTTTTTGTAATAAAATCAAACATAAATTTTTATTTAGTGTTTTGATTTTTTTTGTTTTCAAAAAATATATACTAGATAAATGGCATGCCCTTAGTATTACTTAAAACATCATTAAGTTATTACATATTCTAATACATTTATAATACTTCACGTTCCCAGTATCTTAACTCGATTGCATCGGAAACTCCTTACGTGATCTGTTCCAAGACTCTTGTGCTTTGCACGCATGAATTTTGTATTCATATAGTACTTCCTCCAGCTAAGGGAAGCCATAAAGCCCATTAGTTAAGAACAGATTTAATAGATTGGGAATACTAAGCGGTCAAGCATGGAGCTAATGCCATTCAGAAGCATGCGCCTCGCTATTTAATGTCCGGAATATATACCAAGCAATAATTAATAAATTATATATTAAACTGTTTCATGAAGGACTCATTGAGATGCTAATTAAATCGTTTAATGAAAGGATTGGAAATTTATGGAAACTTATTGCAAGCTGCAGTTGATATAATAAACGATTGATTGAAATATTTGAGTTATATTAACTTAATTATCAAATTTAATAAAGTTTTAAACTGAATTGGTTATTTTTGAAATGATTGAAAGTGACACTTTAAATATGCCCATCTTAAATCTAATATACATTGATGTCTATTTTTTTTAATACACTTTACGTTATTTCATAGACTAACGCTTATGTTTTCGTAAATTTAATATAAATTAACATAATAGTATCACATAATTTCAATTTATAACTATTTATTTAGTCATATAAAGTTAAAATATTTTTTCGATAAAGCATGGCATAATCCGCTTGTAAACTATGTTGCAAAACTTGTTTTACAGAAGAAACACTCTTTGAATATTTTACGTAAAAGTAATGTTTCCAATAACTTGAACTCAAATATATTTTCATTTTTCATTCAATTTGAAATTTGGAAAATAAATTCTTTCAAAATTATATTTGCTTTTGTATGAAATTGTTTAGGAAACCAAGCATTGTGTATTTGTCCAAGTAGTGTTTCAAAAGTCGACCATTTTCCTACTTTTTAAAACAAACACAAGTATTAAATAACTCTTGTTAGACAAATACATAATACTTAGTTTTATGGTTGCACAACATTTTTATTATATCCTCGTAATATAACATGGCATATTCCTTATATCTGGGCAATAAAAACGTCGTGTTTATGTTTTCCCATTCTGTTTCGATTTGTGTCCTGCCGTGTTTGTCGGTAGACTGTAGCATCTCCCCAATTCGGTATGATATATTTTATATTTCTTTCGAGTAGTTGTATGATTTATCTCTATTTCCTTATCCTTAAAAAAACGTGAATCGCTGGAGTTAGTGATTGTTTTAAAAATTGCGCTATTTTTGTATGGTCGGAAATTTTGTAACACAATAACTTTAATTGCATTTTTGAAAATGTTTCATTTGTAACAAAAAGTTATAAGGTAAGAGTTATTTTTCTTCTCTAAAAAAATGTTTCGAGTAGTTTGTCTATTTTTAACCCTTTCAGTCCCAAGGACAATTTGGCATCACCATTTTAGGATTTTTTAGAATTTATTCGTTTATAGTAATTAACGATATCATAAAGCACATCATTCGATTCTTCGAACTTTTTATATTGGAAAATATTTTTTATTAATCCCAATAGATGGTCAGCCATATTTTTTTTACGTATGATCAGAAAAATGATGATGCCGCATGGTATCATTGGTACTGAAAATGTTAATGACGCCTCGAATACTAGACTATAACCGAACAAGCATTTTAAACATCCTTTGAAACTATATGCATCGAAATAGCTCAGTTGGGAAAGAATTGGACTAAAAATCTAAAGGGTACGGGGGACCGTGACCCTAATCCGGGTTCTGGAAGTTTATTATTCCGTAGTAGCATTGTGATCAGTATCCTCAGTCTAGGAGTGACTGGTTGTTTGATTTCCTTTCATAGATAAATATAGTAATATAGTTTATACGCAAATTATACTGTATTGTTCTTCAAAACCAGCTGAGTTTTTTTTCTGTAAAAGCAGGATTTTTAGAGTGAACATTTAAATGAATACCATCAGCATTATAAAGTTCTTTTATTTTTTAAAAGTCCATATATAATATTAAACACGTTTCTTTTATATATTCATAAAAATTAACGTTGTCTTAACCATCCTCATTCTATTTTAATTCTTTTACCTCAATCACACGTTCACCTCATCACAACCAAGGCCACACACATTCATCATTTACAAGACAAAAGGGTCGAGAAAACTGCCTGCCCAGGACCAAACTCGACGGCTTGCGTTAGATGAAGACTTGTTCCTCTCGCTTGATAAGGTGCTCACTGGGTCGAGAACTTCTCGACACTTGCTTATCTCGCATCGGGGTCCGAGATTACCCCAAAGACACCATCTGACGGGGCGGAATCGAAGCTGAGATGTCTATCTGGTAGGAAAAGCAAAGAGATTAGAGTATGGAGTAGATGTTTGGCACGAAAAAAATGTGGAGCCGTCTAATTAGCACCAAATCGATATGATAAGCCCAAAGAAAATGCACAACGTACTATCAGAGAAATTTCTTTATAAACATCTCAATTTATGGGTCTTTCGAACTTTTTTACCAATTTCCGAATCTTCTAATGAATGAAAAGTCCCCTAGATAACAGAAGCTAGAATTATACATAGAAGAAGCTAGAGCTAAAGAAGCTAAAACTAGAACCATTATAGAAAGTAAAACTATACATCGAAAATATTGAAAATGAGTCTTTGCTCCCATCATATCTTTGCTCCTCCTCACCTCCACACAAAATGATTAAAAATGTTATTTATTAACTTTAGATAATACACAAAAACGGACACTCAACATTCGGAACTACAACATTCGAATCTGCTAATGAATGAAGAGTCCCCTACATTTTAGAACTATACATCGAAAATATTCAAAATGAGTCTGCGGCCCTCATTCACCTTTGCACAAAAAGATTGAAATTGCTATTTATTAACTTTAGGGAATGCAATGCAGCGCCAAATAGCTAGCCAAGTCTTTATAAGTATTGTAGGGACGATAAATGCCTTCACTTGGTAAACGAGTTTCAGCATAAGTTTCTAACCAAGCACCATCTCAAACTCTCCTAACCTTACTGATCAGAAGACCTTCGCCTATCTTGCCTTGTCTTGTATATGGGAATGAATTAGGCTGTTTTGGGGGTAGTTTTGTTACTTTTTTACTTTGTGTTTATCCTTATCAGTTGTTTCCGCTCTTGTTATCATTGGAAATGGTTTGGTTGTGTTTTATGGATTGTATGAGTTTGATTGGGAAGGTATTATTTGCGGATGACTGGCTAAAAATGTGTATCGATATGGCGAATGATGTTTATGGTCAGCGCACGAAAGTGGCTTGGATAGATATAAAATGCAGATTACTTGAACTTGATGTATTGGGACATACTTTTATGTAAACTGACTACAAATTGATATATACTAGATATGAATTACAAAACTACACGGCCCGCAATGAATAGCACTTTAAAAGTGTAGTAAGAGTAAAAATATCGTGAATATTTAACCGAAAACGTGAAAAAAACTTTCGTAATATTTTTCAATTTTTTTTTTTCATAAAAAATATTGCCTACGTAAAATGAATCTGTAATAATGTACAATAAATAAACACTTTCGATAATTTCGTGGAAGTAAGTAAAATTATTTTTCAAATTAAAGATAAAAGTAGATGTTTATAACACCACACGACAATTACCCACTCCCCTGTTAAGACTAATTTCAATAACTTTAAAGCCTGATAAGTTATCATTCACTCATGCGTGGTTTCTCAAAATCCCAAATTAGACATCCGACAGACAGATACTGGGAACTCGTGTAATACATTTGAAGTCTGTAGTATTTTATCTCGAACTATAGAATGATCTCAGAAATACAGATACACTAATGTTAAAAATTCAACATTTGAAGTATGTAGTCTTTTAGTTCGAACTGTAGAGAGATCTCAAACATACAGATGCGCTACTGTTAAAAAATCGGCAGGCTCCAACACCAACTTGTAGAAGACGCAAAATCAATTTCGGATTTCCGACCTATAGCAGCGCTTATATTATCTTATATTTCATATTCGGTCATTGAAGGTAAATGAGGACAAAAAAGGTAATTTTGAGAGCAATTTTGGCCTACAAACTTTCATAGAAAAATAAAATAAATTGGTTTTAAATCAAAATATTTAAAATTAAACAAAACATCAAAAATTATATTAGTGAATTTAATATCAGCATAGTAACTAAAAATTTGAAAATAATCCAGCATGTTTAAAGCCGCCAATACGAACGAAAATTCAATAGAGTATATCTATATTACCCGAAAATTTCCTATGCATAAGCAATTTTGAATAGTACAAAAAATAAATTGACAATTTCATTAATTTCTTGGAAGCAAATAAATTATTTTTTAAATTTAACGTAGATAAGTAGGTAATGGAGATAATTTTGATCCTAATATTGACCGAAACACTTTCGTGGAGAAAATAAACAATTTTAAGTCTTAAATATAGTTTTCATTTCCACAAATCAGCAAAAAGTTATATTAAAATCCCTATTATCACCCAACAAGTTAATTAAAAAGCAAAAATAAAGCTCAATTTTTTTCTGCTGATAAAAGTACGTTTAAAAATGAAATGCTCTTTCGAAATTCTGTAAAACTCGTTTCACCTTTTCTAGCACATTGCTATAAAAAACAAACTTGCAGGGGGAAATATTCGAGGAACTTGGATAATGGTATTTTTTAATATCGGCTTTTAGTAATATTTCGTTCACCTTTTTGTAATCTCAGATTTCCGAGAATTTCTTTTTCTTATTTTATTCACTTAGTTTTTAAAATTATACCATTGTTGTATTTATTAGCATAGTCTGGGAGTAAATACAGTTTATTATATTGGTTTATTTTCAATATTTCAAAGTTAGAACTTTTGAATTTTGACTCCATTTAAAAAGTATTTACCATTAATAAGGTATATTAATCATATGCTTGTCATGGCTTTCCATACATTTCTAATTATGAAAACTGTGTTTACTTATACAGCAAATAAAGTTTGTTGTTAAAAATCGTATGCCATTATTAAAGCTATGGCGTTATTTTCACTGCATTAATCAGTAACATATAAATGGAATTTCAAAAGGTCGAAAAATTTTATATTATTTTAAATTCAACGTATCATTACAATAAAGTATTGTAAAATTATATGAATATAAAAGCTTTCTAATCTAAGAAAAATTATATCTGCATAAACAAAATTTTGTGTTCGGGAAAAACTTTCATTAATTTTATTTTTTTTTTCAGCCAAGTTTTTATGATAATATTTAATAACACTAGACTATAGGTGTGTAGAAAAATTATATACAATGCATAAAATAACAAAACTATAGGGATAATGACTAGTGGGTTTTATTAGAAACTTTGCGATTTAAGTGTAAAGCAGGATCATTTTTTATATTATCTATAAAACCAAAATTTTAAAAATTCAATGCCAAGTTTATGAGTATCCTATATATTAATATAATCTCTTTACTATCCCAAAGAATATGAACAAATATATGCACCAATTATTTCTCTTTACTTGTCAATAACGAACAAACATCACTCTGCTAGGAAAAAGTGACATATCTCTAAAGCAAACTCAATAGTACTTAAGCCACTTTTTCCTGCACGGTGCTATACCAAGAAGCTACTTTCTTCGTTCACTGGAACTCTTCTACAGATACCATGGAAATGATAAATGGCAGCGTCTGCAATCAATTTCCAGAGGACAGCGGATTCCACCACGTGTTTCTGAGTTGCAAACCTTTGTTATGAATTTGTTTTCAAAGGGAAAAATCCAGATTCTTCATTCGCTATATAATATTTTCTATTTGGTTTTTTATAAGTTATTGTTTGTCTGGAGTTGTTTGTTTAAGCGTAGTTGTTTGTTGTGTTTATTTTTATTTATAGATTGTTAAAGAAATTCATAGTTTACAAACACAAATGTATACAGCTTTCAGATATCTATAATAATTGTTTTGACATAAAATTGACATAAGAATTATTTTTCTTCATACTAGGGATGTTAAGTATTTTAATTTTTTTAAGAATTGATCTTGAAGAAAATGTAAGGATTTTAACTTTAAAAACTATAATTTCCAATTCATCTTTTTAAAAATGTACTTTACCTTAGTGAACAAAAAAAAAGTTCAAATATTATTGATAGGATATCCGCTTTCGGCCGCGATATTTTGGCCCGCGATATTTCGGCCGCGATATTTTGTCCCATTACCATTATAAACACTCTCATAGTTGCATTGTTTTATGATTTTATTACCATGTAACAGCAAAAAATATTATTTAGCAGAAACTATTTAATGAAATTTTTGTTAATACTTCTCTACTGCATGGAATATTGATCTAATGGAAAAAAGACAATAATGAAGGTAACTATTTTAACGTTAGCAGAATAAGTATATAAGGTTCTTTTACTATATCATGCTACAGTAATATTGTACACACAACAACAAATGGTGGGTTAAGAATACCAGTGAATCAAGTCCACTTTTTATCATTTTCGAGTTAGCATATGGCCTACTCAACTACTAAGGCCAAAGAAGCTCTCCCAAACAGTCTCGGGGACGGAAATTTTGACGTCATAGTTCCAAGTGAAGTTGTTCCGAAGATGAAAATAACCTGTCTCTAAACCTATTCGGAACCACTCGTTCACGACTGACCACGTCTTTTTAGGGTTTCGAATGCATCCGAACTAGTTTTTCGATCTTCGGAACTCGAAACAGTGACATCGAAAATTTCATTTACCCTCATGTGTGGGAAAGCTTCTATGACCTTGTTATTGAAGTTGGCCATCGTTCGCAAAGGAATGGCATGAACTATCTATGTAGAATTTCTGTGCAATTGTGAAAAAATGCTTGGTGCAAATAACATGAGCTATGCAACAGCAATTGAAAAAAAAATCAATTGCTACTGCCTATCCGGCTTAAACTTTAAACGTCTTTAGAACAATGAAGGATTTTATGGACTTGGTTCACTTGTATTGTGAGCTCTCCAAATATCTTAGTATTGATTCATCTCCCAAGTATTGAATATAAACCCATTAGCACACTCTCACTAGAAGTAATGATAGCTTTCTTTCCCGGTATAATTTTTTTGGTCTACCATAAGTTTTCTTACCGTAAATGAGGGATTGTTTGGTATAGATATGAAAAAGGATTTCGACTGTCATCACCTCTTAAGGAAATGGCCTTTGGTAGCAGTTGTGTAAGGAGAAAATTAGTACTTAGTTTCGTTATACGATTTTCATAATTTTCTAGGATTAAAATTTCGTGTCTAATACACGGAAATTAATATATTTGTAGCTATAATTCTTATTAGCTATATTTTCACTCCTAATTACATTCTAATCTGAAATGTTTAGTTACAAATTAAAATATTTACTAAACGCAAGATTCAAACCGAACATATTTTGTTAAAAAGATTTTTAAACCAAAATTATACAGCTAGATTTATAATACATATGTACTTATTATGTTACCATTTTTATTCCTTCAAAAAAGGCGTTTGGTAAAACGCTTTTAATCAATTCAAACCTAACAACAATAAATATTCCTATCACAATATTTTACCACAGTTAACAATCTACCGTTTAAAAATTGACTTTTTTGGCTATTATTTGCCCTAAATATTGGCATAAATTGAACCATTTCGAGGATATAAAGATTTTCTTGTAAAGTCTAATGTTAAACATATTAAACAAATTACAACATCAAAAATATTGCATCACACAATTTTTCCATTACACCACAAACAATTCAGAAAAATGTCATTTTCAACTATCTTTACATGTTTCGAAGTTTGATCTTGTAATGCATTTATGACCCCAAAATCTCTTCAAACAAATTAACCACCCCCTACCCTCACCTTTTCAAATATAACCCTAACACATAAGTTTTCAATTTCTTTGTGTGTAAAAAATGCGTTCATAATTAATACGTCACTCAAATTTTACTCAGCCTCACGAGCTTCACGAGTGGAGTCTCACGAGTTTACAAAAACAGCAAAACAAAATTAAAATTTACATGTAAAAGCCACTATTTCTACTGTTTTAACCCCTCGTAAAGCATTACTTTGCAATCAACATTAATTAAAATGTTTTCGCTAAACAAAAACTTCCACACCCTTAAACATTTCAAATTATTGCCTAAAATTCATAATGAATGATAAAACCATGATAATCTAATGAGTTTGTATCGCATTTATGACCCCAACTACACTAAAATTAATGTCCCCCCTATACAAATCGTACCCTAACACTTTTCAAACTCTGTGTACAAAATGCGTTCATAAATAATGTCACTCAAACTTACTGGAGTAAACGAGGTAAAAAAAACAGCAAAAAAAATTCAACTTGCATGTTAAACACTATTCGTACTGTTTACCAACCAATCACGAAGAACTACTTTTGCAATCAACATTAATTAAAACATTTTTTTTTGAACAGAAAAATTCCACATCCTTAAACATTCCAAATTATGGCCTAAAATCCCCAAACCAACATTCTCCAACAACCAACTTTTAATATAGAGGCCCTACATTGTATTCTACCAACAAAGTATTCAACACAAATCCATTAGAGGCATTCCAGGCCCAGTTTCCAATAGAAGCAGTTCATTTACAATGCATTTTGAGTCAATAATAGAAGGCGGATATTTCGCTAACAATGGGAACCCAAAAAGTCCTTTGTCAAAGGCATTGATCAGTTACGCATGAAATAGGTCCTTTGTCACCGCAGCAAAGATCGGGGAGTGCCTTTGGAATAGATGGATTGTTATTTTTAACCCAAGCCACCTACAGACTCTTTTTGATTAGTATTCTGTTTAGAGGTGTTGAATTTGGTATTTTTAGAGAGCAGTTTAGTTATGCCGTGGTTATGTAATATGTAAAATTATATTAAATAGAAGAAAGCACTACCTTCTAAGGGGTCTACTACTACTGGGCACAACCACCCGTTAGTAGGCCAATACCTGCAGTGCTATTTCAGCCTACTTGACCAATTGCTCTGGGGTGCTAAGCATCTGCTCCAGTTAGGTCACCTCACTCAGAATCCCTAGCGTTTAGTTCCCAAGTATACTTGACTCTGATTTTATAGTAAAAAGGGGCGTATTAGGAACACTTCACATTTCAGGAGGGATATTCGCTAACAATGGGAACCCAAAAAGTCCTTTGTCAAAGGCATTGATCAGTTACGCATGAAATAGGTCCTTTGTCACCGCAGCAAAGATCGGGGAGTGCCTTTGGAATAGATTTATTGTTATTTTTAACCCAAGCAGCCTACAGACTTGTTTTTATTAGTATTCTGCTTAGAGGTGTTGAGTTAGGTATTTTTAGAGCGCAGTTTAGATATGTCGTGGTTATGTAATAGGGTAGACTGACCAGTGAGTGAACAGGCCCCAGTGAATGAACATTTGGTAAATATAATTAAAAAATAAGGACTGAAAATCATTCCACTAGATGGATTGGCAACACTGACTTCCTCCCATGTAGTAGGAAGCTATCTGACATTTGGTTGGATGTCCTGGGCATTATGTCCTGGTGTTTATTCACTGGTGAACGCTGTGCCTTAAACGTTCATTCACTGGGTTAGTCTACCCTACGTAAAAATATATTACATAGTGAATTCTTCTATCTTATAACGCTTCAACTACTGCTACTCGGCGCAACCACACATTAGTAGGCCAATACCTGAAGTGCTATTTCAGCCTACTTGACCAAGTGCTCTGGTGTGCTAAGCATCTGCTCCAGTTAGGTCACTCACGCAGAATCCCTAGTGTTTAGTTCCCAAGTATACTTGACTCGGATTTTATCGTAAAAAGGGGCGTATTAGGAACAAGTTACATTTCAGGAAGAATATTCGTTAACAATGGGCACCCAAAAAGTCCTTTGTCAAAGGCATTGATCAGTTACGCATGAAATAGGTCCTTTGTCACCGCAGCAAAGATCGGGGAGTGCCTTTGGAATAGATGGATTGTTATTTTTAACCCAAGCCACCTACAGACTCTTTTTGATTAGTATTCTGTTTAGAGGTGTTGAGTTTGGTATTTTTATAGAGCAGTTTAGTTATGTCATGGTTATGTAATACGTAAAAATATATTACATAATGCATTCTTCAATCTTCTACAGCTTCGACTACTACTACTCGGTCCAATAACCCGTTAGTGGTCCAAAACCTGCTGAGCTATTTCGGCCTACTTGACCAAGGGCTCTGGGTTAGGCATATGTCCCAGTTAGGTGGTCTACCTCACGCAGAATCCCCAGTGTTTAGTTCCCAAGTATACTTGACTCGTATTTTTGTAAAAAGGCGCGTATTAGGAACAAGTTGCATTTCAGGATGGATATTCGCTAACAATGGGAATCCAAAAAGACCTTTGTCAAAGGCATTGATCAGTTGCGCATGAAATAGGTCCATTGTCACCGCTGCAAAGATAAGGGAGTGCCTTTGGAATAGATGGATTGTTATTTTTAACCCAAGCCACCTACAGACTCTTTTTGATTAGTATTCTGATTAGAGGTGTCGAGTTTAGTATTTTTAGGGAGCGGATTTTAACTGTGTTATGATGATAGAAAAGAGATAAGACGAGAAAGGGCATATTACATAGCAGGAAGAATTGTCAGAAATAAGGTAGCAGGCTAACATGGAATCCGTATAGGCCCATTTGAGTAATGTGGGCACTTCCCAACTATGAATAACATAGTTATCCTTTATTTGCGGTCATACCGCATGGTCCCAACTGGCTGGGCATTTAAAATTTTGTCCCACTCAGTTATATCTCAGAAAAATATCAAAAAATTGGAAAGAGTGTATTTTTAGTTCAATGTTTTTCAACTAGCAATTAAATATTATTTTACATTCAAATTTTTATATTCAAATAATAATTAACACTTTAATATATGATTCCTTTCGATAACACTGTCTCTCCTACAAAACTCAAGTTTTTAAAATGAGTAATCGAAGGCAGCTATTAGTTATTATTAGGATAGTGTAATTATAATTTAACTGCAATGATGTGCTCTTGTAAATTTTATCTCATTCTGCCGCTAGAAGTTAACTGTTTCCTTCATTTGAATAATTTTACAATCTGTAGACCTTAACACAGTAATTAAAAATGACCTTACCTGTCATACTTAGAGAGGAACCATGTGATTTGACCAGAAATAACAGGGATCATTTTTTATGAACCTTAGGTAGTGCCCACACCAATCATGTAGACGCGTATAGATCCCACATTAGTGTAATACCTGGGAAGTTGACATTTTCCATTGATTTTTGTTTTGTTAAAAATTAAAAATTTCCTGACTTTCTCAACTGCCATACAATTCCATACATTATTCCAATTCTACATTTCTCAAATCGGAATATTTTAGTACATTCACTCGAAAAGTCATTTTGTTCAAGTTTCCACTTTGCCACTCTCGTTGCGATTTTTTTTCGCCTAAAACATGTTTGCGGATAGTCTGCTTTCCTTTTCAAAATTGTCACTGTCAAAATTACTTCGAAAATGTCGAAAATTTAAATAATACGTGGAATTTTTTTTTCCGAAATAGTTTCTTGAAGTTGCATAAGAGAAAAAAAAGTTTTTAATAAAGTCTTTTATTTTCACGTAGTAACCCTTGTTTAAAATAGTTTTAATTAAAATTCATCATGATAAGTCAGCAAGTTAATTAAACTGTCAGAAAAAAAACTCAGAAATGGTGTTTCTGTTTACAAAAAAAAGGCCTTTAAAAAGAACTCATTTAAAACTCTGTAAAACCGTTTTTACCTTTGTTGTACTCTATCGTTAAAAACAAACTTGCAGGGTGAAAATTTTCAAGTCATGTTTCATATTTATTTCTTTTATACATGCTTTGTATGGAATAGTTATAAGAATATATTTATTACAGTTAAATTTTCATCTATATACATAAAAGGCGACTTCTGTTTGTCTGTTTGTATAGGACGCAAAAACTTAAGAACCACGCAACAGATCGTCACGAAATTTGGCACAAAAATTCATCTTATCTCCAGAACAAACATAGGCTAAGAATTTTTCGAATCGGACCATTCATTCTATCGTTTTCGAACGTTTTAAGGGGAAAAATACGCCACTTTCGCTCAAATCCGATCATTTTTTCTCTTTCGTGATGCCATCAGGCAGAAATATTTAAATAAAACTTTTTAGAAAACAATTGAAATTGAAAATGTTTAATTAATTTAATATTTGTTCATTGCCTTCAGAAACAAAATTAATAATTTGAAAAAATAGTTGGATATGTTTCAAATTACGTAATCCTACCAGTCTCCATTCTATTATTTTATTGTGTATATATGATTTTAATTATGAATTTTTTAAAAGCATAGTTAAGCTTTTACTGAACTATGTTGTTTATTGAAGACCGTTGCACTACAGATGCATATTAGGGTTTCATGTCTTCCTTTTTTCGCCAATTACTTTGCCAAACTCTCCAAATTATTGCAAAGAACGTGCAAAAGAGCATTTTTTTTAATAGCTGGTTGATTGTGCGATGGTCTTTGCACCAGAGCTGAATATCTGTAGTGGTAGCTATATATTTTCCTCGCCAAACACGCCAAATGAGCTAAAATGTTTTTATTCGGGAAATTACTATGACATTATCTGTTAATTTTATAGCATTTTTTAAATTTTGAATTTTTAATGTAATATAAGTAGCGGGATTTTTTAGCGGGAGTACTTTAATAACGAACGGTATCAGCAACATAAGCTTATTAAAAAGCAAATAAACTTATAAAAAAATGCAAATCGTTTGCTGTTTGCTGGAGTAGCTTATTTTAAATTCTTACTGATTATTTTTTTACTTAAATAGGTATTCTCTTTAATTTGAGCTTCTCATCAAAGGTATTTTTGAAATTAATATTAATTATTACTATATACAAGATGGGTAATTAAATGGAAAAAATTACTGGGTAATCTTCATATCTTATGTAACTCAAATGAAAGAAAAAAGTAGTTAAATTGACCATAATACTATTTTTTCACCTCTACCCGTGCAACGTCGGGTATAACAGCTAGTAACCATATAAATACAAACAAGTGCTAAGCTACGAAAAAAAACTGTTGTTACCTTACTTTTGAGATAGCAATGTGATGTTGATCTATGATGTTCAAACACTTATGGAGTAACTATTATACATATTTTTTTAAACATTATAAATTATTTTTTTTTTCGAAGTAAACAGAAAACATTTGTTTCAAAGTGAATCGCTGACTATGTATTCGATTAATTTGTGTAATAAATGCTAATTATATTTTTAAAAATAAAAAACCATATATTTTAAAGCAGGGCAGCTTCGTCTTACGCCATGTCATTAGACCAATAAGATAAACAATTTCGTTTTTTCTTTAACACCTTACACCCAATCGAAAAACGTGTTTTATCTTAAACGGAATCGAATACCAAAGTTTCTCTTTGAAGCAATTTTTTATCTTTTTTATCTCTCTTTAAGGGTTTGAGAAAAAAATCTAACTTTGAACTATTGGAGATGAAATTAATAGAAAAACTTCCTTTGTCTCGTAGAGAAAAAAAACCCGGTTCGAATTCCTTTTAGGTTGTTTTAATGGGTAAATTGTTTGAAAAGAATCTGATGCCCGGATTTAAGTTATTTTTTCCTGCTCAAAGTATTCATTTACAGATTTTTAGTGTAAATTAAAGGCAGATCTTTATTGCATTCCACGAAAGGAAGAGTTCATTCTTTAAATTAACTGAAGAATTCTCGTGAAATCTAATGAATGTTACATTTATATTTTAACTGCTATTTCGGGAGAGAAATAGGCCATAAAAACTATCGATTAAAATACATAATATAAAAAGACACTTTTTGTAACTGCGTCGTACGTCTTGATACATTTCACTATTAAGGTGTTTTCGAAAATATGGAAAATAATCATTTAGATCGGCGATGGTCATTAGTCACAAACACGCATATTTTTTTATGAAGCCAAATGTTAATAGTAATAATAGTTTAAATAGTAGCATATGTAGTTAAATAAATATGTTATTAAAACACATAATATTATAACGTTTTTTTCCTGGCAAAACAATTATGCATTTATAATTTAGAGTTGCAGACAATTAGTGAATGTGTTTATTATTTTATTAGAGTTCTGTTGTATTAAAGCACAGATGTTACAGTAATTGTTAACAATTTACGATAACTTTCGAAATTCCACAGTCACTGGTTGGTAACGAAATATTTCGTTTTGAACTTAAAAAAAATATTTTCAATATAACGTTAAAAAAAACTTTGAAACGCTAAACAATTTTTTACTTTCACCAATGATATGATGTCTTGTTCACCAGATATCACTCATTTACCACAAAATATAAACCAAATAGAACAGATCTTCCTATCGAATTGTATACTACAATTCAAAATGCAACTGTGCCCCAGTGCCTCCCAACGAAAATAAGTCATCCATAGCAAACACATTTCTAACATGTTAATCCATCCAGATTTACAGTCATGCTTCCGTGAAACAGCGTAATTCGGTTAAACTCGAATAATTGGAACTCTGGCTACTTAAGCTTAGCGATATATAATCATATTGTAACGCAAAGAATATTAGGCATTTTGAAACTGAAAATAAAAGTCGCCTTGTATTATCTAGTAGTGTTTGTCATGAAATATTATAATATGCATTTAACAATGTTTATTGCATTGGTTCACAAAGTTGCAAAACCTATTTAGGCTTTTAATATTCATGCAATAAGGAAACATGGAGTTTTAGACTGTTTGAATGTCATAACCCTTTCCGACCGAGCTGTCAAGATCGTGCGGGTATAAAAGAGAATGTTGAAGCTTTTCAGAAATATCAATACCGAAGCTGCTGACTTGTACTATTCATAATTTGCATAAAAAAATACTTTGTTTGTAAGGAATTGCTGGTATTGATGCTGCTTAAGTCATTTTTCCGATAATAACTCTAAAATTTACTCTCATAAACTTAAATCAGTGCCATCTTATGGCTGTTCTTAAAGGGATATGCTGTTATGATAAGTACATTTGACTTATTCGTGCTTTGAATTACTTAATATGAAATAAAAGGTAATGAAAGTATTGCAATGGGATCGAAAATAAAAAATGGATTGTTTTTTACACGCTTGATTTGTACTCATTTTTTTACATGCAGAATATGAAAAAGTTAGCTTTGATCATTGGTCCGTAAGGTCAGACGGACATTCTGTTTGTCTGAAACAAGTCTAAAGCTTTAGCTAAGAGCTTTAGTTTTCAATTTTGGCTTGCTAATTTCTAGTATAGTTTCTAGTATACCTGAAACTAGCTTCTAAAACTTTTTGGTTGTGAAATTATTGTTATTTCTTTATAATGTTTCCTCTAAATTTATTGAGTGCAATTAAAAATTATGTGGTGTTACACAATCCTAGTTACATTATTATTTCATAGCAAAAGTAGTTCAAGTTCATACTCCTGCAGTATGGGAAGAATTGCATTTTCGTTTGTATGTAAGCCCTAATTGTTATCACTCCAAAGAACTGCGAACACTCTCTATCTAGGAATATTAGTCCTAAGATATATAGAAGGTTAGTTTAAATTATCGTCGCACTATTGCTATATGAGAGCTCTTGTGTCATAATTTGGAACCACAGTCAAGTGAAGAGCTGACACCTAAGTTGGCACCCAACGCAACATTGAAAGACCAGCTCGTACGCAGTGCTATGGCTTAGGAGCCGCGCTCTCCCTCTACATTGGGTATTATTCATTGGACAGTTTTGGGATGCAAAGGCCTTTTATAGGTCAGCAATTATTTTGGCTATTCCCAGACCCAAACTTGAGACCTTCCGCGTTCAAGGCGGATCCCTTAACCAATTGGGCTCCCCAGCCTCCTTCCTACAATAGAATTTTTTAACTTTTAGTGCGAGTTAGCTCAACCGTACCGAATTTTGACTACAATACATACAAATCTAAAAAATGGTTTGTTGACATATATATTTAGGTTTGTGTGCTTGGTCAGAGACCGGCTTATAAAATTTCGTCAAGTAAGACAGAAGCAACACACACGTAAGTGGATTCATCTAATTTTTAGAGACAGAGGCCATCTAGAGGTTCCCCAGAATGGACTTGTCATCCCCAAAGGTATTGATTTGATATGGGAACTTGGAGGACTTTGTGACCACGACGGATTTAACGTGTACCAGTTACTATTAGAGTACACTGGGAACTTTGGAAGGCAGCGTTGCTAGAGCTCGCAACCTTTGGGATACGAGTCCAAGACCTTACCGACCAGGCTATCCCGGCCCCATCTAAAATCTTAAAACATTCATTTCTATCATAATACCAATCCATCCTTACTAAAACGGACTGTTAGTGATGTTAAACAACGCAACTCAAAGTAACTCGACTAACCGGATATCCCTAACTCACTGCTAGCCAAGTCAATATATTACCTCGAAACTGGCTAATTTTACAACTAAAAGTAATTTAAGTTTGCGGCCGATTATTAGTAGTTGTTGGAAATATAAAGGATGGCTAAAGCTGGCTTTCTGCATTAATCAATGCATATCAGCGTAAGTAATTCCATTATGATAGTAATCAGCACAACGGGAAATCTGCAAATTCGGCGTTGGAATAGTTGGGGTTGGTTACTTTTGTCGGCTACTAACTTTGTAGTGGGTTGGTTTGGCTATTTGTTCTGGGTTGCGTTAATGTATGCTTCGTCAGTACTATTGTTAATTAAATTGCTGGTTATGTCTAAAGCTACTAACTAGAAATGTTTGATTATGGACTTAGATGAACGATGATTAATTAAGAACGCATAAATTCAGTTAATTCATTCAAAAATTTTTCATTAAGTTATTCATTAAAATATGCATATCGAGTTAAAATTCATAGTTAATTATAAAATTTCATCTGAAACATAAAAAAATAGTAAATCTGACAACATTACTTAGTCTCAATATTACCTACTGTAGCAGATTTTATGCTCTCAATTTAATTAAACTAGTTTATGATTGACTTTTTTTAGCCTTCACTGCTACATAAATATTACAAAAAAAGTATTAAAACTACTTTATATAATTAAGTACATGCATACAAATTGTAAGTAATTTTCTGGAATGGAAAATGTAAGTGTGAGATATTATGTTACCAAGTTTTTAAAATACTAATAAAGTTTAGAAAATTATTATTGCTTAAATAAAAAAATACGCTGTTCTTACAATGTCTGTTTTCTCTAATTTAAGAACAATAGATAATGAAAAAATATACGTTGATGAAAATTATGTAACTCAATTAAACATTTTGCGTTTCAAATAAACTTTTCATTGATTTAAAAATAAAATTATTTTTAGTGTGTAGCTGAAAATGCTTGTAAACATATATAACAATAAAACGTAAATTTTACCATTTTAAAATCTTTAAATACAAACCATTCAATTCATTCAAAATATTCAAAAAAAAACGTGCATGACCTGGGCTTTTTCAAAACTCAATAATCAAAAGTTCAAAACACCAAAACCGAGAATACATTACTCTGATTACCACCGTTCTTGCTTTTACTTTTAAGTGAAAGGAATTTTTAAACCCTGAAACCTTATGGAAAATGCATTCAGCAAATAACAAGATGGCGGCGTATATTCGCGGCACAAAAGTGAACTCTTGTGGAAAGCCCCTTGCCTTTTAAGGTGATTAAATTTTATACAAAGTTAAAATTTAGGTGGCTGCGAGGAAGATGTGACACATTGAAAAAGTAAAGGATTCCTACTTTAATATTTCTATACGTGTGCCGCAGTGACGGATTTCAAATGAAGAAAAAAAAATGTATTGGTGCCTTTAGTATTAGCGCATGTAATCCTAATAGTCTCAAAACTTTAAACAGCATTTTAAATCAGAAGTTTTTTGTCTAAGGAAGCGGGGGGAAAAGCAAAGCGCGGTTTAGGCTACCATTAGAAATGGGAAAAATATGAATAATTAAAAAAATAATAATGTATATATTGTTTAGTTTTTGGAGGAATTAAATGCATGTTTAATGGGATAAATTCACATTTTTAGCTTAATTATATTTCGGTTTCATAAGATAACTTGCAACATGATAAACACATAATTTTCCATTGAATTTTTACGATCTTGTAACTTTCGGGTTCAATTTCATATCAAGCAGCCACTATAGCCATGTTTACTATTTTATTATGAAATAAAACTGCCCCATAGCATGAATATTTTGTGTATAAAATCCATACTGAAGTGCCATAAATTCTTGGGTTTGGAGACAGTTATTGACGTGTTTTGTTTTTGAAACGAGCAGTCTTCATGTAGTTCTTGTGCTAAGTTAATTCACAAACTTTTATGGTTAAAAGTTATCTTGCAAGACAGGGGCTGGGGAGCCCAGTCTGTTAGGCATTCGCCTAGCACGCTAAAGGTCCCAGGTTGGGGTCCGGGCATCGCCCAAATAGCTGCCGACCTATAAACGGCCCTTGCAGCCAAAAATGTCCGACGAATAGTACCCCGTATAGAGGGAGTGCACGTTATATATCCTTCAAAGTGTTAGCGCTTCGTATGATGTCGCCCTTAACGGTTGCGTTGGGGGCCTACTCAGGTGTCGGTTCGACACTTGACTGTGGTTCTAAAATACGACGCTCGTCGCCAATAGCCCTCGTGCAGCTATAGTGCCACGATAATTCAAACTAGGATAGGCTGACCAGTGAGTGAACAGGCCCCAGTGAATGAACATTTGGTAAGTATAATTAAAAAGTATAGATTGAAAATCATTCCACTTGATGGATTGGCAACACTGACTTCCTCCCCTGTTGTAGGAAGCTATCTGACATATGGTTGATTGTCCTGGACATTATATCCTGGTGTTCATTCACTGGCAAACGTGACGTCTTAAACGTACATTAACTGGTTAGTCTACCCTAAACAAAACTAAAATCTTATTCAAAACAGTATTAAATTCCTAGAAATTTCATCCAACAGAAATCCACAAGTTACTTATTCTTTCTGCCCAAATCTCCAAGGTTCTTACTTTCGGATTCTTTATATAAGGCGAGTCAATCTTTGCCGTGCCGGCGAAATCCCTGACGCGATCAAACTGCCACGAATTCCAGCGTCTCTAACATTATTTCACGCTAAATTTAGCCCCCTTCTGAGAGCCTTCTTTGATTCCACAATGCCAAAAGAAAAGGGGGGCATGTGTAATCTCACAATACGGGACATCAGCCCGTTTACTCCTAGAGATCCCTTTCTAGTTCCTCATGTCTCTTTGCTGACGTCTGTAAAAGTGCGATTTTCACTGTCTTTTCCTATCGTTTCTTATCTTCAAAATTGACAAGTTAAAATAGATTCCCTTCTGTCTCTTTTTTTTTTCTGTGACTTTTTGATTTTTCGCTTGGAGTAGGAAAGAAAATAGGAAGAGTTTTAAACTTTTTTGAGGGGGCAGCCAAGTAAGTTTGATTTGAATTTAATTTCGTCTTTGGGAAATTGTCTATCGAATGTTCTAACAAGCAGTTTTATATAAACATATAGAACTATTTTTATTATTATTGTTAATGTTCAATGTTACAATGTTCAAAAAGTAACGCCATTTTTTTTCCTTTTTTTTTCTATAATGGATAATTTAAATAATTTTTACTTGAGAAATCCACGTACTCTACCAACAAAAGATAACTTATAATTTAAACAAGTTTGACATAAACAAAATAACTCTTCCTTTCTGCATTTTATTCTTTAAGTACATATTAACGTTAAAAATTAACTATTTCAAGGAAATAGAGAGCTGATTCATACTACATATGTCAAAGCAATCTATTATTAGTCTACATTTTATAATTAATAAATTTTAAGTTAGTTGTCTCTATTGTTATGTTTAACATTTTCAATAAACAATCTATTAAAATTCCACCTAATTTTAAGCAAAACTCAAATAACTTTTAATTCTATTTCTTTCATTAAAAACAATACAAGTATTTTCTCTTTTACATACTCTTCGAACCTATTTTTAAAAACTGTCCTTATTGATAAAAGATTTAGTATCGTGTTCCATAAGCTACAAGAGAAACAGCACGTATTGTTCCCAGGCGGCTGTTCGCGGCATTTCTTCTTTATAAAAATTCCCAGGCGAAATTGTTAATAATCATAATTTTCATTTATTTAAAAACGTTTTCTTTCAACAAAGGGCATGATTAATATTTCAATTTTCGGTCGAAGCGTGCAATTATAACAAACAGCGTCGAAACCGAAGATTGAAAAAGATAATGGTTTCCCATTTCTTTTTCTAAAAAAACCATTAACTTTGCAAATTTGCTTTGATGTTTTAAGTAGAAAGGGTTTTTTTACTTCTCAGAAGCGGCAACGGTGGCGCTTTGTAATTACGAGGATAAACTTGTTTTTGTTTATTTATAAACTTGCGTTTGGAAAATGGGAAATAGGATGCGTTTGAAATGGTTAAGTGCTGGGAATGTGCTTTTTAGTCTTCAGTTTTCATCGTCGGTTTGTGATTTATATAGAAACTTAATTACATGGTATTAGTGAGGCCTGTAATTTGATTGGGATTTTTAAAAATATTTTAATTATACATTCACTATGGTAAACATTATTTCGTTTTATAGCAACACAAAATTGCATTTATAAGAGTTAAAGAAGGTTTTAACTAATCTATAAAAAATAATAAATTTTACAGTTAATTTTTTTTTTTAATATTATTTTCTAGATCTGTTTTGAAAAACGTTCATTTTACAGAATAAATTAGTTCTTATTATCTTATTATCATTTACTTATTAGTTCTTATTATCATTTACAGAATAAAATAGTTCTAAATTGTTATTATTTTATTTTTTAGTTTGAATTATCTTGGCACGAGAGCTACACGAGGACTATTGGCGACGGGCGTCATAGTTTAGAACCACAGTCGGTTGACGAGCCGACATCTGAGTAGGAATCCATCGCAACCGTTAAGGGCGACATCGTACGCAGTTTTGGGACTTTGGAGCATATTTAACGTGCACTCCCTCTACACGGGGTATTTGTTCGTCGGGCTTTTTTGGCTGCACTGGTGGTTTACAGGTCGGCAGTAATTTGATCGATGCCCGAACCTGGTACGTTCCGCGTGCAGGGCAAACAAACGCCTTAACCTACTGGGCCCCCAGCCCTTAATTATTTCGTTTTGCTCAATAAAAGAATTTTCAAATTGTTTAATTCAAATGAATAAACTCGCTTTGCATTCTCATCCCATACTAAATCACATTCCTTCCAAAACATTAAATGCAGATAAATTCTACCCATCTCACTATCAAATGTTTTACATCCAAAACACCCGTAACATTTCTTTTAAGAAAAGTTTCCCAATACGACTCAAGAGTAATATAAAATATGTTACCATTTCCCCAGCACATCCTATTGCTCCTTTATCTATTCCTCTATTGAAAGAAAAAAGATCAGTTTATAGGATCAGGAGTTTACAATAAATAGAGTCTCATTTATTTTCCTTTTGGGTCCCTGGCATAAGATCATCGGGAACTCAGAGAATCAATAGATGAGACACTTGGTCGAGTTATTTGTAGCTCGTATTTCTTCTGCAACCGATGGTCTGCTTATGACATGGCTCTGACTATGTCATGTGTGTCTTTGTGTGTTTATTTGGGGATGCACGAGTCGGGGTATTAAGTTTCTGCTTTATTTAACCATACGTAAAATAAGTCTTAGTATGTCGCTTCATATTGAAAAAGGGATCTTTATTAGTTAAACAAACTTTTAATGTTAGGTATTGAATTTCAAGGTCTAAATTTTTACAATTATAAAACCGTCAACAAAACCAATGCGCGATAATTATTGTACTGCCACTTTTGCTCCTATAAAGAAACATATTTTTACTTAAAATAATCGCCGTTTTAATAATGCATTACTTATCAGTATATACAGTATCCAAAAGGTCCCGCTTATCCAAAAGGTACGGGACCAAAATTTAGCTGCAAAAATAAAAAATTACTGACTATTTTGAGAAATAAATCCAACTTTGTAAGTACGTATCTATTTTTTGTGTATTTATTTATGCGTATGCATTTCATATTTTAGCAAAAGAAATTCCCAAGCATAGAAAAGAAATTCCCAACATTTGGTTAAACTGAATTTCGGATAACCGAGACTCTACTGTATAGCAAAGTCCCTAATTCTTAATATCACTAGATAAATCGACTGTTCCCCACTTGTTATCTGCATTTTCCCCTAAGTAATTATCGTAAGACATGGTCGTCAGTATGCAGAGAATACATGTTCACCCATTAGTTTTTATTTTACTAATGAAGAGGGAACGCTAGTAAATAAATATTTACTACCTAAGGAATAAAAACTTATGCGTAAAAAGGTCGAATGATGAGCAAATTTCATTTTTTTTTCAATAGGGATATCATTTTTAAGAAATGCATGATTGTTATGGTCTGTTAACAATTTGTTGCTGCAACTTTATGATTGAAAATATTTTCTAAACTAGACTGACTCACAAAATAAAGCAAATTATATAAGTATCTACTTATGAGCTGATTTTTCATAATATTTTTCGTTTACTCTTAGCTCATTCGTAAGATTTTGAGAGTCTATTGCCATAGAGACTTCACATTTGGTTAAATTGTATTTAATATCTCTCAATTCTTTAAATCCTCGTGGACTTTTTGCAAAAATATCAAAAGAATGCAATGAAAATGTGTGAGAATAATGGCTAAGTTTCTTGTGCAGATCTTCTTACAGTGCGAAATTCTTAGTATTAAAATCCCGCTTCTACTATACATATGAAATATATTTAAATTGATAGGTCCTAATATGTGGCTAGTGTTTCAATTTAAATTTAGGCTCAAAGCATTTTACAGTACATTATAAAACGTATAACAAACAATAAATCATTAGTAAATAAATAATAAAAATTTTAATAATCTTTCGCTTAACATTTTTAAACAAAGGATTAATCTCTTAGACATTACATTAGTTCGCTTGCATAATCCTAGTGGAATATTATCTATAAAAGCTACAGTACCAATAAAAACAAAGTATTGAAATCTCGTATATCTCATCAAGCTAATAACGTAGGGGTGTGACTACGTCTCCAATGTATTTGTTTTGGGGATTAGATTTATTTTTAGTCCCATACAATAAAAGTATTAAATTATAAAAATGAAATTATTCTTCAAAAACTTAAGTTTGATTGTCTTTAAATAAATTATATTTTAAATGTTTATACAGCTGTTTATTTAAATTTTTACATTGATTTATATCTTTATGAAAAACAAAACATATAATCTTATCATTTTAGAAACAATTCATGCTGATACTAAAACGAAAGAAGGTAAAATGTAAGTCAATCAAATTTACGTCTATTACATTAAATCTATTTCAATTGAAAGTTTTACTTAATTGTTTATCGTCTCAGAAATAAAAATAACGCGTTTAAAAACATTATTTTTAAAACTGTTGTCTGCTTTAATAAAAAAAAAACTGGACAAAACAAGAGATATCATGTATTTACTAAATCTTTCTAAATAAATAATGTAGGTTTAACTGGCTTCGGAAACTACATTAAAGAGTTAACATTGTATTTTATGCTCCAAGACGAAAACAATCGAGTAATTTTTATTAAACTGCAGAGTTTTTTGGCCATGTTTTGTGTCTCTTAAAAGATTTTAGACGTTGAAGAAGGCTTTCTTCTAAATCGCTAAGTTTGTTTGCATAGCAATTAAATTTTTTGTAGCATCAAATTACCCTCTCCGGTAGAATAATTTAATCCTTCCTGTTTCTGGAGAAACTAAGCAAACAAATTTAGAAAAGTTTAAAAAGTACCGTATTAAGGATTAAATTCCCCAAATCCAACCACGACGAATAATTACTCTGGTTCGCAAACAGAACAGTGTAACAGGAGGAGGAAAAAAATTAACATTGCAGACAGGTGAAAAAAATTGTTCATTTATTATTTTAAAGAAAGCCTTACTTCAATGAGTAAAAAAATGTTTTTGAATAAAAGATATTTGCATAAAACACTACAATCCTTACATTATTTACAAAGTGTATTCCGAAGCGGTGATGCAAACAATGACTTTTCTGGCCTGACTACATAATCACGGCAGTTTGTAAACACATCTGGCGCTTGAACACAATTTTTTTATCTACTATTTAATTGTGATTTTAATGAAATGTTACTAAAATTAAATTCAGTTGTGTATTGGCTGTTTTTCATAAATATTAAAACGTAACAATTTGATGAAAAATGGAGGGTTGAAGTGCTACATAACTTTCAACAATCATTACATTTAAAAGTAATGATATACCCTATAAGGTAATTTCAATATTTTTACAGCCTAAAAAATTCTTTAGAAGCTGCAATTGGTATCGAACTAGTTGTATCAAACTATACTTAAAGATCTACAAATATTATAAAATTTAATATCAATTTCTCTTAGTTCGGACTGTAGAGAGGTTTCATTGGTGTTTCGGAGGTACCTGACTGCCAGCTATACTCAACTGGAACTTTTATGGGTTTTAATCATTTGACAAATTGTGCCTTTCAGGACAATGTCTGTAATGTTTTGCCTAGTGTCAATGCTTTATTTAGATGCAAGAAGGGAAATGTTCAATAGAGCCAGCTCCCTGACACGTAAGGAATATAGAAGGGTTACATAAAATCAGACGGAACAATGTTCAAAAAGCACTCTTTTCAGAATCTGTACTATTCAAGTCCTGTAGAAAACACAAATTCTCCAATTCAGATTCTTTACCCCCATCGCAATACTTAAATTACCTTACATTTCATATTAGGTAGTTAAAAGTAAAAAAAAACAATTCATGACATCTTAGACACCTCATCATCTTCTTCTCATGACATCTTTATTTCTTCTTAAGGAGAACTTAGTTTTTTGTTGCGTTTTTCTACATAAACTATTCAATGCCACTGTCTTTATCGAAATAAACATATTATAAGACTAATAAACAAAATAATGGGTGGCTTTTTTATGGAACCAAATTTGTTTCATCATTACAGCAACTATAAAAAATAACACTTGCACCATGCTATTGGTTTTATAATACTGTTAAATTAGACTTCATTGTGTCGAAATAAATACTTGTAGTTTCATTGTTTAAGACACTGGTTTCTATCTAGCATTGTAAGTTATTTCTTGAATGATATTGATTGAACATCCCCTTGAAGAATTTAACTATTGAATGATCGAGTTTCAGTGAAACTGGTATCGGATTTTTCCGACGCTGAAGTTATTGCATCGCCCTAGCTTAAATCAATAAAGTATTTTGCATATCATAAATAAGCAACTATGGTACTTAGACATGTGAGATGCTGCGTAAAGAAATGCAAGTGTGGGAAAGTAGCTGATGGTTCAACAGAATGTATTCAGGAAACTTTTACTTTAATTGTGGATATAAATTTCTAACCTAGAAGTTTTGGTTGTCTTATGTTTTTGAACTTCATATGATTTTTAATTGATTATCCCTTAAATCTATGAAAGGCTATTGTCTTTTGGCGTTTTTGTTCATCATATATTTTTCAGGAACAAAAATTAGCGTATACCTTTTTCCTCAAGCCTTTTGATATATAAAAAATAATTACATTATTTATTGTATTTCATGTAACTAGTGTTTTGGTGCCTTTTTTAAATATCTACCTCAAATATGTCAAAGCAATGTAATAATAAATTTTACTAGAAAAACATGAAAAGTTTTGTTTTATAGCTAACAAATTAAAAAACTTTTAAACCAAATATCTAACAGATTTGTTAAAATAAATTCACTTTCACTATCTAAACTTATATATTTTTGTGACTTAATTTTTTCTAAGTAAATTATTCAGTTCTATAGTCTTTGTTAGTCTTATAATACGTTTATTTCGATAAACAAAAGAAGCCATGTTTTCGCGTGGCAAGAAAACTTGCCAATCGTCTTTTAGAAGTCAATACTTATTGTCGATGCCTATTTTAAAGACTTTTTATACACGAGTATATTTAAATTTAAACTTGTTTTTAATGTATTTTAATAAAGTATTCAAAAAATTATATCACAACAATGCAACAATATATTTCAGCACAAAACAAACTTAATAGTATTAGGACTACGTTCACAAATGAAGGCTAACAATGTGTTATAAGGTACTTCACTTCACTAACAAGTATCCCGGATTTTTTTTACTCAAAGAAATAAAAGATATTAAGTAAGATGAGAAGAACGTTGTTTTTTACCCAGAATGCAATCAGTTCGAGGGTCTACTTTGAAACATGACATTCCAAAGAATTTGTTCTTTAAAACCCGTCTGAAATTTGAGACATACCTTCGCTGTTTAAGGTTTTTTTTTTTCAAATTACTTTTTTCTTTTTCTGAAGCAGGCTATTTTTGATAAAGTGAAATCGGAAAAGGCTGTTACATCTTTGAGTTCTTTTCTTAGACAAATTTATAGCTTGTTATGTCTGAAGTAAAGCCCTTTGAAATATGATTAAAATTAATTTGGCTATAAAAATTCGACTTGTACGTCTTCTGTTTAGTCTAATGTTTATTATTTTTATTTAATTTTTTGTATACAAGAAAAATTTAGATTATATAAGTTTTGTAACATTTATTACGTTTTTAATTTTTAAGTATTTACCAATGTACGTTTAATGCACTTCGTTACTATTTCACATTTTTTTTATCTCGTTATCTAACTTCATAATTATGAATTTTGCTTAAACGTGTATTTTTGGACTCTTCTTTATATTGGGTTTCATTTTGTTACATACATTAAGCTAACAGCACTATACAACATTTTTAAATATATTTGAATGTTAAATAGTAGCAGAGGCTTTCCACTGTCAGTCTTGCGTTTTTTTTTTAATTTTCTTTCTGAAATGCATATTTCATTTTGGATTATAATTCAACTTTCAATTACGCAGGGTTTAATTTTCATATTTGAAAATTAATTTATCTGTTTGATGCGATATAACTTCCGAAAAGGGGATTTTAAATAATTTTTTGAATTTGTTTTTCGTTTTTGCCAATGTATCTAATATTGCTGAATCAAACAGTAAAAATAATCATGCTCGTAAGTAAATCATCCCTTGCGTAGCTCTCTAGTGCGACGTCGATTCATCTCGACAAACATCTTATAGAAGGCAGACGCGTAAATGGAAGTATTCCTAATAGCTATTTATTTCCGAATAATAAACGCCTTTAATTTTAATTATTGTAATGTAATACGTTCTTACGTTATATGACGTTTTCAAAAAGATATTAACCTCGTTTGGTATATGAAGAGTACACGGAAAGAACCGATTGATTTCGTACAAGGCTTTCCTTAATAGCCTCTTTGGGGATGATAGCGAGAAATCGCCTGAACTGGTGTAAAGAAGCCGGTTACTCACTTTGTTTATCTTTCGCGACATCCCTAATTCACGCCAGAGTTGAATGGAACGAGTCACACATTGTTTGTACCACAAATGAAGAACCATAAGAAAAACCGGTTTCCGGTAGCCAATGTTCGACAAGCAGACACAATTACGGAAAGACTGTAAAGAAATCAATCGGTTCTTCCCGTGTACTTTTCATTTATTTCCAAATAATAAAGGGCTTTAATTTAATTATTATTACGTAATACGTTCTTACGCTATATAACGTTTTCAAAAAGATACAAATCTAGTTTGGTAGATAGTTTTTACCTTTAAAATTGTGAGGAATATTTAAAAACTTTTATTCAATACAATTTCAATGAATGCATTTCAACTTGACAAACCAGTAAAACTAAATAAATATATTTAAAAAAGTTAATACTTTCATGTTTTCCAACTTAGTAAAATCCTCTCGACTTCTACGAAAACACTCTCCTTCCCTCCTACTCTTCCCCTAAATATTAATTCAAAATTTACGACATTATTACATGGACTTTTGCATTTTCATTTTCCTCTGAAGCTATTAAATAATATCTAATGCGGTATTAAAAAGCATCTAGCTTTTAAAAGAAGCGTGTACTTTATTTTACGGACGTTTTCTATAATAGAGATCAGGTTTTTGTTTTGCTGTTGTTGTTCTAGAACTTAATATCCCTTGTTAAGGTTATAAAATTTAATGTACTGGTCGAGAATTCCTTTCTAAAGCCGCTTTATGCCGCCCGACAAAGACGCTCTGCATGGTTTGCCAGTAAGAAATTATCTTCGAAGAATCTTATAAATTGAAATCATTTATAAAGGAAGTATTTTTTTATTTAGGAAATACTCTGAGAGGATTATCTTTATTAAATAACTTGATCTTTCATAACATTTTTTTAGAATGCCAGGAATTTCTTATTTCGTTTTTCATAGCATTTCATTTTTATTTTAGGTGGCTTGGCTTGATATTATTTAAAAATGATAACAAAAAGGCGATTACAAATATTTTTTGTCCATAAATCAAATATAAAATGCAATATAAATGATTGTGTTTACTGTTAAATATGTTTGTTTTAGAATGTCGTGGATATTGTATAAAAATTCATGCATTCTATATTTTTTTCAAAATTCATTTTCAAAGAAAATATTAAAGATAAGTCTTAAACTATTAAGGATAAGGTCTTAAACTGTAAAAAGCAATGGTTTTTATTTAATTTACACGTTGACAGTTAAAACTAAATAAGAAAGTCTATTACTCAGCTTCAGGTAACAAAACCGAACACACATTGGATACATCTTTCTATAAGCTAATTATAAATAAAACACTTTTAAAACACTTTATGACTGAAAAAATATTCGAAACGGCAAATTCACTTTCAGAAATTTTTCGACACAATAAAAAATGCTGACCGTTCTTTTATTCCTGCAATACTCATCTCCCTTGAAACTATTTTAAAAAAAAGAACATTCCGAAAAATCTCAATGGAATGTTGTTTGCTGATGCAAGAAGAATGTCCGTGATCACAAACTATCTCCCCAACCAACTCCGTAGTTTCATGTTTTAAAAATCTACTCTTCGCTAGACTCGAATTCTTGGTAATAAAATACCTACTATACTAAACATTCTTTACATATCACTCTCTCTTTTCGTCGGCAAATATTATGTCCGACTTTTATATTCCAGTATTTTTCGCGTTATCAGGAGAGCAGAGAAACATAGTAGACTGTCGTTTAGCCTCCCATACATGCCGACATATTTTAGGCATGATGTGTTTTTATGTTTGTTTTTGACAATAGTTGCCTTTACCGTCTTACTTTTAAAAGGGAATGGAGGTTTAACTGCGCAACGAAGTATGAATAAACTATCGACGAATAAAAATAATTAAAATAAAATAAATTAACTTTAAACTTGTAAGTAACTAAAACTTGAAGCATTTAAGTGTACAGAGAACTCAAAGTGAATAGTTTTACATTTAACACAAAATCTACCATTTAAGGTTTGTTTGAAAAAAAACGCCAAGCTTTCTAAAATTGACTTTTTTTTATACAAAATCACATTCGACTCAACGAATAAGGTCAGAGACGTTCTCTGTGACGTCACGCTATTCATCCGGTTCGAGTAGTCGGCTGTTCCGAAAGAGAGGAGTGAAACCTGTTGGGAACCTGAGTGATATATTCCCCTGAGAGCTTCTCCAGATAACCTTCGTGTTTTTCTTAGGAATAGCCGATAATGAGACGGCTTCACGATGAGCTTCTGTGGTCTTAAAGTCATATAGTCCATGGCAAATTACTGTAGCATATGTCTAATAGAGTGTTTTAAATCAAAAGTTCCTATTTAGAAATTGTAGAAATTAGAGTTTTCTTACATTCAATAATAAAATCAAAAATAAATCTTACATTAAAAATCAAGTTTCTTTTTACAATAAAAAAATAATATGGCGCCAGTTAAAATCAAACACTTTAACTTGTTATTGGTAAAATTACAATTACAATGAATTAGAATGTTCTTTTTAAAGAATAACACATTAAATATGAAGCCTAATTGTTAGTTTTAGCCCATGGACATCTTTGTCATACGAAAGAACAAGTAACAAAATTTTTCAATATCCCCGTGTCCCACACTTTAAAATATCACATTTCCAGATTTTAACCCTCCCAAACCGGGTAGTGATGAAAATATCGAATTTCATAGCACCACTTTTGTGTTTGCTAAGCACGGCACAGAGGGGAAAAAATCCCTTACTTTTACGATAGAAAGCAAAACTTTGGGACTAGGGAATAAAGACTGTGCCCTCTAAAAGTGGAACAGCTGCTGCTGCCATTTAGAAGGCATCACCAAGCCTAAGGGGCGATGCCTAGAATGGGAATTAGACATTTTATGGGCCTCGATATCTGACTTTGTAGAGAATGGGAAATGGGGTTTTTATTAGTGTGTTAGTCGCAGGGTAAGTGTGATGGGTCTTTTGTAGTAGTGGGGTTGGGATTTCATTGAAAAGGGGTTCGTCACCGATGAAGGATGTGGAAGATATTGATATAGTTGTAATGAAAAGTTTTCAGATGTTATTGGCACTTAAAAATTGTTTATAAAGCCTAAACTTATCATAAATGTCAGCGTTTCAATTAAAATTCAGAAAATATTAACTTTTGCACTTTTTAGTATATATTAGTGGCTTTTTTTATTTAAAACTTGAGGACTCTGAGAAGCCCAGTTGGCGAGGCAATTGTCTTGCATGTGAAAGATCCCAGGTACACGTCTGAGCATTTCAAAATAATTGCCGACTTATAAAAGGTCATTTTCGTTGGAGTGCCTACCCTTCATTTAATGTGGTTCGAAATGGTTTACGGCTATCGCAAATCGTGTAGCTCTAGTGCCACGATATTTCAACTTAACCTTAATTAAGGAAAACTATAACTTTTATTAGCGTAGGTTTCGGACGCAAAAAAAATCGATGAATCAGCAGTCTAAATGATTGCTTAGTTGATTGCAGATTAGCTTAGTTTTTGATGGTATAGTGCTTCTGATTTAGGTATAATCCTACCAAAAATCATACTTCTCGTAATCAAATTCATTTACCTTAGTTTACTCTCTCCTTACTATCTGCACATCGATTTTTATAACACAATCCACGAACCTTTTCCAATGATCCCACCCCACTTTTCCGACTTACGTAGTACTATAACCTCATACCAATTAGTCTAAACTTTAATACCACCTACAGAATTATTAGAACAATAATTATCCTACGGTTAATGATGTTAGACCGATTTTAGGTATAGTTCTGCGCTTTATCATATTTCTTAAAATCAAATCCTTTAAACATGGTTCACTGGTCCACTCTTTCGCTATCTCTGCACTTCAATTTCTAAAACACAAACCACAATCCCCTTCCTTGAATCTATTCCCCTTTCCACCCATGTTGTGCCTCGGCTTCATCCCTATTGACTTGAGGTCAAAACTTTAACACCACCTACGGGGTTCGTAAAACGCTACTTTGATTTTGAAAGAAGATAAACAAAAGAAAGTAAAATAAAGTAACATTAAAATTTTGTTATCAATAAGTTTAATTGTCTGCTTGTTTTTTGAAGATATTATTTTTTAGAAACAATAGCAGACTTCACTGCACAGTGTACATTTTGTAGGTTCACTTTGATTCGCGCAAAAAATATAATTATTTGTGTGATTTTCTGACAAAGGAAAGCCAATAAAATAGACAGTTCTAATGTAAAAAAAACTATTTTTGAGTATAATTTTCGACATTATAGTTTTCTATGTAAAATGAAGAGTACACGGGAAGAACCGATTGATTTATTAGGCTGACGCCCGCAATTGTCTGCTTGGCGGACATTGGAGGCAGAAAACCGATTTCTCACTTTCTTCTTTGCTTGGTCCAAGCGTCGGGATCGTTTATCACCTGAATCTTGGTAGCTAGGAACCACATAGATCATAGTTAAATTATTAGAGTGGCAGGTCACGTGACCTACAACACTGGCTTCATTTTGGCTCTTCCGGTAGCTCCTTGCGCGTGCAGTCGTTAGCATCGGAGGTCACGTGATCTGCCACTCTATTACTTTAACATAATCTCTGTGGTAGGAACTGGTTTCCTTACACAAGTTTGGGCGATCACTCGCTTTCATCGCCAAAGTGGCCTGCTAAGGAAACTTCTCTACAAAATCAATCGGTTTTTCCACGTGTACTCTTCATATATAAGGTCCTACTCAAAGTCAAGCATTCCCAAACTCTCTCAACTTGGTCCACTCTTTCACTATTTTCACAAAGATTTCTAAAACACCAACCACGAATCTATTCCCACTTTCCAACCCTGCCCATGTTGTGCCGCGGCTTCATCCCTATTGACTTGAGGTCAAAACTTTAGCACCACCTACGGGTTCGTAAAACGCTGTAATGACGTTGGGAGCAGAGAGATGAGAGAAAAAAGATGGGGATTGGGAAGCGCAAGAGCCGAAAGGGATTGGGAGAGGATGGAATGGCGTGCCATCCAATCTAGGTTGGTCATGGTCTATGCCATATCTGATACTGGATCATGGGTTGTGGCACTGCCTTCTGAACGTATATTCGGGATGCGATAGGAAGTAGGGGGATATTTGGAAATTGCATTTGGTCTGGATTGAAGAATGGTATTGTTTTTGTAATGGGGTTTTGTTTTTGTTTTGGGGTGTTAGGTAATACCTCACGTTTGTCAGGGAATAAGCAATGGAATTGGAAAAATTGTTTATGACAGCATCAACGGTTTTGTTTTGTGCGATGGTAAAAGACAGAGAATAAATAAAAATTGGTAAAAAATATACAATAGCGTTTTTTGATTAAGCTTTTGGAAGAAGTGTGTATTTTAATTGATATTAAACTATTATTTTTAGTATTAGTAAGATTGAGATTATGAAACAATAATTTTATCTTATGTTATTTAAAAAAAAAATTTCGAATAAAAAAATTTTTTACAACATTCAACACCAGAACAAAATCAGGTTTAAAAGCTATGATGTGAATTTAGGAATTGTATTGTTTTTTTTTGGGGGGGGGTGAAGAGAGAAGGATGTTAGATAATACCTTACGTTTGTCGTCAGAGAATAAACGATTGAATTTGAAAAACTGTTTGACAGTATCAAGGTTTTGGTATTGTTTTGTGTGCTGGTTGAGGGCACATAATAAATAACAAGATAGTACTATTTTTGTTTCAAAATAAGGAAAGATTTCAAAAGGACGTCATGTGTATTTAAATTAATACTTAACAAAGTACAATTAATAGTCAAATATTACATAGATAAATAATTAATTTAACATGTGATTTAAAGAAAACGCATGCCACAATCAGAACAGGTTTGCAACATTCAACACAGAATTACTCTATAAACCAGCTTTACAAGTTAAAAATATATAAATTAATGTCTTATATTTCTTCCAGAATTGTATTATTTCAAGAGTCAAAAAAGAGTGATTTCAAATAACAATGCCTTTGAAAGCAAAAGATAAGAAATTTCAATATTGAATTAAAAATTTAAAAAATGTTACAGAATGTATATTTTTTCACAAGGGTTAAATTTCACAGTATATTTTTTTGTACTTTAAAAAACGCTTTTATTTTCTTTTTTTTTTAATTTCCTTTTCATAATATTGTTAATTTAATAGTTTTATTTATATTAAAATAGTTAACCTCCTCCATTGCTTATAATAATTCAAAACAACTGTAAAAAGGGCAAACATACTTAAACAGAACAACCTTATCTTATATCTTCCCTATTTTTTTCAATCTATTTTACCTAAAATTTTAGATCTACAACCAACAAGAAATTCACAACATAAAATTCTAAAGTGAAGTCCAATACTGAAAACCACAATTTCTTTTCAAGTACGAAAAATCACATTTATCAATTTAATGACTACCAGCTGCACTTGTGTGCTAAATATCATTCCTATATCAAATCCCACACTAGCTTTTTTCCCTTTCATTTTTGTGAAGAATCCCCGCTACAGTCCTTCACATTTATTTTTTTCTTTTTGACGAAGAAAAAGTCAGGATTTCCTCCCTTTTTATGCCTTTTTGGCTTTTGGAGATAATAAAATTTCTCTTATTATTATTTTTTTACTTTCTTTTTATGATTTTTCCCGATTTTTTTTTCTTCTATCAAAATGTGCTGGTATCTTTCGGCGTTGCAGGCGGCATTAAAGATGGTAGGGCTACCGTCGAAGATGGGCGATATTGCGTTCTGGCAGCGAAAGTTTCTGGTACGTTGGTCTTTGGGCGACTCGGAGAAGTACTAAAACGCGTTAGAGTGAGAGGTCAATGTTGATTAAGATTGAAATTTCTAGAGGTTTTTTTTTTCGTTTTTAGCGTTGTTTGAGGGGCTTCAGTGATATAACTTCTGTAAAACTTTTCTGTTCGGAAAGATAATCTGAATGTCGTCGTCTCTAACATGTAGTCTAGTAAGTAAGTAGAAACCGAAAGATACCACTATAAAACTGTATCGTTTGGATCAGCAAAACCAGTTTATTTTTATTAAGAAATATTGTACCTATAAATACAGTTAACAAGTTTAAAGACTATGCATTCAGTTGCACTTTTTGGAAGAAACAAACCTGAGCAAAACATGACACCTTACGTAAACGTAACCTTAGGTAAAATTTTGTCCTTATAACTCAATTCATATATAGCGATATATTGATAAAATTTAACATTTTAAAAGCAATTAAGTTTATAATATACTTTATAAATACAATATACGAGAAAGAATTTTAACCACTCAAACAATGCGTCGAATTATTTAGTTAGCAAAAATTAGACAATTTGTAAAATGTTTAATATTATATGCAACCATTATTTCTAAAAGGATTTATTGAATTATATTTTCAGTTTAGTTATTTTTTTAAACTAACGATTACTTCAATATCGCCATAAAGCAAAGTAAGAATAGAGAATAAATATTCGAATAAAACAAAACACTTGAGAATAGAAACCTTTATAGGACCCAATTTCATGTTTAGGACGGAGGATTACAGAAAAATGTAATTAATACAACACTCCAAACAATTGCCCCAGATTTAATTATCCAATGAAAAAATACACAATATATATTTTCTAATTCTTTTTTTTTCATAAATATATCCAATATAAGAAAAGTCAAACATCTCAAGATTTTTTTTGCCAAACTAATAATACCGCTGCTCATTTTTTATTCATTGATAGATTTCTTAATTAAATAAAATCCCTAATTAAGAAAAACTTTATTAATATCTCTCTCGCAAAGCCCCGTAGATGCAAGAAAGAACTGCAAGTCATTATAACAAAAGAACTTTACTCCAAAATTCCTGAAATTAATTAGGGCCGGCCTTAGAGTCAATCAATGAACTGTAAATCATCCTTATTAATATCCATCCGTAGTGAATGGATATTGATGAATTAATTTTAAGCACTTTGATGAGATGCTGTGTTAATAAAGTGTTCAATCAAGCGAGAGTTAAGGGGACACAGATGTTCTATGAATTAAGTTCTTTTTCGGGAGCCAAAATTGATTTTTAGCATGATCTTTGATAAATGATCATTAAAACTTAATATTTAATGTCTACAAAATATTTTTTTAAATACTTTTTCCATCTGTTAGTAAGAATTTTGATTTTTTTTAAGGATTTCTTTCTTTTGATGCAATCAAACAACCGTACACCTTTTCCTTAAAGCTTATTTATTTTTCTTATGATCTTTTTTTACACTTAATCTTGGATTTCTCTTCTTTTCCGCTTTTTCTCTTTTTATATTTTGCTCGCTTTTATTTCTTCGCTATCTTTTCTTTCGAAATACAATAAATTGTTTCCGAATTTCTTATATTTCTATTTTTTTGGAATTTCTCTCTATGTCCGTTATACGTTGTCCTGTACATTAAAAAAGGGACCACCCTGTTTTGTGAACACCAAAAAAAATTAAGGATGAAACTGCAAGATTCACATTCTATAAAGTATAACTGGGATATTGGTTCCGGTCCGTCAATTGGCAACTTCGTCCAATTAAATTAAGTCTTCAAAAGCTGCTAATGAACGGGACGACTTTGCTCGGACGGCCGAGTGGTTTGGACCATTACGCTAGCAGCCTGTGAGCTGAGAAGAAGCGAGCTATTCAGAATTACAAAAACTGTTTTTGCACAATTGGTTATTTCTGTTACATTACTAAAAAATTTCCTGTATGTTTACAGAATTTCTTTCTCGGTGTAGTTTAACTCATTTAAAATTTCAAAACATTGTTGTATGAAATGTTTTCATATTTGAAGTTCATTTTCTTTTAACTTCATCATGTAAACCTTCACAAAATCTTAACAAAAATAACGAAAATAAAATGTTTAATCCAACAACAGTATTATTCCCTTTTTGTGTTTTAACAAAAATTGCAGATGAATAAATTCTACAAAAACTACAGTTTCGTAGAAAATAATTGCGCATTATTTTTATAATTGGGTATTTGATTGCTTGAAAATACCTATTCAAAATGCATCAAGTATGAGATCATAAATAGTTTCTGCAAAACGTGTAAAAGTTTTCAAAGAAATGAGTTTCACTTCGATGTAGTTTTGGGTCATTATCTAAATTGCAACATAACAAGACAAAATTTCGTCTTTGTAATTACCCACTTTCTGAGACATATATTCCCCATTTTCAAACATACATTTCATCTTCGGGTAATTGAATACTTAAAAAATTTAAATTTAAGTATTCTGTTTCATTTTGAAAGGATTGTTTTAATAGTGGGTTTTTATTGGCCTATTTTTCAAAAAAAAAAAAATTACCTTTTCAGGTTTTTAGCTTTTTGATAAATATCATAAATAGTTATCGGGGTTTTTTTTGCCATCAAAGCAATGAGCTAGCTTAACTTTTCAGCTTCTTAGGTTTTTGGATTGATTCTCAGAAATTCACATATGTTACAGTTTCATTCCAAAGTAGTAGGGGCTGGAGAGCCCAGTCGGTTAGGCACTCGTCTAGCATGCGAAAGGTCCCAGATTCGGGTCCGGGCATCGCCAAAATAACTGCCGATCTATAAACAGCCCTTGCAGCCCAAAAATGACCGACGAATAATACCCCGTGTGAGGGAGTGCATGTTACATATCTTTCAAAGTCCTAACGCCGCGTACGATGTCGCCCTTAACGTATGCGTTTGGTGCATATTCAGGTGTCGGCGCGTCACTTGACTGTGGTTCTAAAATACGACGCCCGTCGCCAATAGCCCTCATTTAGCTCGAGTGCGAAGGATAATTCAAAATAAACTAAACTAGTTAAATATGTTCTGCCAAAATGGTCTCTGAAATTCACATATGTTACAGTTTCTTTCTATAGTAGCACATTTTTCAAATCCAAATCGGAAAACAAATTGTAGCGTAATCCAGTTTTAACAAGTATCATTGCAATATCACATTTTCCTTCTTTAAGCAAAAAAGCACGTAACCATTAAATCTAAACATAACCCCTTTTTATAAGTGAATCTCGCTAGAATCCACAATTAAACGAATTCCATTCTCACACGGATAAATTCATAAGTACGATATTAATACAAAATGAGATTTTCCCCGAAACATTTGTTATCATATAATAAGTAAAAAGGACCTATGTAGTATACCCCCAACGAACAACACCGGTTGTTTTTCTACTAAGAAATAAATATATTGCCATCCAGAACACAACAACACATATCAAATCTAATCCCTTGCCTTAGAACCCGCCAAAAAAAGACGTTATAGAAACGTCCCCTGGCCTACTCTGCCGTGGGTAGGAAAACTGCAGTAGCCACAAAACTGACTTAGACCATTTTTGTAATGAAACAATGAATCGTTTTGTATGCTTTCGGATAGGTTTTAGCTTATTAAATTCTAGCATCAGTGGTTCAAGTTAGTGTTGCAGATTTTGCAGTTTACCTGCCAATGGCAGTGCTGTTATCAACTAGCATCTAATTTTAGCGCATCGTCTGTGTCTGGCTTCTATGGCAATGAAAAGCATAAAAAAGACGTTAACTTCATAACGGGAAGATTGTTTCGTTACTATCGCGTTATTTCTGCGTTAGGACACGATTTTTTTTTCTGTAAATGTTTTTTTTTTTGCGTTGATCTACCGTCGCCATTTTACGACTGTCAGCGTAGAAGTAATTACGGAATTTTTCCGGGGTTCTAATGTTGCGGAGAGATTTAAAGTAAGGAAACGTTTGGTTTTTGTGGTACTTGTTGTCTTTGCTGATTGTAAATTTAGGCTAGGTTTGAATTATCGTCGCACTAGACATACGTGAGGGCTATTGGCTACGGGCGTCGTATTTTAGAACCACAGTCAAGTGACGAGCCGACACCTGAATAGGCACCTAACGCAACCGTTAAGGACGACATCGTACGCAGCGTTAAGACTTTGAAGGATATTTAACATCGTACGCAGCGTTAATATTTTAAAGGATAGTTAACTCCCTCACACGGGGTATTATTCGTCAGGCATTTTTAGCTACACGGGTCGGCAGTTATTTTGGCAATGCCAGGACCCAAATAAGGGACCTTTTGCATGCTAGGTGAGTGCCTAACCGAATGGGCGCTGATTGTAAATAATATCGTAATAGGTATGTGTAATTTAATAAAATGCCGGATCGCTGGCACAATGGTTAGTGTACTAGCCTTTGGAGCTGGTGGGCTCGGGTTCGAATCCCGGTAAAATTCATGGATGTTTGTGCTTGTCAATAAATGTTGTTATTTGTCTTAGTGTTTGTGTCGTCCTTCTTTGTGTGTCTCTTGTGACTGTCTCTTCTGGCGAGCTGGGTAATGGGCTATAAAGCCTACACTCTCCCTTCAAGAGGGCGCATTCACTGTCATTTGTCATTTGTCAATTTAATAAAATTGTTTTTTTTTTATAAACTTTGATGTGGCTAAAATTTTCACACTGATGGGAAATAAAATAATGTGTCTAATGTGTATACCTGCATGTCATTTTTTTTGCTGATGAATTTAAGCAATTTTGAAAGAAATCGGGAATCTCTAAAAGAAAAAAAATTCCGATTTCATCTCGACCCATTTATTTCTATGTATGCACATTTTTTATTTTAAGATGGTAGTCCTTAAAATTTTACAAAAAAATAACGAAATGCTTGTAAAGTGAAATCTTGAATTGAAAAAACAAAAATCATTAGTTTTTGATAAAGTTTCATGTAAATTCAAAACGGAATTGAAACACACCCCGTTGCTGTCGCTCTTTTGTCGACGTTGGAAACTATTTGCAAGCTTTCAATAGCTATATAATTGAATAACAGACTTAACTTTACTAAGAAATGCATCACGTTTAATCATCCTAAAAATACAGTTAAGTTAAACTAAAACAAAAAATACGCGCCTTATCGAATGCCAATTTTTTTTAAATATATTCAGCTGCAAATTGTAAATATATAAATTTTCTCTTAATTCATACTGTGATTCAAATTTATGACGTCAGTAGCCCTCGTGCAGCTCTAGTGCGACGATTTTCAAAACTAACCTAACCTATTAATTCATAAATTTTCGTAGTTTAAGGGAATGTACACTCATTTTCAAAATAAAATATTTGCTTTAAATTTAATTTTTTTCCGCTGTTATCTTTACTCTATTTGAGTTAAACTTTTACACTGTATTCTTAAGGGAGGGGGAAACTCTGTTTTTCTTCTATTTTTACAATTTATCATATAGTAAGATAAATATTTATTTCAAAATGCAATAAAATTCTCGGAATTTAAATGTTCTTTCTTATGTCGACTTTCTGAAAAAAATACTCGTTCTTATTTGCTTTGCATTTTCTTTCAAAATTAACACCTTAAATAAACAATATTTTTCTTTGTAAAAGTCTGAAACAGAAGAAACTTCAACAATTCCCAAACAAACTTTCAAAAATAACCCAAACATTAACATTTAATGTCATCGCGTTAGAGGAAGGTGGTTTTATGTTTTGTTTCCGAGGTGATTTCTTTTAATAAATGTCGTTCTGTTTATGTGATTGTCCTTCGCGGAGAAGATGAGACCATGACTTGGGGATTTGTGTCAACTAGGTAATAACTTTGATGGAAAATGTGATGAAAAACTATAAACAAGTTAGGGTACTTTAAGATGGTGACAGTATAGTCTTAATGAGTTCTCGTTTAGCAAGTTATGGTATGGAATTTGTAACAATAAAAGGATGTGTCAATAGGGTAAAGGTTTTAAGGAAGATTTGTTTTGCTATAAATCTTATATTTATACTTTGTTTACTAAGGACAGTTCTTGTTCTTAATGATTACATATCACTAGTTGACGATCACTAGATCACGAGTGATATTGAAATAAATAATATAATATAAATTTAATATTTAAAATTAATAAATATTATAACCTAATTAGATTTTTAAACTTTTATATTTACATCTTATGACATTGCTACAATATAAATTGAACGAATACTTATTTGCTTGTAAAGAAACACGTATGATGTGTATCAACAAATCAATAATGCGTACTTTAAGTCCTTCGAGTGTACTATTTATTTGTTTCAAGAGAAATTTTGTTTCAAGAAATATAGTATTTTAGTCTTTCAAGTATGAAGAAGAAACTTGAAAATAATTTCCTTTTTAATTTCATTGTTGACCAGTCAACATAACTTTATTTTTCCATTCAAAAAGTTATTAGTTGAAGATTAGTTTCTTCTCATGAGAAAACATTGCATGCTTTGTGGAGAAATTCATTTAGTCAGATTTTAAGAACTTCTGTGTATGGATGCATATATAATTTAGTTTTTTTAGCAATAGTTTTAATTTAGTAGCATGCGAGAAAAAGTATTAATGTCAAAACATTAAAAAATAGTATTTTTTAAAAATTTTACCTGCATATTTGAATGCGTCTATTTTAAATAAGTTATTGCATAACTCCTACTCCTTGGCGCAAAAGCCCATTACTGGGCCAAGGCCTGCTGTGCCCATTTCATATTTCGTGACCTAGAGCACTGGTGTGCTAGGCATATGTCGCAGTAAGGTGGTCAGCCTCTCGATGAGTGTTTAGTTCCCAAGCATGTTTGCCCAGTGTCTAGTTCCCAAGCATGCTTGGTAACCATTTTATCAAACCACTGAAAGGATGTGTCAACCTTCCTCAATTCGGGATAATTGTTGCAGAAGCAAATGTGACTTACAATGGCATTTTAGCTAATACGCATATAGGTCCGGCAATTGGCTTGTTTCAGATGACGTATAGAATTCAAGCTTTCCCTCCTGAATTTTCTTCAATAAATGCTGAGATTGTTGCTTTTTTTCCAAGTAACATTGGTTAAAAACCAAGGTTAGAGAAAGAATTTACGTTGACAATAAAAAAATACAAATTAGTCTCTTCTAATCTGGCTATATTTTATTCTCATCGTAAAATAGAATTAGTAAAACACCTTAAACAGGGAAAATATTAGCATTATACGTACTACAAGCTAATTTTTCCACTTTAACAATTGTATTTGTGTTATTTACAAAGGCCAAACAAGAAAAATAGTTTTGTCACAAAAACATGGCATGCAATGTTTCCGCATTTTCTATAAGCCTCAATAAACACTGATGCAATTAAATGTTCAATTATGTGGTAGTTAGTAAATAAATTGAAGAGTGTTAGTTGCAAAACTGTCATCCTTAAATGCCTAACTTGGATATAGGGGCCATTCCGTTCATTAACGCATTTGTTCAATTGAATTTACCATAATCAAATGTCGCCAATGAACGTACCGGCCCTTACATCTTAGTTACGCTTTAGAGAATGGGAGTTTTGCAGCAGCCCCTTTAATTTTTGTAAATCGTTGGCCAGCCAGCACACATTTATCGTCCTCAGCTTACATGGCTTTTCTTAATCAATTAGTCGACACACAAATCCACTTTGCGTAATCTAACTATAGCAGACCTAAAAAATTTGCTTCAGAATAAGAAGTAGAAGTTCTTTTACAAAAGTATGTACTTATTGCTTCTGGTTTTGTGGATTAATGATCCAACATGCATAGGATCCACACAAAGTATGGGTTTTTTAATTTATAATTTTTTTTTAATTGTTATTGTGTATTTCGAAGCAATTTAACCAAATAACGATGTTTTAACAGCCTAAGACTATTCTAGACTATCTAATGAACAATTTGGTTTGAATAAGCATATGTTGAACATGAAACTTCATGAGTTTAATTGCGATATTCTAATGTAATTTCAAATGTAATTTAGTGTTCATGTATTTAAGTATACATGTAATTTGGCATTTATGTAATTTAGATATAATGTTATTTAGCATTAATAATAATGTAAAACATTTAAAATAATTCGCAACTTATTTAAAGTATGCGAATTACGAATTGCCAGCTTAATATTATGTTGCTATTATTAAACTACTGCATAATCATTTTATTTGGAATGAGTTTAATATAAATTTATCATACAAAAAACTAAATATATGGAGCAAACAATTGGAAGAAGAAAATGGATATAACTCGTCTGATAATATTGAGTTTTTGTCCTTTATAGAATTTCCGTTAAAATAAAATATAAAATAGTTATGTATAATAATGTTATAATAATTACCTGCTTGATGCAATATTATGCATTCCAGAAGTCCATTGGAGTAAGTGTCTAATATTAAACAATATAAAAGTTTAGAACTTCCTTTAGCTACTTTGTTATTTGTATCTTTATAAAGGCAAATAATTAAAACACGTTAAACTAAAAATTCGGTTCATTCCTTTAACATCTTCAGTACGCTAAATCGTCTGTTTACCGCAGGTGGCGCTATGAATCTTGGGTCCAAGCCGCGAGCATTAATTTCATTAATTAATTAACTTAAGGACGCGGAAAAAGGAAAACGTAAAAAAAAAAGGCTAAGCCGGTGTCACGAAAGAAATTGCTTCCCCGATAAATTATCCCAGAAAAATTTAGAAAAAATACATTTTTTAAACGGAATTAACTGCTTAGTTGATTCTGGCTAAATGAGCGCTTTACCGGCTGATGGATATGCGCTGAGAGTGACGTCTCACTTAGCTTATGAGAAAACTCAGATTTTTCATATTGGGGAAGGTTTGAAATTGCTTTTATAAACAGTGATAGCGATATATATTTTTAAGGAGGGGATGGTAATGGATTATGTTTTAATTAAAGTTTTCATAATGTTTCGTTGGTGTTGAAATGCGTATTAGAAATGGTTATAGAGATTTCCCTAAATGAATCTTGATTGTAATAATACTTTGATTAAATATAATTAAAAATTTCGTTATACTTGAATTGATGTAATAAACTTTTGAAAAGAGCATTTAGGCAGTTTCTATCATTATGAAGAGTGCATTATTTAGAGTATTATGTAAAAAACGTTGTGTTGCCACAACTAAACTATTTCCGTCAGTAGATTATATTTTGTATGAATAAAAATTATACATAGTATTCATGTTATATGTATTTGATAAAAATTTACTATTTTTTTTTATTTTTAACAAACCATCTAATATATGGTTTAAAGGTTTTAAAGTTCAACAACTTTCTGTCAGGTTTCCTTCAACAAATATAAATCTTAATTACTTTTTAAATATTAACTCATTTTTTTAAAAAAAATAGTCCTTTATACTTCTTACTTAAAATCTCTCTGGAAGTTAAGGGAAATAAGTTTTCAGTTTAAAATTTAAATTTTTATATCTTGCAGTGAAACCAGTTTTACACTTCATCCAATTTGCCTATTTCTCAAATGGTGAAAAATTACAATTGGAAATATTCTGTTAGGCGACAGTTGTACATTTTTGGAGACTTTGTGGCTTACGCTCGCCAGATGGGAAGAAATTCTTGTTTTTCGCCTTCAATAATACTCATCAAAAATTTGGTGTTTGATCAGAATGGTCTTTAATTGTGTCATCCTGCATTCATCTAATTTCTTTATAAAAACGTTTACTTAGTTATTTCCAGACAATTTTTTAAAATAAATTCAAAGATTCACTTCATCATAAATGTTTATTTGCTTTTACCTAAACCCTATACATCTGCCACCATCAAATCCAACATCTTTTGTCTGTCCAAACAGAGAAATTTAATAAATGGTTTTAAGATATACCATAATAGGAAATTGAGCGAAAGTAACCCTATCCCCAAACTAGTTTCTATGCGATTATAAATCATTTCACCCTTTCCACCTCATATTAATTTCACAAAAGGCACCCGTAATAGATAGCCTCATATCGTCCTATCATGAAAGATATACACGAAAATTGATTGTCCGAATCACAATAGGTATCTAATAACTGCAATTTTTATGTGAGGCAAAATCGGTCTTTCTGAAAATAGAGCCTGTAAGTACATGATGATTGATACCTAGAAGTAGTGGCTATTCAGAGCCATATAATGGTAACAGAATACCACCTATTGATTTTGAAGGTAGACGCGTTATAACAAAATCTTTGGAAAAGAAATAGGCCTCAACACAATTTGACAGATATATTTGTGAAGGTGAGAATTGGTGATGTATCAAATAAACAATTGAAATTCGATGAGTTCGCATTTTAATATAAAAGTAGAGCATTGGTATATAATTGCAATAATTAAGTTAAGAACTTTATACTGCTGAGATTTTTTTAAAAGTCAAAATGAGTTGTTTAATTCATTTCTTGTTTAAGAATATTAAATTCATGAGAGTATATTTACAAACTTCACGTTATTAATAAATGGTTTGTATATTCATTTCATTTGAAAGTGCTTTAAGTCTTATAATTACAATTAAATACAATTTAGTGGAAATGACGCGAAGAGGGGGCAAAAATGTTTAATTCTTTTAAATAGTTCTGAGATTTTAAGTTACATTGATTCTATCTAAGTAAATATCCTTTAAAAATTATTCAATATTATGCATTTAAAAATTTGCGACACTTATTGAAAGAGTTATCAACTTTATTAACAAAATACCATTTTAAATTTATTTTATTAGCAAACTTTTGTACTAGTTTCAATTTATTTTATTGTAGATACCATATGTTAGTATAAACTCCTTTCTTTCGACATATGTCTTATGTAAAATCGTATCTCAAACGTATCCTTACAATCTCAAAAACAATTTCAAAACCTATAAGATCTATGGCCAACCTCTTCCTTCACAACTCAACTCAAAAACCCTTCGATTCTCAACAGACACTCGTAAAAAAAATTGTTAAAAATAACGAGTTATTTTTAGAAAGCAGTTATTTCCCTTATTTTAAAATGTTATACGAGTAATTAGCAAATTGGTTCGTTTTCACAGAATAAGTTTTCAGAACAAGGTAAAAGTTTTTAACTGAAAATTTAGTTTCTTTACATTTTATAAAACTTTTATTTACATAGCAGATAAAGTACAAAAGAGTCATTTATTTTTTAAAGTATAAAATTTATTAAACTTTAAAAAATATCTGATTTTTTTATAAATCATGTCTGTATTCCTCAAAGGGTAAAAGAGTTTTTTTAAGTAATTAGTCACTCCACAAACTTTATAGGAACTTTTGAGTTTCAGGTATTCTAACCACATATTTTCTTTAAAATCAATGATTTTTTATGATCGTGTAATTTTTCATGATTTCAGGGGCTAAATGTATGTGCAAAACTAACAAAAACTCTTTAATTACTGAATCTTGAAGAAAATAGATGTTTTTTCTTCAATGCTTAAATTAAATACTTTTATTGATTGCTTTGGGAGATAATGTGAATATGATAATATTTCAAAATTTGGCTATTGATTATGTTGTTTTATTGATACAAAGGTGGTATGAATTAATTAATTATGAATTAACCTAAAGCAATATTAATCACCTGATATAATTATTCACGACACACAAATGAAATGTCTAGTTGCAAAACTCGTTTTCTTCAAAGTGCAACTAAAATATATGGATCATTCCTTTGTTGGTGACTTCGCTTAATTGAATTTACGATCGCCGAACAGCGCCAATTTAAGGGACTATATGTGCATTTAATTTGCCGCTTTATGTAAGAAGTTTGAGGAGTTAGTTCCATTCAAATGTCTTTATTCTATGAAGTGTCATGCTTCACAAACACCATATTATTCTATTGTAGTATTGTAGGCACATTTTGTATATCCTTCAATTATACACTAACTAGCAGTATGGTTCCGCCTTGCTGGGAACCAATTAGCTTAATAGAAAATTTGTCATAAAAATATTGGAATGGGTTTCTCCCTTCAATAAGACTGATTCCCTTAAACAGTAGTTGTCATCCTCAAAAAGATTCGAAACTTAATGTAGAAAATCTTCTGGATACACAATGTTTGCAGTCCTTCTGTTTGCATCCAAGATATGAAGGATTTCTCTATTTACCTTCTCTAGTAACGGCAACATGCAGCTGACCATGGGAGAAGCATGGATTTATTCGATGGTACTACTATGATATATTGGCCGGTCTGTTCATTGGAAATATTTGGCGAGCTTGAAAATTTTAAGTGGGGTAGATTTACCTATCTAGATGTATTAAAGCCTCCTCGATGATTACAAGCCTCTGTTTCGGCCCGGCTAATGTGTTTTCAAGCCCTGTTATGGTCCCACACTCTTACCTGTATAACGTGGAATTTGAGACTAATTATATTAATTCAAAAATAATTATGAAATATGAAAAAATAAGCCTCAGGTGCACTAGTTATTAAAAGGAATCTATATTTAAATTTTCAAATTTTTTTCTGGGCAGTATAAGTATGTCTTTCACGATCCACGGACATACAGACAGGACAGACTTTCATTTATTATTATATATAAAACGAGTTACCAATAACTGAACTTTGCTGCAATTTTTCCGGTTATTTTCTTGGGGCAGCTAACATGTTGTAGTTAATTTTGAAACACTCATACAAAATAACGTTTCGTTTCAATGTCTCTCATCCCTCAGGATACCCAGCCGTCAATCCCCATATAAATTACTTCTTCAAGCTTGCCTAAGATCACACTTTTTAATGCCAGAGTCAAGACAGGCTTACCGAGGGTGAAGCCCCACTCAATTTTCCTCCTCGAGCCCTGGGATTATGAATTGAGGAAAACCTGATTTATATCTCTCGTTTCCTTCTTCTTTTTCCTTTGCCTCTTCCTCATCTTTTAATCTTGGATCTCCGGGAGTGGTGATCGGCTAAAATAAACAGAGATGCGAGAAAAATGGGTGAAAACTTATTAGAGAGATGAGGTTGGAAGCAGAGACTTTAGTTTAAATGGTAAACCTAGAAGGTGACTAACATCGGTCACGGGACTTGGTACTGAGTCACGTGGTTTAGATCGAATTTGTTTGGTTTAACCCTTGTACTTCTGAAACTGCCCAGACAGCCGTAGAACTAAGGATTCGATGATGATACTCCTATCACATATTACGCGGAACAAATATCCTGCGTCGCGAAAGTGTTAATGAATGTCACACTGGGAGTTCATCTAGGTTTATTTGCGGCGAGTCTATTAATTTAGCACCTTGGTCAAGTGACGCGGCAAACACCTAAAACAACCCCAAAAGTAACCATATAACGACACCGTACGAGACTTCGAGAGGAATAATTGAAAAATTCTAAAGAATCACACCATTTTCGCTTTTAAGTATTCTAAAAAAAGGCGTTATAACATTTTTAACACTGAATCGCATGTGCATCAAACTTGAAAAGTAGATGAAGAATAACTTAAAAAGAAAGATTTTGATGTTCTCTTGGTGATTTGGGTTACTCCTACTCAAACAGCAATGATAGATTACCCGTCGTAGCAAAATATTTCGCCAAATGTGCGACTTTGGCGAGATTTATTCTGTTCCCTTCCTCAGCGGCTGTTTTAGCATTATATTCTAGTAGTTTATTCTATTTAGGCCGTTGTATTGAAGTCGGTGGATGAGGTGTGGGTTTGGTGTGGACTGAAAATGATTTATGGACTTATGGGGTTATTTGCAAAGCTGATCATCAAATTTAAGAAAGTACATATACCAAAATACGCACTAGAGGATTTGCTTCTATAATGTTTTTGTTTGATGTTTTCCTTGTGAAATTGAGAATTTCAACTTTTTTCCGGACACTTGGCTAAGTAAAATATTGATATGTAGAACCACTCATTTTCAGTGCTAAGAGAAACGTGAAGTCTTAATTTTTTGTGAAAAATTGGGATCCGTATCAGCTCAGTCTTGAAATCTATTCAACTTGACCCTAAGTACACTTACTTCTTCTGAAATTTATAAAACTAAAAAATTAAACTTAACTCCATTCTTGTCATTAAAACTATTGATAAATTTAAGTAGTTTATATAAAGTTAGATAACTGTAAGTGATACTAAGTTTACTCCTGCAATTTCTATAAGCCCACAAAATAAGACTAAAATATTTTAATCACAATACAAATCTAAAATTACATTAGTTTGATTTTATTCAATAAATGTGCTTAGATAAAAGCCAACTGCATAGTATCTTTAGCTTTTAAAAGCAGATTTGTTTCTAGTTATATTTAAAAAAAAGTAAACAGATGAGGACTTATCTACACATACGGACTGAGTAGACTTATTTTTTCTCTCTTTCTTCATTGCCCCCTCTTGTATTCCATGATTTAAGATATTTTTATGTATATGCAACCCATAACGTTGATAAGTCTAAGAAGCAAAGTGCAAATTGTTTCAGGTAACTTTTTTAAAACTCTTATTAACAACGCAAAAATTAATTTTTACTTTTTTCATAATATTAATACTTCTTAATCCTATTACATACAGAATTATAACGGGAATTTCATGTTAACTCAACACAGAAAAAAACGTTATGTTGTCCCGAACGGCCGTACCATTATCCCAATGCGTATTAACTTTAATAAGCATTAACATTTCTAAACATAAAAATATAATTATAAATATTCGTGTTATAATACCACTGGTATGTTCGTAAAAATGAAGGCAGAGCTAAATATTTATCCAGATGAAAAAATTTTGGGGTAATAATAATAAAAAATAAATCTAATTAAGATAGAAGTAAAAACTAACTTGGGAACTCCTTTTAATCTTTAGTTGGAGTTTTTTTAATCAGAAAAGTTACGCATAACTGCCACTTTACCCTTAACTACACAAATCAACTAACTATAACATGATTACTTTGTCAAACATTTTTTCTTCTAAAATCAATATCCTTTTTTCAGCGTAGAAAGTGAATAAAAAACCGTAATTAAATGCAAGACGGCCGTTGTTTGTCTTTTACAGAAAAAAAATAGTTCTTTCTTGATGAAAATACTAAAAAATGAGTTACTTTCCCACATACTAAAGGATAAAAAAATTGAACGAAACTTCAACTCTTTATTTAGTATTACTTTTTCGACAATTATATTAAGTATAACGTTTCTAAGCGTGAAAAGAAAGTAAATATATTGTTTGATTTGGTCGAAATCACTGTTTAGTTTAGAAGATTCATGAAATAAACAACGTATATTATTGGTGCAAATAATTCATTGGTTATAATACAATTTATTCGATTATATTTTTTGTGTACATTTAGAAGTAATTCTTTATCAACTTCATAAAAAATAATTTTGAAACTGGAAAGTTATATAAATATTTTATGCCTCCAAAACTTAAATTAGATATTTTACAAAAAATTATGTAATATATTTACTTTCTTTAGTATAAAGAAAATTATATGTTTGGTTTTGAGAAATAAACAAAGTCTCAACAGATAATAAAAACAAAGGATTCTATATTTTATTTTCTGTCGTATTTATATTGTGTATAATTTGAATTTTGCGACAAAAACTTTCAATTTTGCCCTTCATTGTAAGACTGTCAAATTATATCTAGCCTATAATAGAGTGATATTAAAAGGTTTTTTTCTCATAATTTGTTAATAATATTCAACTCTCACACGGATACCAGGTAGTTTCGGATTATGTAACTCCCCTGTTTTCATTCTTGCATTTTCTACGATTACATTAATTCTTTCGATCTCACTCTTAAAATAGACTGATTTGTCATCTGCAGTACTCTTTTTATAAATGTCGTTAACGTACAATTTGTTTCTATTCCAGCTATTTATAAAACTTTATCGTTTTAGATTTGATAAAATTTAACGCATGTCGTATTTATGTGGTGTATTTAGCTACAGATAGCTAAATTTTTCCGCATACGACAAACTTAATTGTGGGACAGCAATGTGATTCACGTATAGAGAAAAACTTAAGTTCTCCTAAAAGAAAAGAGTGTACACAACATTCGTTTCAGTAAAGCTAGAAAATATTGCATTGTTCAAAACCAAAATTCCAGAAGTACCAAGAATGAAAACATAACCGATGAAACTATTGCCACTTACGACCAGAAACATGCCCTTTATACCATTGCACTTTTCATCTCGTGAAAAATTATATAAGTCATGTATTTGTGTCGTAAAACAATATAACAATAAAAAATATACCAATCATAACGAACAACAACAAAAATCTTCATATTTCCCATCGCTTCTGATGACATGAAAGGAACTAGAAAGAAACTATCAGTGCATGTAAACGTGGCATATCTGCATTGTTTACATGTATGTGAAAACGCCCCTTTTCCATGTGCATTTCGCTGTTCAAAACACAAGTTCCCCTGACGCCATTACAAGGGAACAGGCCGCATTCTTAGTTGTTAACCGTAACCATTTTACAAGAGGTTGGTCACTGAAACTAAGAAATGCTATTTATATATGGTATTTGTAGAGAACTGTGACTTGCTAACATGTTCCTGGTTTAAAGAGTTTTTCGATCATCTTTTTAACTTTCTTAATGCATTGTATTTTACGCGAAAGGTTTCTATGGTTTAAAGTGATTATTTAACGAATTATTGGTGTAATATTTTTGGCAAGTCATTTTGAAATATAAATAAATTATTTGTATGAAACAACCTGTATTCCATATTCTTACAATGTAAAAAATAATCATAACATGACTCATCTGTAGTAATTATTCCTAACACCTTCAAGTTTATCTCTTTTTTATTTTACGGTTTTCCTTCTAACTTAAATAATATCATTTAACCTGTAGCCTTCTGAACAATTCAATAGAATGTATCGTCGTCAACAATTAATCATATTCGTGACGCAGGGCACAGTTATGAACTGGTTAACGAATGAATCCAAAGTTTAATATATTAAATCTGGCATATCCACTTCAAGCATAACGTAGTTGACGAAAAGTTGAAAAAAATAGTTGCGCCACCCAGTTTAAATGGTTTGTATTCAAATGGACATTTTTTGACATGTCTTGGAAAGTTACTGGCTCTAAATTTTTAGAGAAAGTTTCTGATACATTCAGCAACTTTACTGGCGATAATTGCGTAAATATTCCCAGTACAAATTGGGCGAAATTTCCAGTAAAATACTTTTACAGTTTAGGAAGCAAATTAAAGTGCTAAATAGTTATCCTAGACAGCACAAGAGAAATACACTTCATAATTTACTTCAGGCAAAAAAAAATAATAATCAACAAAGCAGTTTTCCAATTCATACAAAAAAAACGGCCCATGCCGCCAAATATATCCGACGAATTTAATACCCTGTGAAGGGGAGTGCACGCTGAACATCCTTCAAAGTCCTAACGTTGCGTACGATGTCGCCCTTAATGGTTGCGTTGGGTGCCTATGCAGGTGTCGGCTCGTCACTTGACTGCGGTTCTAAAATACGGCGCCCGTCTCAAATAGCCCTCGTGTAGCTCTAGCGCGACGATAATTCAAACCTAACCAAATCAGGAAAAAAAATCAACAACGCAGTGTTCCAATTCATACAAAACAATTCCAACAACAGAATAAGTTTCTTCTTGCACATCCCTTACCCCCAAAACTCCACGAGCTAATTGCTATCCACAAACCCCCTTGACACCTCAGTACAGTTGTTCGCCAAGAATTTCAACTCCGCCTCTCTGTAATTGAAACGCGTCTCGGTTTCCCGAACTTTCATTAAGTTTCGGAACGGGCCATTAAAATGATATTTGGGAAGTTGAATCGGGGGCGGTGTTACGATTGCCAAGTATAAAGCTGATATTCTCCCGGCGACAAAGCGTTAAAAATTAATGCTTTTGCTGTTCCCGAGTTTTCAATTAGATTTATTCTATTGTTGTGCTGGTGGTATGAAATGTTAAGTTTAGGGAAGTGTATGGAGGTAAAAGTTAATTTAATTGAGCATGAATTGAACCTAGCTTGATATTAAAACGACGAAGTTTTGGAGTTATTGTTATATTTTTAAAAATGTGCGTTTTTCTCTGTTAACTAAGGTTATTAAACTTTTAACAACTCATTTGAAGAGCTTATAGTGGAATAACGTGATAAGCGATATTTTTGAAAATATTAGGATTTTTGTGTCGGGGAATCTTTTAAAATTAACAAGCTTCCCCTTTTTCTTGAACTTAGAGTTAGGTATATTTAACCGCTTGCAAGTTCCATATTTATAAGATTTAAATGCAAACTAAAAACATATTCTTATTTTTTAATTTTCACCATTTTGACACCAGTCACCTCTTCCAATAAGCTTTCCATTTGTGAACATTAGTAACACAGTCCTTACTTACCAAATAAATACGTTAACTTTAAGTTTTTGAAATTTGTTTTTATTGTAGCTTGTAATAATCTGCCGTACATAAATTTTTCAATAATAAGATCTTAATTTATATAGATACACTTAAGCAGAAAGCTTATGTTTTTGCATATGGAAAATTGTTTCAAATCGCTGCGTTTTTCTTAATGAAATGAACTATTTTTTGTAATATTTCTATTTACAAATACAGTCATTGAGCAAGATGTAGATAGTACTAACAAGGACTACAGGTAAAGGTCTGTATAAATGAATTAAGTTTTTTTTTTTTTAATATGATGAAATTCTAAAACATATACGAAAAAAATACAATTTCAAAGAGCTACAAAACTAGGTGTATTCTCAATAAACCCCAAAAAAATGCATAAAAAATTCAAATATATAAATTAACTTCATAAATCACTTTACTTATGAAATAAAAAAAAACGGAAGCAATTATTTTGACGAATTAAATTAAACATTAGTTAATCTGTGTCTGCCAAACCAACGTAGTTAAAACATTTTTGAACAATGAATTTTATTATATTAGCTTAAATACTTAGAAACTGCAAATACAAGGAAGTTCTTCGTAATCTAATCATAATGACAAGAATTGGGTTAAATTTATAAAAATAAAAAAGCATCCAAATTAATTTCCCCCTATGTAACTAAGTGATAAAGATCTAAGAAAAAATATATAATTAAACAAATTTCGTGGAAATGGGAAATATATTGCGGTATTTTTTTTTTCAACAATAGAGCTTCTTTAAATGAATATCACGTCAGTATGGGCGTTGTCAAAATTACCAACTGTTAATAGGAAGATGTAATATTTTAATTTAGAAATGTATTTATTTTATTTTCGCCAAGATTAGTATTTATATGTTCATTTAGTTTTAATAATATTGTTTGAAAGAACTTTCTAATAATAAATACTGTGCTTGGATAATTTTAACAGGTATCTTAAAACAAATGCGACTGATTCAGTAATAGTCATATGGCTTGTTATATTACTTTTCATTCAGAGTGTGGTAGTTTTTTATTGAAACACGCGAGACTGCTATTTTCTATACTTAATGGAGCCCGATGGCCGAGTGGTTTGGACCATAACGCTAGCAGTCTGCACGCTGTAACTGGTGAACGTTCGACTCCCGCCTTTGCTAGGGTGTACTTCCTTTCCCTGGGACAGTAAAAATTCTTTCTGTGCCTGTCTTACTTGACGGAAGGTTTATAAACGGGTTTCTAATCAAGCACACAAGCCGGAAAATATATGTACAGCTGGGGGAAAAAAACGCTCCACCCTTCGTTTCTCGGCTGCTATAGGTCAAGGAACTTTATGAAAGGTGCCATTTTTCAGGAAATAGCGTAAGGAATTTAAAACTGGCAACAAAAATTGCATAAGAGGTCGTCTACATATTAAAATGAGTACCAACTTTTAAAATTCCAATGGCAACACCCAATTTTTTTTCCATAAAAATGTTCAGCACCTTCAAAATACCCCATGTATAAAAAAGTATTATCTAGTTTGCATTATTTGCTGAGATATTAAAGCATTAATTTTGAACTCGTTTAGGGGGAAATCTCTAAAGTGAAAACAGTAATATTTGGGTTGCGTCTTTTCAAAACAACAAACTAACTGGGTTAACATAATCTCGCCAACGGATGCTAGAATTTAACTTTCTTCACTAATATTGTGATTTTTTTAATGATTTTTTATTTTGAAATTATAAATTCAGAAATAAAATAAAGACTAAAAGATAAAAAGTTTTAATTTTAATTTAGGTCGCATATACGGTTATTTATAACGAACAGATTTTCAAATGCGATTAGTCATAATCACATTGAATAACATGATTATTGCACTAATGTTTCACATTTTTTATGAAAATTTTTGTTTCATTTATATTGCTGCAAAAAGTTTGTTAATAATTTGTCGCCCTTTATCGGTAATATAAACCACGTATTTCAAAACGAGGGTTACAACCTTAACACGATATTTAAGAAAAGCAAAATAAAATTATTCAGAATGATTGGGCAATGATTTATAATCAAGGAAAGTGGGAACTAATAATTTTAAATAAGCAATGTGGTAACAATAAAATGTACTGAAAACCGAATTCCAATTATATTTTAGCATATTTATTTTTGATACTCACTTCTTGAAATTGTATTGGAAATAACACATATTTAAAAACATAGTAATCGATATAATTTAAAGTTGATTCGACAAGCAAAATACATTGCATGCACTTGAGATAAGAAAAGATTTTTAGATTTTTTTCAGACATCAATAATTTGAATAAACATTTATCAACAAATGCTTTTCAATCACCAAACGATAATGCAAGTTAGGATCGAATTCGCCAAGTAATTTTTTACACGATCCCTAAAATTCGTCTTTTTCAGTTTTTTTACAATAACTCGGCAAATAATTGTTTTTGAATTAAAAAATTTGGGATTTTGGTTCTACTAGATCTACTTTATCGATTTATGTAAAAAAAAATTTGGGGTTGCTATTCATGTTTTATTTTTATTTAAATTTAAATAAAAAATTATTAAAACTGAAAAATTGATGAAAAAACTTGTGTGATTTGTTTTTGGAAGATTAAGAAGTAGATAATGAAAAAAAAACTTTCTTTAATTCCTTTTATTTGTGGAGATATGAATAAAAGTTTATGAAACTTTTTTAACATTATGGGCGTTCAACTTTGAATGCTTATAGCTTAGCAAATAATGCAAAGTAAATATTTCTTTTTTACACATGGGGTATTATGAAGGTGCTGAACATTTTTATGTAAAAAAAATTGTGTGTTGCCATTGGAATTTTCAAAGTTGGTACACATTTTAATATGTAGACGACCCCTTATACAAATTTTGTTGCCAGTTCTCAGTTCCTTACGTTATTTCCTGAAAAATGACACCTTTCACAAATTTCCTTGTCCAATAGCAGCTGAGAAACGTGGGGTGGAGCGTTTTCTTTTTTCCCCAGCTGTACCTACCCTACCCAATAATATTGCTCGAAATAACTTTCTAATAAGAAATACAGTGCTTGGATAATTGTTACAGGTATCTTACAACAAATGAGACTGTTTAAGTAATAGTCATATTACTTGTTATATTACTTTTTATTCAATGTGTGATAATTGTTAACATTCTCTGTTTCGTTATTGAAACACGGAAGACTGCTACTTGCTTACTTAATTCTATTGAATTTAACTATGCTCACTGTTCTACCTCATATTTTATTAACTTATTATAATAATTTATTTACACAAGATATTGGAAGAGCTTAGTGGAAGAACGTGCTAAGTGACTAAAAGGTGAAAACGAGGAAATAAGCTTTAGCGTTTTTCGTTTGCACTCAAATCTGTTGAACACGGAACTTGCAAAACGTAAAAAATTTACTAAAACTTAAAGTTTATGGATTATGTTACAAAATTACAGAAAACAATCTAATTTAAATTTACACATGTACTTTACAATAACAGAAAAATTATTTTGAAGGAAAATATCGTAATTAAAGTCTCATGAACGTAAACAATTTGCTTACTTTTTGCCAATTTTCTTATTCTTCAACTAAGTTCAAACTAGAAATATTTTTTTAATTAGTAGTAAAGTAAATGTATTCTAACAAAACAAATTTTTAAAAATGGCAACAAGCTGAAACTGGACATTTTTGCTTATTTATATAATTAAGAGTGTATATATAGCTTTGAAAAGTAAAATTTCATGTGCCCAGAAATAGAAATGAAACAAATGTTAAAGGCAGTTAATTACTTTTGACAAGTGCAGATGTTATACATTTTGTAAAGAGTTTTTAATTAATACCAAAAGGTTCTTAATGGATTCTCTGAATGCATTTTAATAAAAGCCATTCCTTATGTTTTGATGTTTTTAGTAAATTCAATACATGCCTGTGAACGAGGTTCAATTTCGGATAATAAGAATATAATTGGAATTAAAAAATATTATAATATTCAACCTTTTAGTATCATGATAATTTTATGACGTTGGATTGCAAAAGTAGAATATTCTTAATTAATAAACTTGTTAGAGTAAGATAAGGATTTATTTTTATTAATTACTATAGATAATTCAAAAGAAAACACTCTATTTGTATTAAATTAAACTACGCACGTTATATTAAACGCTGATTCCGATGACATAGATATTTCTTTAAGAAGCAATTTTCTAAATTTGAACTTGGATACTTACAAAATATTATTCCACTGATTCATTTAATAAACCGTTACTTTCCCATTTTGCTTTAAATTGTCATAAATGAAATTTCATTGTAATGTGGGAATTTAATTTCAAAAACAATTTATTTATATTCCATTAAATTTGATATTACACCAATCAACAAACAACTAAAATCATTATACATTAATTTCTAAATCAAACAGGCAATAAAAGTATAAAATGTCATTTTATGTATTGATACTTAATAAGGTTAAGCTCTTAGGGCAATAACTAAATAATGAAGCAACCGCCATTAGCGTAATAATCCATTACTATCATTACAGTAAATGCATTTGAAAATCCATATACCGCTCTGTTTTAGTAAACTAATGAAACGTAATGGCTATTTGAGGATCATCAAACGAAGGTTTAAAATAAGAAATGTGATACATCCATAGCTCAAAATTGTCGGTACGTTAAGTATGAACAGTTTAAACATTTAAAATACCTAATCAAATTGTTTTGGAATGTACCAAAAGTTTGTAACGTTGTTTTTACGTTTAGCAACACGTTGAGCCCTTTAGTAGAGATAAGAAAATTCTAAACGTCGTAATTTTGTCATTATATGATAGTCTAATAAGAAATAAATTTAACCATAAACATTGGTGAGTTAATAATATTTATTTATTAGTTCATCATTATATGAACCAATAACTATTAATTTGATTAGACCTAATAAACATTGGCTTTATAAATACTTTTGAATTTTGATATCACACATAATTTTACCTACGTCATGACCTCAAACGCGGTGGGGGGAACATTTCCTCTTCCAAAGTTGGGATAATATTCTTTTTTAAAAAAATGGCAACCTTTAACTTTGATTTTCTCTAAGTATAAAAAAATACATCGAAAAGTTTTGAATAGAACATTTTAAAAATTGAAAAAAATAATGTATCAAGTCTCCAACTATTATAAAGACTGTAACAATTTAAAAAATGAATTGTTAAATTAATAAATTTCCTACGTGACTTTGAAATAACATTTGAATAATATTTAAAATATCTTGTATTTGAATAATAACATTCTATTTGAATTAAATGCAAACGGCAATGCATGTTTTGAACCCTTTGAACATCGTATGCAAGGACAAAATAAATTCGAAATGCTGAAACAAAAAAAATCCCATTAGAATGTTGGTGGTGCCTTGCGATTGGGCGTAGTCCTATTTACACTCGAATTTTCGGCGAATCAAATGACAAAAGAATCATTGTCACGTGACGTGAACCTTGTGATTATTACTCTCAAATTTCTTGTGCGTGTCTTTATCAGCAGAAATACATTCTTTTGAGACACCCCAACAGTTTCTTTGCAGAATTACAGTTGGTTTCATTCGTGACTTCGTCATTTTGTAGGTATGCGTCGTGATAAAGTATTATTTAATATTTAGGTTGTTGGGTTAATAGTGTGTTTTCGTTCTTGTACAACTTAACAATTATTTAGGGGCTATTTTCGGTTTGTTGTACGTCCTTGGTAAGATGAAATGGTTTTCATGAAAAAGAAAGTATTGAAAATAAGTTATTTCAGTTAGTTAATTGTCGTAAGAAATACTTCGAAAGTTTTAATACATGCTGTTTGAAAGAATATATTTCTATAAGTTAAAAATTTGAAGAAATACTAAACAGAATAACTTACCTTTGCATTATTTTAAGTTTTCAATGTTTTATCAACGTATAGAGAGTTTACTTTGCATTAAAACATTAGAAAAAAATTTTGTTCTTAAAAAAAACTCGAATACTAATGAGAACTTTTTTCAATTTCTTCAATTATAAATACAACAAATAATGTTTGAAATTCAATTTTTTCTTTTGTAAAATATAAATGAAATATAATTAATAAATCGCGTTAAACTAAGAAGTAACATCTTTTTAGACGTAAAAAACGTTAATTTAATTATTGAACATCTATATTCACAGAACATTTTTAAAAGAAATTAAGATTTATAGCATCGAAAAGGAATTCCTTGTGTTAATTAACTACTTGTATTTATTAAAGACATTCAAAATCCAAAAATATTTTCAGAGTGGATTTTATTTTTTATAATTAAACTACTACATAAACAAATCTCCAAAAGTTATTAGTTAATAAAAACGAGGGATCATTGAGACAAATATGGGAATAATATTTTATGATTATGTACATAAATTAATTGGTAACTAAAGCTAGTAGTGTTATTTCCTAGCCTTTTCGTAAATAATTATATTGGCTTCATTTTTTCTTCAAACCTAATTATTTTTTAATAATGATGATTTTTTTAATACAATGTCAACATTTTTATATATTTAAGTTTGAAAGTAATTAACTTAACAATATTTTTTAAGTTGTAAACAAAATAACAATTTTTAATTAATGAAACAAAAAATCCAGGAATTATACAAGTTTTAATTATTTTTGACTGTAATAACCAATTTAAAATAATGAACTCATTAAAATAAAAATTGTATCTTCGACTTTTTTTGTTCTTTTAAACTAATCTCCATTTTTAAATATTTAAAAATAATTATGGTGCTTCACATGAAAACGGTGCAGTGTCAAGTTCTCTGTAGCTTTTACACGTAGCACACTAAATTATCGTACCTCCGGATTTATGAAAGATGTACGCTTAAGTAATGATTAATATATAGTTTGAGTTTGTTGAAAGCACTGTTTAGTTAAGAAGATTCGTGAAGTAAACAACATAGATTATTTCCGCAGATAGTTTTTGGTTATAGTTTATTGGACTTTACTTTTTGTATATATTTATTATTGACAAGTAGTAATTCATTATCAACACCATAGAAATAAATTTTGAAACTGGAATGTTATAAAGATATTTATGTCTACAAAACTTAATTAGAACCTTTTAATTAAATGTATGTAATAGATTAACTTTTACAGTAGTTAATTTATAAAGCATTGGTTAGGAAATGTGCGTCAATGGCAATGGGTTCCAATTTCTTATGCTGCAACTTCGCAATTTTCGGTTTTGTTAAATTAAATGCTTGAAAAATCTTTCGTCTGTAGAATGCGTATTTTATAGTGCAACGTTAACACCATGCAGCCAAAAAAAACCACCTGCTTAGATAATTTCTTTAATCTTATTGGCTTCATTAATCATTCTTATCAAAAACACGTGAAATTACAAGAAGTTATCTGACTCTATTCAACGTTTTTGCAGATAAAAATAACCATCAATCTTTTTCCAAAATATTCCTGAAACGTCACTGCTGCCCATTGTTAACCTAGTGCTGCGGAGTAGATCTAACAAACAAATGAAACTGGATGAGTCCATTTTGAGTTTATCTATAATGGTGAGGTCTAGTACTTAAGACAAGATTTAAGACAATGTTTGATGTAGCTTCATCGTTACTGTAGGCTTGGCTACTCTACTCGTCCATCTTTTGTTGATCTTTAACAATTTGAATGTGTATTAAGGCCACTCGAAAACCTGCAAAAACTCCTATTCTTCCCACGTTGAAAATATTTTTTATTCACCTTACCTCATGACTCATTACAGCCGCATACATAAATTTGGGGTCTATGTATGCGTCAAACAGTCCTACATACATTGAAGCTTGGATTTAGTAATGGGCGTCTTCGAGTTTATTGCACTTTTTACCTATTAACCAACTTTTTTTGAAAAATTTTGTAATTTTTCTTATAAAAAATGACATCGATATTTAAATTTTCAACATGTAATTTTAATATAGCTTTTAATTAAAGTTACTTGTGTTGGAAACGTATTTTTAAAAAAGTACAAGCTCATAAAAGGTTCTGCGAAAAGGTACATTGAACTTATCAAAACACCATTGTGAGATAATAGCGAAAACGTACTAGTAGTTGTAAATAACTCTTATTACATCGATCGCATTCTTAAAATCTTTTCAATACTTATAGTTATCATAGAAACAAATTTTAAAAAGTTTTGGAAAGCAGAATGTTGATACTTTCAAAATTACAAATAAAAAAATTGAATTTATTTGAAAATCTGATTTCTTGCGTGCCCTTAACCCTTTGGGCCCAGTGATGCCATCTAGCATCATCATATTTCTGGTCATAATTAAAAAAAATAGGGCTGACATCTATTGGGATTAATAAAATATTTTCTTCTAGGAAAAAAGTTTTTAAGAATCGAAGGGTGTGCTTTTTGATATTATAAATGGCTATAGACGATCAGAAAAATTTCTAACACTATTTTTTCCTTTTTGCAGCCGTGAGCCAGTACTACGAGACGCAGGTGTACGACGTGTTCGTGAGCAAGGGCAGCACCGCCGTACTCAAGTGCCACATCCCGAGCTTCGTCAAGGAGTACGTCACCGTCATGTCCTGGATGCGAGACGACGGACATATCATCCCTGCGGAAGTGGCTGCTGGTAAGCACGAACCTAGCATATAATACGTTGAAAGTTCCCATATTCAGACCTTCTAACCGATTCTCTAGTGCGACGCCAATAAAATCAACCAACTCTCCGCATGTGACTCGATAATAACAGATTTTCCATACCTGAACAATTATAATAACTAGTTCCAAAAATCTATAGCTGAAATCTGCAGGTTCAATTTTTTTTCCAGTTTATTTTTCTTTATTCGAGACTCATCTTTTTAACAAGTTATATGCTCCTTTGGCGGTAGTTCTAGACGACGAGAAATTTTAATGATTCTCCTACTATCCGAAAGCAGTTAAAAATTAGAAAATTTGTTGGGACTGCTGTATTCCATGGAAGTGGCGCCTAAAGTTGGTGAATTAGTGATTCAAAAATCCATTTTGTCTTTCGCTAGTGCAGCTTGTTTTCGCTTTTTATAGACATATAATAATCAGAAGGAGACGGCTCTTCAAACATCTATATAACACAGTTAGATAAAAGCATTTCAAAGATTTAGTTGACATTTGAAAAGAAAAATTATTCAAAGATGAAACATATTATTCTAATTTTGTTTATAGTTAAATTTTTACGCATTCCAAGACTTATATTTTTAAAAAGTTACGTGTACCCTCTGAAACGGAACACACTGTTACAAATTTAGGCTTTTTCGTTTTACCATATTAATGGTTCCTAGTAGCAGCAACGGGTTTGTAGTGAAATGTTCCACCAAATCTTCTTTATTATTTTAAACCATTTTTCAGGTTTTGGAAACAATATCTAGGAAATGACTCAACTTAATACCGGTTATATGGTGAAACATTTCACCTCAAAGCCATTGAAGCTGTTAGGAAACATATTTTTGGTAAAAGGCCAAAATTTTAACAGTGCAAAATCTGCATAGTTTTATAAGAAACTTTTAAAATCCCAATCTCTGTTAGATTACACAAGTTATGCTCTTTCTAAACTTGATCACAGAAAACTAGGAGATCGTGAATGCGTTGCAACAACCCCATCACCTGTGAAAGTAACAGCTGGTGGGTCTTAGTATTCCTATCCTGTAGTGAAAGATACTTTTGGCAGGTGTCAACTTGACTAATTGATCTACGAGGCAGATGCTAAGACTGTCATCCAAAGGATGTTGGTGACGTGTTCGGATATTAGGATGATACAGTTACCCCTGCTATATATCGCCTCGTTATATCGCGCATTCGGATACATCGCTCCTTGTATCATGTCTCCCAATTTTTACCCGGTTTTTTCGATACATATGTACTTTTCTTTAAAAAATCGACATGAGACAAGATAGGCGACAAGTCAAGATATAGGCTAGAAAAATCAAAAAATCTAACTTTAAATGGATATTTTACCAGAAAATTAGGAAAATATGCATAGTATTACCTGTGCAATACTGTGTAATGTTTATAACAATAATAATAAAACCTTTCTAAATTTTCGTTTTTTTTTTTTCAGAGTAGTTATATTATATAACATGATTCAGTTACATCTTTCAAATACATATTGTGCTTTAGTTTAAGAACTTTGTTTGAGAGCACCAATACATCCAAAGTATAATAGTTATCAAGTCGCTCGTTATATCGCTCCATTCGAGATTATATCGCGTTTTTTTTTTTTTTTTTGCTATCTCCCGTGAAGCGGAATATAACGATGGATTGCTGTACTGTGTTGATGAATACATTTAAGCACCTTTGTTAGGTAGAAAAACTTATGTGTAGTGTTATATGGTAAAAAAAAGTATCCACATTTTTTCTGACTAAATAAATTTACCTATTTCACGAGTTATCCCCCTTTTTGGACAAAACTATTTCCTGTACAAATGATCCAAGCGAATGTTTCTTAAGGGGGGGATCATAGTTAGCGACAGCAAAAATGACCATTTCTTAGTATTGATTTCGAAAGGCTCTAAATCATTTAAAAATGATGGTACAATAAAAAAAATTGTACCACATTATAAATTGTACTTTTATTATTATATTTACACCCAAGAATCTTATTTTTAAAAATTATTATTTTTGAAAAAAGACATATTTTGAAACATATAATTACGAATTTTCAAAAATACAAGTATTTTTTCGGTACACTTTTCTCCGAATCTATTAAGTATTTCTTAATAATTTATTTTGTGTGTTATAAAAACATTTTAGATCTAATTAAGTCACCTATTTTTTTTGCCTAAAATAATTTTTAAATTTTATTTTAAAAACGTTATATTCTGAATTCATAAAAATTCTGATTTTCAACGAAGAAAAGTGTAAAATAATAAAATATTTTTTTTTAATTTGTAAGACTAAATTAGGTGACTTAAATAGATCTAAAATGGTTTTATAACACACAAAAAAAATTATTAAAAAATATTCAATGGATTTGGAGAAAAGTGTACCTAAGTGTTGAAGATTATAGTTTTGAGAAAAACGCGAAAAACAAATACAGTCGATCCCGTTAACAGGAACTCGAAATGACCACCGAAACATTTCTTGTTAACCGAATTTCATGTAAATCGTCAGGAATTTTTTTTTACATTGAGCCAGTGAGTAGTTTTCAAATATCAACACAAAAAAATCATGTTTTATAATGTAATACATAAATGATACAAGCATACAATTAGTAATTCAAAGGAGGCGTGGCACATTTGTTTATTTTTATAATTTTAATTTTTTATAAGAAATAATTAGCCGATCGATACAAAATTGGTCTCATTCGATAGATTGGGCTTCTATCTATCAGAAAATACTGGTTTCAAAAATTCGATTTTTTGGTTTTTGCTAACTATGATCCCCCCTTAAAAGAGAAGAACTAATCAAGTGTTCAGTAAACAACCCAATTTTTAAAATGTTTTTTTAATTATTGAAAATATAAGTTTATGTTTACGAAACATGATTTCTGTCCATGCAACACGTTCCAGAAAAATCTAGTTGATCAGAATGTAAACATGTTTTGTGACTTTCACAAGCGATTTTTTTTTCTTTCATTAAAATCACATTAAAGTTTTAAAAAAAATACTTGTGGTGTTTAGAACTCGTGTCCAAATTTTATTCTGTCATAAATAATAATTAAACTAAATATAAATATATAATTAAAATAATTAAAAAATAATTAAATATAATAATAATTATATAATTAATTATTAAAATATGTACAATTAGAAAGCCTTGAAATTTTGTATTTGAACTTTCGCAATGAAGACTGTTCGGGATATGAATCTAAAAAACAACAGGAAGCAATTCCTAGTAATTTATAATATTTCTCTGAAAAGATCCATGCGTTATGAATTCAAAACATCCCCTCCCCCTCTCCAGAATATTAAAATAATAATTAAAAAAAAACATTTTTTGAGCATTTGAAATTATGCATTTAAGATGCATACAGTTAAGGATTGACAAATTATTTTTACAGCAGAACATATTTCATATGATCTGTAAACGAATATAACCCGAGAAGTGTATTTACAAAACTTCTTCTAAAGAATAAAAATCATTTATTTTCTTCAAAATCAGAATGTGTAAACAAGAAGCATAAATTATTTATTACACCACCATCGGCTTTAATTGCATAAAAAGAAAGGTCCTGTATACTTCTCATTATATAAATAATTCTCAAATATTGACAATTAAGTATTGCTAGTTTAGGTCATTTTAAATATCGTAGATTGGTTTATATTGTCTTTAAACAAATAATAATGACTAAATTTAAGTAAAAAATAATTAAGACTTTACAAAGAACTTTTTTCGTTCAGATAAAAACATGTTCAAGGTCTTATAAAATAAATTACATGGATTATAATCGTGTTGTGAAAAATAAAGGGACAATAAAGTATTTTTAAAATTAAAAGCTGTTCTTACCCAACGTATAAAAAAATTAAACGTACAAGCCTTTTCTTGCAGCAATTATGTAATATTTCTTAATATGACTAGGGTATTAAAAATTTGCTTTTTTTTTTTTAATTTTGATATTAATGTACTTTAAATATTGATAACTATACTTTGAAATCTAGCTAAAAATTATTCTTTTAAAAATTTTAATAACAATTAAATAACGTAAACATGTTATTAAAAATGCAATAAAATTATTGTTTTTGATGAGTTAGGATTATTTTGTTTAGAAAATTTTCGATTCAAAAGCAATATTTTTTTCTTTTAATGTTGTCTAATTTTGTCTAGTTTAAGTAAAATTTAAGGGTTAGTTGGGGAAATGTCTAGATTGAAATAAAACTTCCAAGCAAAAATATAGTTAAACTATACCTATTTTTTTCTCCAGAGTACTTCACTGTGTATATCTAGTATTAATTTCATTCAGTTCAGCTTAAACTATAACATATATAAAACTAACTATACCTATAACTATAACACTAACTAAACTATAACTGTAACAATACTTCTTATTGCTCATAAAAATAGGAAAAGAACTAAAAAAAGTTTTAACTTTGGTTTATCTTTAAACAGTAAACAGACAATGCCAATCAATACACATTATTTTTTAGATAGTTGAAAATTTTTAAACTACATATTATTTATTATTAATGTTCGTTACATCACACAAAATTGTTACATGAGAATGCTAAATTATTGGTATTGTGTTGAATATTGAGTTAAACATCATAATTACATAATTTAAAAAGTCATTTCATAAGGGTTTAGGATTGCTTACAGGCGTTTCTTGTTTTATTTTTATTAACGTTCTTTGAAACTTTATCCAATGGTTTATCATTTGCAATCCAATCCAATCAAACCAAATTCAAATCATATCCATCGTCAAATTTGAGTCTTTTATTTAAGGAGAGTCAGATGGTTCTATCTCGCCCATGTTAATTTACCTAACTTTAGGAACATTTTTCACAAAAACTATAGGAAATATCATTATAAACATTTTTATATTTTTTCCTTACATAAAAATCGTTGATTTAAACTGGGAATACTTCAAAATACTAAAAAAAGTTAATGATTTTTTTAAATACGTATTGAAAACACACAAAAAAAAACAGATTTAAAGTTGTCTCTGCTAAAAAAAAGTATTTATTTAAATTTCCTCAGTTTAAATCAAAGAGCTATTCATGGGGAAGAAATAACACAACTAAATACTAAGTATGCTGATATCCTTTAAAGTTCTTGATTAAAATGTTCTTAACCGATGAAATACCTTAATTTCTGGAAACGCAAAAGAAAAGTATGTTTTAGGTAAGAACACTGATATTAAACGTTTCACAAAAATGATTATAAAAAGAAATCCACTAAACAGAAATTGATAATCTTGGTCTTAAATTAAAGCTAAAAATAAGCAAAATAAAAAAAGTAAAACAGAAAATTGGCATTTTTTTATCCAAACACCCATCCGACCCCCCCCCCCCCCCCTAAAAAATTATATTGATCCTTCAAACACCTGTCTCAGGAATTACGTTCTCCAATCTCCATATTGAAAGATCATATTGTTTTGGGTTAAAAATCAACAGTTTTGGGTTTTTAAATCAACAGTTTTCCTAAAAAACAAGAATTTTTTAAGATAAATAGATGCTCCCCAAATTTTTAAGATACAACTAAAGAAATTGCAAATTAAGTACATTACTTTTATGCACGCTATAAGAGGTTTCAAAAATTACGCAACTAATAACCACTTATATATTAATTAGATCACTCTCAGCTTAAATTAAATAACACGGATAGTCAGGTAAATTGCCACTATTTTAATATATTTTTTATGGTATTACCCAAAACAAGTTTGACGAATAAAGTTTTTTTGGGGGGAGGGGGAGGGGGGAATATTTTGTTTTTTCTTCTACGTTAAATCCCAGATATTTTTTTTCGAGTTTATATACGGGGAATTAACATTAAGGCAAAGAAGGAGGATTTCATTGTTTTTAATCCAAAACGTTGTTAGTTTTTTTTATTTGGGACATGATGTGAATTTATTGGAAAGTAAACTCTTTTTTTTTTGTAATTCAACCTTCATATTATTCAGTCATAAAATTATCATAGCCTTGTAGGCTACAGTATTTAACACTTGTATTGGGAAAGCTTTTTCTATTATATGAACACTTGAACAACCCCAAACCATTGTTGAGGTACTAGGTTAAACAATCCGTTCTAAGCGGTTCTCTTGACAAGCTTCTTGAACAGTGCCAAACACAGTTACTACACTGTTAAAAAAAATGTAAAATTACATCACGAAAAATGTAAAATAACCACCCATACTGCACTATATGTAAGGCAGATTGTGCTGATGTACTTGCAAACAACACAGATTATTGTACTTTTAAAAATTTATTTTGCAGTTTTCAAAACAACACCACAGAGTTTTGTAGATAGAAAAACATCTCAGTGTTGTATTTTTTTAATACTGCACACAAAGTATTAAGTTGCTAATAATCCGCTAGACGGCGCTTGCGATTCACGTCACCGTGTGTTGTGATGCAAAGTTGTCTGGAACGAGGATACGATACGAGGAACGATAACAAAAACAAGATGGAGGCTGTAAGGAGCCTAGTGGTCAGGATCTCGGACTCGAGATCGGAATGTTGAGAATTCGAGATCCGGTGCCACTGAAGACTTACCGAGTGCGGAGTACGTGCTAGTAAAATCTGTTGTGTCAGAAAGTCCTGTGGTCGGTTATTGCGCAGTTCACCATGGGTACAGGTTCCTGGAGAAAATTTCCCTCCCCTTCAGGGACATGTCTAAATTGTGGAGGTGGAGACAGATGGCAACATCTGTCATATGTCTTTGTGTGTGTCTTGTGTTTTTCTACTTGACGATGGTTTATAAGCGGGTCCTTGCGACCAAGCACACAAGCCTGAAAATATATGTCAACCAACCAAAACAAGACGGTAAGTAATTTATTTTACTTAATAAAAATTGCAATAAAAAGTTTATCTTATACTATAATACGAGGAATTGGACCCAAATCGAAAATCGCCCCAGAATTAATAAACTCCGGTAAACTTAGGGGTCTGGGGTTTTTGGCCACGACGAATCGATTGCCACAGGTTTTGAAGCGCTACGGTCAAGCAGTTCGGAGTTACAGATAGGATATTTTCAAACTTCATTAGTTCGCCATTATGGCTACTTTCGTGATGCCATCTGCTAAAGCTATAAGCCTCTGCTTAAGCTATAAATGTTTACTTTAGATTTTAATTTTTCAAATTTAAATAAATTCAACCTTGCTTTAAACTTTATTGAGTTTTACAGAAATGGTAACATGAATATTTTTTTAGTTCCAATCAGCAGACGATTTTAGTTCTATTCTGTTCATTGGCGATTTTTGGCGATCTTGAAAATTTAACTTATGGTTGCTATACTTATCGAGTTGAATGAAGTATGAAATGGAATGTTTACCACATTTCGACATTTTCGTTGCTTTTCAATTATACAAAGGTAAAGTTTTAAAAGTCATAGGAAATGAAATGTAATTGATAATTGGCGTTTCGTTGAAAAGCAACGAAAATGTCAAATTTGTGGTAAACATTCCATTAATACGAGGTATTGGTGCCAAGTCGAAAATCGCCCCAGAATTAATAAACTCCGGTAAACTTTGGGGTCTGGGGTTTTTGGCCACGACGAATCGATTGGCACAGGTTTTGAAGCGCTACGGTCAAGCAGTTCGGAGTTACAGATAGGATATTTTCAAACTTCATTAGTTCGCCATTATGGCTACTTTCGTGATGCCATCTGCTAAAGCTATAAGCCTCTGCTTAAGCTATAAATGTTTAGTTAAGATTTTAATTTTTCAAATTTAAATAAATTTAACCTTGCTTTAAACTTTATTGAGTTTTACAGAAATGGTAACATGAATATTTTTTTAGTTCCAAACAGCAGACGATTTCAGTTCTATTCTGTTCATTGGCGAGTTTTGGCGATCTTGAAAATTTAACGTATGGTTGCTATAGTATGAAGCTTAGCTTGAAGTATGAAATGGAATGTTTACCACATTTCGACATTTTTGTTGCTTTTCAACGAAACGCCAGTTATCAATTACATTTCATTTCCTATGACTTTTAAAACTTTACCTTTGTATTGAATAGTTCCCTTTCCAAACTCTAACTTTGTTCACAATGGTGCACTTAAACTAATGTGACCAGACGTCCCGCTTTTGGACGGCAAAGTCCCGAAAAACGAGGAAATTGTAAATAAAATAGACTTTTTTTTATGAATAATCGTTGTAAAACGCTATGACGTCCTTAGAAATTGTTAAATGAAGTTAAAGTCATCAACAAATTAGTATAGTATGGTTTCTGTTTGCCTGGAGCCACTGCTGCTGTTGAACGCGCCTTCCTTATCTTTCTTATACCAAGTGTGTAATTGTGTGAAGGGACTATTATGTGCTTAAAAAATACTTAAAAAATACACCGGGGGAGGGGGGGGGTGATAGAGTGTTCCACTTTTTGATTTTGAAAATCTGGTCACATTAACTTTAACCGGTTATCTTTTCACCAATGGTTTCACAAATTTTCTTATGGTATGTATTGTTTATTATGGTATGTATTGTTTTGATAAATCACAATTGAAAATTTTAATCTTCGAGTTAGCTTCGATACCTGTTTTCTCCGAGCAGAGCTCGGTCACCCGCTGGTTAGATTTAATAATGTATATTTCTTTCTTGTTTTTGTATGTGATTTTGATTGAACCAGTTCTAGTTCTTTGAAATATCAAATTTGTATATTGCTTTTGAATGGTTGATATCGTGTTATGAAACTTTAAGATAGATGACTGTTGTGGTATTGTCTACGTAGCTCAGTAACTTTTACCCGCATGAAAAATGTGCAAGTGCAAAAATTAGAGCAAATGTCTTTTTCTACAACATAGTATATCGTAATGTGACCAGGCGTCCAGATTTTGGCGGACAGTCTCGCTTTTTATTTCACTGTCCAGCCAAAACGTCTTGCTTTTTTGTTATAGTCCCGGAAAACAGGGAAAATAAATAAAATAGCTGCTGTGTTGTTGTTTATAATACTCTAATAGCTATTTTACAACATTTTAGTAAATAATCAGTGATAAAAACGTCAAGATACCGTAACTATTAATTAGTTATGTTTTTGTTCTTTTCCAGTTATTAGTCTATTTATATAAATAATGTGCTATCGTTTAAATTTCGAAAATATCATCTGAATATTAAAAAAAATTAAATATTACGTTTGATATTCTGTTAGCATTGATAAAATCTAATTTTGACTGCTTTAATTTTCGTCTAAAGAACGTTTTATCGTCTGCAACTTTCAAAATCATTGGCGTTCTAAATAATGACTGAAATATGATATTTTTAAAATGGAAATGGGTATTTATTCGAGTAAAAGCATTCATAATCGAGAAATATTATTATTTTTATTTAACATTTTATTGCAATTTACAATGCAGGTAGCATAAATTTGTTTGCATAGGATTTGTTTTAAATATATATATTTTTTTAAGTAATGGAAACAAAAAAAATTAAGAATTTTTAAATTTGATATATTTTTTATTTCAAGTTTTCAATTATGCTTATGAATATTCTGTGATTGTGTATGATGTCAAAAAATGTTTACTATTACAAAAATCAATTTCTTGACATATAAAAATTTCTGAACATCAATTATTCCAAATTTTTAGTCTTTTTTATAAAAAAAATAATAGACATTGGAAATTCATGTATTGTGTGTTTTATAGATGGGGACAAATCCATACACAGCTATAATAATTTTTTCGGTACTGGACCCCCGTAACGTTTTTACATATTTCATTTAAAAAAAAACACTTTTTGATGTAAACGTTTTCTTTTTTAAGTTGGTTATCTTTTGGCATAATTTGCTTATGCGAACATTTTTTCTTCTGTTCTGGAAGAGAATCATTTTAATATACGAGAGGCTACTTATTGCAAGAAATAATCTTTAATGCAAGTGAAAAATTAATTTTCAAGTATTCACAATTGTGGCATCAGGTTATGCCTTTCTGAAGAATTTAAAGCTGGTATTTAACACAGTATAACGGAAAAAATAATATTGTTAAATTATTTTTTTTTATCTGCGTGTGTGGGTACATTAGTATATATACAAATGTGTCGCCACTTATTATTTAGTGTATTTTATATATTAGTGCATATGAGTGACTCCTTACTGTCGTCATTATATATGTATTTAAATTTTATAGGTTCTAGCCTTTTCTCAGATCCTGAAGTCCCCCTTTTTGTCGACGAACTTCACGGGTTTTGAATGATTATTGGAAGCAAAGAAATAAATTGTAGCACTTATGTAGCTACACAAATGCCAGTGTTTAAATATATTACATGTTTTTGTTACTTTTTCTTAATAATTTTATTTATGTTTCTAGTATGAAAAGTTCTTGAAATAAAGGAATAAATTTGTGTTGAAATCTAGCATCTTAACAATACTTTAATTGAATAAATTTTACTGCTGGTAATAGTAATAACTTATTGTATTTTTGTTGATGAAATTCTTATTGGGTTTAGTAAGAGTTTTGGGTTTTTTTACCAAATTTATTATAAACATTTGCATAAAAAATGCAATCTGTCATTACTGCAAGCCGTAAACAAAACTACATAATTTTTTTTACAGATATCAACTTACTTCGCTTATTTAAACCACAGAGCTTTTACTTGAAACATTAATTAAATAAACAAAGACTTGCAAATTATTATATGATTTCACCTGAATTTCTTTTCCTAATGATCCTACTCAGAAAAGTTAAATTTTAAGAAAGAAACAAAAATTCAAATGGAGCTTTCTTTGTTCAGGACCCTTAATACAAACTTCTAAAGTCAAGCATTGTTAAGTTTCTATAAAATACGAAAATTGAGACACCCTGTAAATTTGTTGCAAAGAAGCAGCAGGTAACTGTTAAGTAAACTGTTGTAACAAAGCATTAAAATGCATTTGCTGTAAAACAGCTAAACGACATGGTATAAAAAATAACAGCATTTGTATTAGAGAAGAAAAAAATTAAATGCAGCATTTATTTCCCAATAGTAGCTAACAGTTGTAAATACGTTTTTAAAAACTTTTTTTTTAGCAAATAGTTTCAAAAAGTATTTAAAACGTGTTTGCAACTGTTAGTGCCATTAGGGTGAAAACTGCTTGGCAGTTGATGCTGTAAAACAACAGCATATGATGCAAAACGAAAAAAAAATGTGAGGTTAAAATACAGCATGGTGATGTTAAGCTGGGGAAAATGTGGGGTTAAAATACAGCATGTGATGTCAAGCGGGAAAAAAATTGTGGGATTAAAATACAACAGTTGCTGTTAAATGATTTAACAGATATGCTGTAAAATAACTGCACGTGATGTTAAACGAAAAACTACACCCTGATGTTTTCCAAATTGCAGCACACTGTCGTGGCACAAATGTTACCCCGACAGTGTGCTGTTTTCTGGTCGATTTTTTTTAACAGTGTAGATACGACGGAAACGCACTTATAACTTTAACACACGAATTACTTCAACCGTTTCAGACACATTGATGCCATTTGGCATCATCACGTTTCTGATCATAATTTTAAAAAAATAATGGAGCTGACATCTATTGGGATTAATTAAACGTATTTTCGAATAGAAAAGTTTGAAGAATAGAATGATGAAATTTTTGATATCATTAATTTCTCCCCTCAGAGGAGAAATCCTGACCACTGCTCAGTTTTTCGTTGCAAACTGATTGCCATTGATGAAGCCCTTGATAACCTTGAGTCTCTTCCTCATAGAAGCGAGATATGGATTTTGTCTGATGGCAGAAGTGCTATTCAGCATCTGTGCGACTGGCAAAATGTGAGAGACAATGTCGGAGTGTCCATACTTAACAAGTTAAAACTGCTGTCCTTTACGCATCAGATTCATTTGCAGTGGATTCCTTCTCACGTAGATGTTGAAGGAAATGAGATCGCGGACTCTTTTGCAAATTCTGGTGCTGGCGAGGCCTTTGCCAACGCCTCTCACCTTTTCGGAGATTCACTCCAAGATTAAAGATTTGAATAGGACTAATTGGATTATTCCACCAGTTCACCCTTGGTATCAATGTTCCCGTCATGGAGGCTCCCTGGCTTTAAGTTTTGATAGACGGGAACAAACTATTCTTGCCCGCTTTTGAAGTGGCCACCTAAAGACTATGAAATTTACAGAGGGCTCCAAAATCCTTGAGACTTGTGCAAACTGTTCTTCGGAGCAGGCTCCGCCTGACTATATACTTGCGTGTCTAGGAATTTCCAAGCAGGATTTGTACGACGACCCTTCCATGGTTTTGGATTTTTTTAAGGTGTATAACATCATGGACCAGATCTAGCACTGCTGACCTACGGGGTTATGCAACAACATTAATGGCTATAGATGATCAGAAAAAAATTCTAAAATGATGTACCAAATTGTCATTGGGACTGAAAGGGTTAATAAAAAAATAACTTATTATTCAATGCAAATTTTTTAGATTAAACATCATAGCAAACAAAAATTTAGTTTATTTTTTTTATTTATTCAGTTTTAAATGCGCATTACAGATAAAAAATCTTATTACAATGCACATTGAACAAAACAGTTAGGAAATGAAAAATACATGAAATAGCTAAGCATAAGTGAGTAATTACGAGATAATGGAGTATAAAAAAAGACAAAAACATTACACAGATAAAAGTTGGGAACAGTTAGCATTTAAAGTCATTAAAAAGACATAGCAAAAATATCTAGATCGTGAGAATAGTTATGGTAAATTTTATAAAACTTCAACACAGAAATTTTGAATATAGTTGTAATGGGAGGAGCTATGAGAAAACATACGACGATTGCATGCAAATCATATTTACAAGCAACTTTGTGACTTTCAGGTGGGCGGTACAGCGTCTTCCCTACAGGCGAGCTTTACATTCGTCAGGCTGATCCGCACTCTGATGGCACCAGGAAATACTACTGCCAAACCAAGCACCGTATCAGCGGCGCCATTAAACAGAGCAGTTCGTCGGGGAGACTCATCATAACAGGTATGCAGAACAAGGGATATTTCCTGTCGGTGGCAGCGGTTGTTTGTTTTATTTTAGAAACTATACCAAAACCGACCTTAAGTTTGCAGCAGAGAAATGTACTACGCGAAGGAATTTGCGTAAACAACGCGGCTGGCGCCGAAGCTTCGCCTGCTCCGATTGGTTGATAATTTGACCCTGATATTCGGGCGCCCTGTTACGTCAAAATCGAAGGGAAAAAATAATTAAAATAACACTCTAACTGAAGCTAAACTAATAAAAATAATAAATTTATGTCTTGAAATAACAAATAAATTTGTTTATTGAATGTTAAATACCTTTTTGTATTCGATTCTCGCCCTCAAAAATAAGAACTATTTACCATCTTTCTCGTAGAACATTTGTATACTGCAAACTTAAGGTCGGGAGAGGTATAGCAGTATGGTCCCGCCTTACTGGGAACCCGTTAACTTCGCATTGTTTAATTTTAGAGGCATGCTTACTTGTGAAAATGGGGGACATTCACGGCAATATCAACCTGAGCTTCAATTCCAAATCGCTGTGGTAAAAAAAATTGGTTAGACAGGTTAGCGCAATAGGAAAACGTTAGCACGTGTATCGAGAGGTGTAGGATAACAAACCGCGTGACATCACATGAATATTCCCCATGCACTCAATATCTACACTAAATTCAATTCGTGTTGGCGCATGCGCAAGAAAAAAGCAAAGTATTCCGTCGTGGTCACATAGACCTCCAAGTTCCCATTCCAAATCAATACCTCTAGGGGTGACAAGTCAATACTGGGGATCCTCTAATTAGCCTCTGTCTCGAAAATTAGATGGATCCACTTACATGTGTGTGTTGTGTCTGTCTTACTTGACGAAGGTTTATAAGCGGGTCTCTGACCAAGCACACAAACCTGAATATATGTGTCGAAACCAACCAACCTACACAATAACGGATTTGGATTAGCTTTAATTACGAGATAGGAGTTTAAAATAAGGGTTTTATAATTGAAGATAGATGGTCTTAATATTAATAAAGTGTAAAACTGCGAAAAGTTTTGAAGTGTAAAAAGTACCTATGGAAGGGGGGGGGGGTGATTGAAATTTTAAATATTAAAAATTGTATCAGCGGAGTCATCAAACAGAGCAGCTCTTCCAAACAGACTCCCTTCAACTAAACAGAACGGAAAAAAATGTCAGCTGGTTTAAAATAACGTGTAATTTACAGAGATACTTTATTTTATGTCAAAAATTTGTAATTTAACGCAAAAGCTGTTATAAAACAGACAATTCGTAAAGAAAAATAGAAAGGTTTTTTTTTTCTTGTAAGAGGGTTTGCATTTAAATATTATAATTTTCGCATGCTGTAATATTAAATTGCAAAATGATCTGAAGTTCTAAACTGATAAAAATATCATAGATTGAAGTTTTAAATATTAAATAGCTTAATTCTTATTTTCAAGAGTAAGTCATCATAAAACATTCTTAACGAAGTATTTAATGTAAATTTAAAATTATTGAAAACAGTTAGTCAATGCATAAAGCCTCATACAATAAATATTGAGCAATGATGCAGGTGTTTTTTTTTCAGTTTAAAACGGGAAGAAATTATTTTTTAAAGTAAATTTAGTACGCTTTAATATAAATTTTAATTATTCAAGTCATAACTTGAGTTCAACAAATGAAATAAACATTTAAGTTTGAAAAAAAGTAAAAAAAATATTTTAATTAACTAATAGCTTGGCAAATGTAGCAGAACAAAACTTGATTTAGTATTTTGTGAAAAAAAATCCAGTTCCGCTTCTGAAAAAACATAATGAATATATTTTCTCGAAAAGGGAAACTAATGAAACTCATGGTTTTTATGTTGTCAATTAAAAAATATATTAAACGAACAAAACAACCCGATTTCATTATAAATATTTTACGCCATTTAATTTTGACATTGCTCTTAATAACGTGATTTTTAATAACTGAAAAAGTTTTATTTTTCTTAACGATGTATCTCATTACTCATTAAATTTTTTGTTGCCAAAATGCTTTGCGAAATATCGACTCGAAGTTCGTTAAGTCAACTTCTCTGACGTAAAAAGCTACGTTCGAGTAATTTAAAATCATGTTCGAAAATCACCCTACACGAAAATAAAATACCCGAACAGCAATGGGCGGTTCGATGAAATATGTTGAATATTCTTAAATAAATAGGCAGTTATTTAAATTAATGACAGAGAGCTTAAATTGTATCTTAGGAATTCCTCGATAAATATTCGATATAATTCCTTATTGTATACTCGAAGTTAGTTGCTTATGGGGATTTTAAATTCAAATGCTAATACTTTTGCAGTATACGCTTCAAAGTGGTCATAAATGCAAACATAAACATTTTTTGGTAGTAACTATTTCAAGTTCGTTCATTTTTAATTTAACGTATTTAGTTTTTTAAAAGGAATTAAATGTATACTTTCCCTTCCATGCAAATCTTATACTATAATACGAGGAATTGGACCCAAGTCGAAAATCGCCCCAGAATTAATAAACTCCGGTAAACTTGGGGGTCTGGGGTTTTTGGCCACGACGAATCGATTGGCACCGGTTTTGAAGAGCTACGGTCAAGCAGTTAGGAGTTACAGATAGGATATTTTCAAACTTCATTAGTTCGCCATAATGGCTACTTTAACGATGCCATCTGCTAAAGCTGAAAGCCTCTGCTTAAGCTATAAATGTTTAGTTAAGATTTTAATTTTTCAAATTTAAATAAATTCAACCTTGCTTTAAACTTTATTGAGTTTTACAGAAATGAAATGGTAACATGAATATTTTTTTAGTTCCAATCAGCATACGATTTTAGTTCTATTCTGTTCATTGGCGATTTTTGGCGATCTTGAAAATTTAACGCATGGTTGCTATACCTATCGAGTTGAATGAAGTATGAAATGGAATGTTTACCACATTTCGACATTTTCGTTGCTTTTCAACGAAATGCCAATTATCAATTACATTTCATTTTCTATGACTTTTAAAACTTTACCTTTGTATAGAATAGTTCCCTTTCCAAACTCTAACTTTGTTTACAATGGTGCACTTTAACTAATGTGACCAGACGTCCCGCTTTTGGCGGGACAGTCTCGCTTTTTGTGTTACTGTCCCGCGGGCCGAATGTCCCGCCAAAACATCCCGCTTTTTTGTTAAAGTCCCGCAATGTCCCTAAAAACGAGGAAATTGTAGATAAAATAGACTTTTTTTATGAATAATCGTTGTAAAACGCTATGACGTCTTTAGAAATTGTTAAATGAAGTTAAAGTCATCAACAAATTGGTGGAGTATGGTTTCTGTTTGCCTGGAACCACTGCTGCTGTTGAACGCGCCTTCCTTATATTTCTTATACCAAGTGTGCAATTGTGTGTAGGGACTATTATGTGCATAAAAAATACTTAAAAAATACACTGGGGGGGGGGGGTGATGGAGTGTCCCACTTTTTGATTTTGAAAATCTGGTCACATTAAATTTAACCGGTTATCTTTTCACCAATGGTTTCACAATTTTTATTATGGTATGTATTGTTTTGATAAATCACAATTAAAAACTTAAATCTTCGAGTTAGCTTCGATACCTGTTTTCTCCGAGCAGAGCTCGGTCACCCGCTGGTATTTAACAAAATGTACATTTTCTTCTCCTGGTTTGTAAGTTATTATGAGCTTAATCATGCGTTTCATAATCTGACTCTAAATAAAGGTTGTGCAACCAAACATCAATCGAAAACAGAATAGTTGGCTTGCATTTTAAATCCACTTTAGTTTAAAACGATATCCTTACTTCCGTGTACGTTGTCATCGAGTGGTTGCTTTGAGTGCCTTGTCCCTAGACTACCATTCAAATTTACAAGTTACACCCCCAAATTGTCCAGTAAGGCTTTTGCTTTGCATTCGAAAGGTCCCAGATTTAGATTTAGATATAACTGCTTGTCTATAAAACTGCCTGCAGCAAAGGGGCTTGACGAATAATACCGCGTTTAATGGTAATGGTAATTTAATCGCTTCCGGCTGCCTATTTCTATTCTCCTTTAGGATCTTTAACACAGCCAAAAACGCCACGTAATATGGAACCCTGGTGAAGTGACGAGGTCGACACCTGAGCGGGCACCCAACGGAACTTCGAGCGACATCGTACGCTGACGCCGTCGGGACTTTGGACTCCACAGATCTAACGAGCACGTCTGTCCCAGTGTACTCGGGCCCATCCGTCACGAGTTGAATACCGCATTTCGATAGAGTAAATAAGATCCAAAATATTGTTGCCCCATACACTGTTGACCTTGAAAATGCTTTGGGTGGCTAAACGGGTGTCGTCTCATCACTTATCTCTAACCTGTGTAGTGTAGCTCAAATGCGTCATTATTTCGACCAAGTCAAAACTCCATGCGATTTTCCTAGAAAACAGTATTTTTTGGAGATACGTCTCTTCGCTTACAGTGGAGAACATTAACCCTTTGAGTCCCAATGACAATTAGACATCATTTTGACATTCATCTTAAGAATTTTTTTCTGATCTTCCATTGCCATTTATGATATCAAAAAAGCAAATCATTCGATTCTTCAAGCTTTTTTCTATCAGAAAATATTTTTTATTAATCCCAATAGTTGTCAGCCCTATAATTTTCAATTATGATCAGAAACATAATGATGCCAAATGGCATCACTGGGACTGAAAGGGTTAACCCTCCTACAATCCTTTAATCCCATTCTGAAGAGAAAAAGTTTGGAGACCCATGCAACAAGACATCAAAGAGAAGGGTTGACGAATGGACCCTCGTATTTACTCCTTCACAGAACCAAAAGCCCCAGAAGCGACGCTTTCCCCTCATCGCTTCGGACTTCAATTAGCCCTGATTGCGAGGCCGATCCGACATTGGGCGAGAGTCAATACCGATCACCGAAATTGCATCGCATGCCAATCTATCTCTCGATCCCTGAAAGGCGATATTGCCAGGCTGTTTGGCCATTACATTAACTACTTTAATTGAAAAGGGTTCTTAAAATCGTGAGATAGTTAACTACAATGAACTTTTATATATTTTATTAAATTTTATAGTTTTAATTATTTCTGCTGAAATATTTATTAATAATGAGGCAATAGATGTCAACTTTGTAATAAGACCCCGCTTATTTGATATGTCAATAGTTATTTAGTCATAACCTTTGAAGGAAATAATGTATATAAAGGTTTTCACTTTCATCTTAAATGAATAAGTATTTAGCATTAGGCTATTTTAATTCACTTCTTACTTATGCGACTAAATACTTTTATACTTACAAAGCAATGTCTTTTAAATTTGACACGCATAAAAATAACTTTAAAATTTATATTACAATAAATAATAATATGTATTAATAAAATACTTCAAGAACAAACATGTGAAAATAAAAATTTGTGGTAGGGGTGGATTTTTCAAACGCTTCACTATCAGTGGAAAAATTAGTTGTTTGTTATACTCTGTTAATTACACCAATTTCATTTGTCCTTTTCTATATTTTTATTGACATATATAATGCATCTTATTAATGTCTTGAAAGCCTTCCCCTCACGAATACATAAAATCCACTCTTTGCAATTTTGTAAGTAAACATTCAAAATAATAAACAACCATTAAGTGAAATTTTACTCAAAACAAAACTTATACTGTTTGATGAAAAAATTGGAGAATGGAAATGCATCATGCGTTTCTGTTACATTCTTTCAAATTAAAAACCTCCATCAATTTTTTCCCATATTAGACTTTCGGCAGACTCTGGACCAAAGGTGGACAAGGTTTACACAGAACTTAACGATGCATCTTCGACATCACAGCCAAAGTTAAAATGGGAGGCTCAGTTAGGCCGTATTTTAGTAGGACATTGGGGGAGCGTTCTGTCCGACAAGAACGCTATGAGGAAGCGCTTGTCTCAGGGACGGATTTACAGATTTGTCGCCTGTATGCTACGATTTGCCACCCCAGTTACAATATTCTCCCAATGCGGGGAAAGGTACCTGGCTAGCGGTAAAATAGGGTGTTGTGTGTTGTTTAAAATATATACACTTAATATAATAATCTATGTACCTTTACGCACTAAATTGAAAACGAAATAGGCGAATTTCTTTAAACTCTACTATTTGTCTTTCAACTTCGAAATCTGGTTGAAAGGGCCCTCGCAGCTACCATATTTGCTACGAATTATTAGTACTATATATATACGTTTACGGTGTACGCAAATGTAAATTATTTGTTTTCTTTCATAAATATATTCGTATCTTTATAATAATTTTTAGTGCCGAAAGCCGCTTTAATTGGTCGTAAAATTTGCCGTCCCAAAGAATTCGCCGCTCTAGGCTACAGCCTAGTTAGCCTATTCACAAATCTGGCCCTGGCTTGGCAGTAATGGAACGCCATTTGCGGGTTAAACTAATTATACCAAAATACAGTAAAAAAATAAACACTTTAATGATTTTTTTATTCCAGATCCTCACAGCACCTTTCCTCCCCGAATAATCGACAGGAGGACCAACGTCATAGCCAAAGAAGGCAGCACGGTGGAGCTTCCTTGTGCAGCTGAAGGCTTCCCCATCCCCAGCATCTACTGGATGAGGGTCGACAAGAAACAGGCTGTCCGGATGCCCAAGAGCAGCCGGTTAATGCAGTTGGGCGGAACTCTGATTATCCGAAGAGCAGAGACTGATGATAGTGGGAAGTATATCTGCTATGCTAACAATAGCTTGGCTGACGAGAGGGCTGAAACTGAGCTGCTGATATCTTGTAAGTATATTTTTATGCATAATATGATATATTTAATCGTAGAAGTGGTTGATTTTACAGCCATGTCAATAATATATTTTTAATTGATTTAACTAAATGTATATTAATTTGGACAAATTATGTTTAATTTACAAGAGAGTATGTCTAATCAATTTTGTTCGTACTTAAGCGATGTGGATCGGAATGGTCAACGGGATAATCAATAACCCTAAAAATATTATTGCTTGGCAATAATATTTATGGTTACTATTATTAATATATTAATATATTATTATGATTTGATAAATGTATCAAGTTTCCAAAGATTATCTGTGAAGAGTTTATGTTTAATTTGGAACACTCATGTAAAGGGATTTGGTGAAAGTTAGCATGTCAACGTGATAATCCCGAAGTACCATTCTTTGCACACTTCATAACAGAAATTAGGTTTTTTTTGTTATTGTTTTTAAATATTGACATAGGAAAAAAGCTTATTCAAACTCAAATTAGCAGTTTGTCCTTACTTACTTATTCTATAAAGTTATCATTCATCCGTACTTAATTTTTAAATTAAATATTTTGAAGTACTTGAGGAACTTCAACAGCATTTTTTATTCGAAAAGTAAACAGCAAGATCCTTCACACGCGTAAAATAACACTCATTAAAATAACTTCCCAAGAAAACTAAAATTTTAAATATGTTTGCAATCATAAAACGCAATTACCTGCACATTTTATTTAAAATAAAATGTGTTTTGTATAAACAAGTTTCGAAACTTGCAATACAATTTTATTAACATCAGTTTAGCTAGAGAGTAATTATTAAATATGTACGTTTTAAAAAAGATTTTCAAATAATAAACTACACGTTTGAACTATAACTAGTTTTTAAGAAAATTTCGGACTAAGTATAGTTTAATGATATACATATTTTCTTTATACAAAAACATTTTTTGAAAAAGAATAATTATTTTCATAATTAAAAAATGAAAACTTTATGTAATTTTAAAAAAAAGGAACTTAAAAAAAATTTAAGCAACGAATAATAGTTTAAGGAAAGCAATTATTTTCCTCTAAGGAAATAAAAACTAAGTTAAAGAACGTATTTTATTTCGTTATTTTTTATTTAAGTTTAATGTATCATTATGAAGCAATTATTTGCTGATTATTTTACATATTGAACTAGCTAGACTAGAACTACACGATAACTAGTTTAGATTGTAAAAAAAACACGTAATTGTGATAAGTACAACTGCTATTTGCTACAGTTGATGTATGTGGATTTTTTAAATTTTATTTTTGTTTGAACGGCAAATAAACTATTTAGGAACATAACTTATCACCTACATGTATATTGCCATAAATTTAGTTCTGAAGGATCATTCATCGAATACTTTTACCTTTTCATCTATTAATATGTTGTTGTTGTTGTCTTAGCCATGAAATGTGCAAAGAAAGAAAGAGTCAAATTGCTCCGAAGCTGTCGTAGACAGCCTCAGCGACTTCTACTGCTTTGTCGGAATAAATGAGGATTTCTGGGTCTTCAATGCTGATCTTTAAAAGTCTGGCTTGAATAGCCGGGCAGTCGAGAATATGCTGGGGAGATAGCAGGACGTCAGGACAGTTAGGGCAAAAAGGGTAGCTTCTCTGTCCATCAGAATAGATTTTCATACCCTTTAGATGTTTTGTTAGTAATCTGCTAATTATAGAGGCTATTGTACGATTGCAATTCAGAGATGGGATGGAGTGTTTGAAATTGTTATGGATGATTCTTCGACTGGAAACTGCATTTGCGTCCACAAGTGTTGTGAGGTTTGATGGTTGGGGGCAAGCTCTTGCTTGTTTGGCAAGCTCGTCTACTTTTTCATTACCAAAGATATTAACATGGGCTGGTATCCACTGTAATGTGCAGAATCTTTTAGCTGCGATGACTTTGTTGATGGAATGGATTTTTCATGGCTAATGCAGCATTTGCCCTTTTGGATAGCTTGCAATGCGGATCTTGAGTCCGAGAGAATGATTACGCCGTTGGATTTGTGGATGCTTTTAAAGAGGAAAATCTCCGACCCACTTTTGATTTCAACGATTTTACATGTGTAGTTGGAGGCGATTATCTACTTATATATTATACCTAATTTACATAAGTTAAGGTGGCTAGAGAGCCCAGCGTCTAGCATGCGGAAGGTCGCAGGTTCCCAGGCATGGCCAAAGTAGCTGCCTACCTATAAACGGCATATATAAAATGCCTACCCCTAAAGGTGCAGCCAAAAATGTCCGACGAATAATACCCCTCATAAAGGAGTGCACGTTAAATATGCTCAAGTCTCAAAGCTGCGTACCATGTCTCCCTCAACTGGTGCGTTGGGTGCCTACTCGGGTGTCGGCTCGCCACTTGACTGTGGTTCTAAATTACGAGCCATCGTGTAGCTCTACATTATTCAAACCTACCTACCTATAAATAAGTTAATAATTTTTAAAACTGTTTTATCATTACCTAAACACTTTCAAGAATAACAAACGCAGGTGTGAAAGATGCCTAATCGTATTAATTTTGATACGATAAACTTTTTACGCTGTCTTGTAATGTTCTCGCGATGCAAGTACCTCAAAATACTGACTTGGATATCTAATTTCCAAAAATTAAGATGTTTACTTTCTAAAAATACTGCTTTTAAGACGAAAGCTATCATGGTTCCAATATTATGTTATAGCATTCCCAAAAATAATCAAAAAAGGTGTTAAACTCTTACCACCACCTGCGCATTCCACAAAATTTAAATTTATCTATTCAAATAATCTAATATCTATCAAATTTACGGAAAACACCAATTGCATTACCCCAATCTTTGTTTATCGCTTATTCAATTGAAGCCAAATGCTAGAACCGAGCTTATTTAATGAAGAGTCTAAATTCGTTTAAATTATGACACAGTAACCATTGCCAGTTTATAACTGACATAATAATATTTAGTTTCTGGCTTTAATCTTTACGGGCAACTCTTCAACGATAAAATGACGGAAATTTTAAACTTACGGCTGTTTTCCGGACACATTTAATTATAGTTTGTTTACGGAAATGAGTTCTAAGCCTGTTTATCTGACGACGTAATTTTATATTTATGGGTACGGTTATTGCATAACTTCAGGAATTAAATATGAAAGGATTGCTTAGAAATTGTATTGTTAAACAAAGTCAATACTAAAAGGATAAATTTAAATAAAATAATGACGTTAAGTGATAAGCGTCATAAAATAATGACGTTATAATGTTGTGTAACAAATTATGTTAGTAAATCTAAATCAAAATAATAACTATGTTGTTTATAATAAAGAATTGGCATTAAAAGAAACTTGACGCTTACATATAAAGATAAGGTTTTCAAAAACCGTTCGTTTATATTAAATTAGCATTTGAAATAAAGGCGAAAAATTTAAACTTTTAGGTTCTGCTTAAAAAATGAAGTAATTGTGGTTTATTAAATGACAAAGTACATCTGTCATGTATAAAAAATATAAGCAACTTTGTGCAATTACTTTCAAGCGATTTTTTTTTATTAATACGTAAATCTAGGAAATGAAAAAGAGTTCAAGAACGTACTGAGTCCGATTTCTAATTTTAAAGTTAGGATTCTTTTTTTTTTTTTTTTTTTTTTGCTAATTTAATACACCTCGTATCTTAGAAGCATTCTTCGAAACAAATGTGTTTTTTTTTTCTTAGTACTTAAAACATTGGAGGTGATAAGGTAAATTATTATGTGTTCCATTCTATAATTTACTAGATTAAGACATTTATGAGAAAAATTTACTGGGAAATCTGGTTTAACAATTGACTACCCTAATATATAAACGAATTGCGAAAAGGAAATAATTTAAATCCTAGCTAAATTTTTAGCTCTGACTCCATACAAGATCTGTCTATGTTAGAACAGCATGATAATTGTGAAGTGATAAGGAGTGGAAAAGGAGATATATTTAACTCATGAAGCTTCATCTTCAGTGTTATAAACATTTTGCTCTTGGTTTCACTAAAAATATAATTCCTAGTAGCTTTAACGTCTGTGTGGTCATATTTTGGGTATTCCTTGGAACCATTTCTCAAGTTCTTGATACCAAAACCTAAGAAAAGGTTCAAACGAATCCCGAAAATTTGGCGAAATATGTCCTCACACAGGTATTGCAGCTACTTCGAACTATTATTACGGTGAAGCCAATCACATTGTTTTAAAAATGTGTTGTGTTGGACACAAAAGGTATGATTGAAATACAACTCGCATGGTAACTTGCTAAAAGAGTTTAAACTATTATTATATATTCTTATCTTACTACAACATATAATGTCTACCAACCACTAAATTACTTTTCCATTATCTCCAGCGCCCTTGAAAGCCAGCATCAGTCCAAAGCAAGTAAAGGCCGAAGAAGGCGAGTCTGTCATCTTCAACTGTTCCATACGCGGCCACCCTGTCCACTCAGTTTCATGGGTCAAAAACTTGGTTCCAGTGGTGGCCAATAGCCGGATCAGATACCTCTCTCGAGATCTCCTACAAGTAGCGCCCATCGTGAGAGAAGACAAGGGGATGTACCAGTGCTTCGTCACCAATGACTTTGGGATGGCACAGGGCACATCGGAATTGAGCTTGGGTGGTAAGTTTCCTGTTAGTGTAGCTTTTTCTAATGAAGATATATATTCATTAATTGATATGTTTTTGAAATAGATTTAAATTTTTTTTAAATTAAGCTAAAAAAATTAAAAAAATACCCATTGATCTAACATTTAATTATCTTTTTTTAAGAAAAACTATTTTTGTTGAAGAATGAAGAACGACTTTTCTTGTTGGTACATAGTGTGAAAATAATAATTAAGTTAAACATTTCAAATTCATGGTGTTTTTATCTTCAGAATTTTTAAAACAATATTTTTAATAAAAAAAGTAATGTAAATCTATTTCACAAAACATAGAACAGTTAATTAATAAATATCTTTATCATACAATTTTGTCTTACATACCAAGAGTCGCAGAAGACAAAATCTTCAAACAACAAAAATTATTCGTGTTTCAGTTCAGTTTTCGAACATTTCTTGCTGCCTGGTTCTCGGCACGTACTCCTCATAATTTGGAGTCGTAGTCGAGTGACGAGGTCGACATCTGAGCAGGAACCCAACGCAATCTCGAGCAACAAAATTATTTCAAATGTATTTAAAATCATAATTGTAACAAGAGTTTGGCTTAAAAAAGTTAACGCGAGTGTGTTTTTAGTACTAAATTTCCTATAATATTAAAGACACGTGTTTTAAACAATTTTTAAATTCGAATAGTTTAATTAAAAATAATTATATAAAATGTAATACAAATGTAATACATGTAAAATATTGAAACAAAACATTTTTGGAAATAAATAATTGATTTATCCATGGCATCAATTCTTTCCAGATGACCCACCAGTCCTGGCCTACACCTTCGACGAACAAACTCTTGAACCAGGATCCTTCCTCTCCCTCAAATGCACTGCCACCGGAACCCCCCTGCCCCAAATCACGTGGTCCTTGGACGGCTTCCCGGTCACGGAAGGGGTTCGAACCCGGGTCGGAGACTTCGTGACGAGCGACGGATTCGTCAACAGTTTCGTCAACATAACCCGACTTCAACCTGAAGACGGAGGGACGTACGAGTGTCTGGGTTCGAACGATATCTCGACTGTGGGACATACTGCCAGATTGAACGTGTACGGTCCGCCGTTCGTGAAACCCATGAGAAACGTGTCTGTGCTTGCTGGGAGCTCGCTTGTGATACGGTGTCCGGTGTCGGGGTATCCAATTGAGAAGATCATTTGGGAAAAAGGTAAGATAGTTACTTAAAGTAACCTCTTGCTACCTGGCGTCCCTATTTGGGGAAATTTTTTTTAAAACGCCCCACAAACAATTAACACGTTAATTAATTCCGAAATCAGCCTGGTCCGATAGAAGAGGGTCCAAAAATTAGTTTTCAATTGATTACATGTATCAGTCTTAAGTTTCTAAAGTTGGACGAGGGACAATACGATATTAGAGTTCTTAAAAAAAAATATTTAATTTTTTTAAACTTTTCAAAAAGTTCATTTAGTTGTTGATTTTAAAGGCATTTTGCATTAAAAACAGTGTTAAAATAATCTGTTAACTACAAATAAGTGATACGGTCATTTCTGTTGCATTTATAGCACTAAAATGTATATTTTTAGAGTTTAAGGCGCGTCTCTAAGTAAATATTAAACATTTTTTTTTATTTCCTTGAAAAACATACGTTTTTGCATATATTTGTATGAAAAGTATGTTTTGATTATAAGAATATAAGTGTAGGATTTTGCTAGGGTCTTAAGAAGACAAATTTGCACTGATATGACATGGTTATTGTAACTTGTAGTGTCGATGAGTTGGCAAGTGATTGCTTCAACTAATTTCATGGCCTCTAAGCCAATAGCGATCCACTCTGCTTTCATTAGAATAATTTCCATATTGAATGTGGATCGCCATATCGCCAAGGTTGTAACGACTTGGTATACTTCTTCAGCAGATTCAATGTCTAGTACTTTTTTGGGAAAAGTGGTGCTTCTTAAACTGACATCACATTGCAGAGGTGTCAATTTCCTACATAGAATGCAAAATTTATTATCGACTTCTATCAATGTAATACTTACAATAAAATCCAGACTTTCTCATCTAAAAAGATAATTCAACTGTCAAATACACGGCCAAACTAAGCGTAAGGGAAAATTAAGCTTCTTCCACTGCGTTATGTCAACTTTCTGAATATTGTATGATAATGAGCAACGTACGTGGGAAATGTTGTGTGATAATGAGCAACGTACGTGGGAAACTAGCACACTACTGTGTTAAATCAACAAAAGAAACGTCTTTTTTTTACTAGCAACACAGCCACTACACGCGGGAAAAAAAGCAACACTTCCTCCATTGACTTAACATGCAGAAGCATCAGTTTTCTAAGTACACTCTTAAAACAAAAGAGTGAAATCCACTCCAGTTGGAGAAGTGCATTTTCGACACTGGAAAGGAGTGAATATTAACTCAGACTGAGTTAAAATCATTCGTTTGGAGTGATCCTGTTGGAGGTTTAACACACAAAGGATCAACTCCTTTCAGAGAAGTGCATTTTCAAAACTGGAGGAGTGAAAATTACTCAGATTGAGTTAAATTCGCTCGTTTGTTTTAAGAGTGTACACTGCGATATTTACCATGGATTGTCTTTGATGTAATAAATACATAAAATGACCCAAACTGTTCTAAAATAAACTCTAAAACTATTAGATTACCCTTCTTCCTCAAATTATATATCGTAAGAACTACAAAACTCTTTTGTTCTACAGTTTTTCCAAAGAAAATTTTATTTCAAATCGGCAAAAACTAAAACAAGTTTTTTAAGTAGTAAATAATTCTGTTTAACCCAATGTTACTAATACCCAACCATCTAGTAAAAATAGCAACAGGGGCAAACTGAATAAGCAGATAACCAAACTAGTGATGTAAATTCAATAGAACAGATCCCAGCCACAAAGACAAACACTAACCATGCAAACTCAAACAAATGATCTTGGCCGAAACAAATTGAAGGAATATGTGCCACAAGCAACAAACATTATTTGGATAATGCCAATTGCTAGATAGTGTTACTGTGAAAAAAGATATGCTCCTTCCAATTTTCTTTCAGTTTAATACGATATTTTGGGCTACCTTCTCACAGACTCTAAATTTTTAATTCATTTTATTAAAGAAAGTGTATGTTTTTTTAAGGTCATTTGTGGGGTTCAAGAGACTCTTAACTTCTTTCGAGAAACGCTTGACAATTTTCCTTTTAGTATTTTTTTCTTTTGTATTGCGTTTTAAGTTATTTTTTTAAAAGAAGCAAAAATGTCGAAATTTGGCAAAAACAACACGCTTCTAAAGAAGCGTAAGATTTTAGAAAGAGGTAATGAACTGTGTTAAAACTGACACATATTTGCTAATTTCTAATTTCAAATGTCAATTCATGCTATAAGATTTAAAGAAAACAGCATTTTTGTAGTAAATAAAAAAGAACTTATGGCAAACTTTTCCAAAAATAAAATATTTTTATTTTCTTAAAAAACAAATAAATTTATTTTCACACCCTTTACTTTACCTTCTTTCACAAAAATATTACGAACACAAATACTTTAAAACATCTTGTTTACATAATTAAGTTCATACAGGAATGTTTACCTCTGGCAAAACTGTTTACTTAAACATCAACACAAACTATTGAGCGAAAAATAAGAAATGGAAATCCACTGTACTCTACCCCTGAAAACCAAAAAGATAATGACTCCTTTAGTCAAATTTGATGTGTGCGGAACAGAAAAGAACATGGAATAGAAAGATTCGGTTAAGAAAGAACAACACACAAAAGCACAAAAGAGTAAGATGGGATGTTTAGAATTAAAATGGCGCAACTTAAAAGGATTGCTAAAAGATGAGATGAGAAATTAAAAGGAGGCTGCTCAGTTTAAGATCTTCAGTTTCGAGAAAAAATCCCACACATATATTCTTTATAAAAAAAACATATTTTTCAAACAAATATGTATTTCAAAGTATGTTTTTTTTATTTTATGTTTTTTTACAAATATTTAAACTATATAATACTCCTACTCCTCGGTTCAACAACTGGGCCAAGACCTGCCGTGCCCATTTCAGCTTTCTTGACCTAGGTCTCTGGGGTGCCAGGCATATGTCCCGGTAATGGGGTCAGCCTCACGTGGAACACCCAGTGTTTAGTTCCCAAGCATGCTTGGTACAAATTTTATCGATCCACTCAAGCGATGAAAGGATGGGTCAACTTCGCTCAATCCGGGATTTAAAAATATAATATTGTTTGATCTTCGATGAGAAGCACATCAATATAATGGAGTTGAAAATTTAAAGCCCATAATTATGCAAATTTTTTCAATTTTATACAAATAAACGACTAATATTTATAATAGAAAAGTTAGTGTTAAGAAACATTGTGAACTGAAGTTGTGAAGTGAATTCTGATGATCATTGCAGATAGATAAGCAGTCTTAAAAAATTGTACCAGGCAACGAAAATTAAGGACTATTAAGGAATCCTATTTGAAGTTTTATTTACACTTAGTATAAACAAATGCATATTGCTAACTTTCTTCACATTTAATCATATTCAGATCTGACAACTGTTAACAAACCAGCATGCCAACTCTCCGATAATTAATATCCATAATAAAAAACGGACGCTTTGGTTTCTGTTCGGAACAACCCCGCTTTTTGTCTCAGTGTCTCGCGGACCAGATGTGATACGAAATGTCCAGATTTTCTGTAGCGGTCCTTCAAAGTCCCGCAAAAACGTGGGGAATAAAATATGTATTTTGCAAAACAATTATGAATACTCTTTATTAAACTTTAATATGACCTTAAAATTATTATTGGTCATTTAACTTTATATTCGACTACCCATAATATTGGTAACTATCTACAAGTTATTTACTTAATATTAGTCTTGCCTTACCAATTATGTTATTTTTATGAAATTTGGAATAGGGGGTATTATATAAAAAGTTGTCAGAGGTGTAAGGGTAAGAACGGAATGTAATGGGTTTTGGTTTCAAAAATATGACCCCATTACCTAGCATCATCACAAGCTAAGTTACGTGCACTTATGCCTACACATGTTTTACTCCATTCTGCTTCGTTAATAAACCAATAACAGGTCAAGCTTAATACCTTTAAATTAGGTGTCTGTACGATCCCACCTTTTGATTTTCTTACGAAATTTTCATCTCCTGGACTACCCAATAAATTGCCTGAGCATGAATTTACCCCATTGTACCCCGAATCATGAATTCTCAAAAGGACAAAGGGGTAAACTGTGTCTTTTTTTTCCCCTCCAGGCGAGAGCAAGCTTCCCCAGAACCGTCGGCAGCAGGTTTTTGCTAACGGTACATTGATCATCAATAACGTGGATCGCAGCAGCGACGAAGGGACCTACAGATGCATAGCCGAGAACAAAGAAGGGGAATCCGCCTTCAGGGACGTAGGAGTCAAGGTTCTTGGTGAGTCGATTTTTCAATCAGGTTGGCGCGACTTTACTGTTGTTGGCGTGTAAACTGCAGTAAGCGAAACAATGAGTTATACCGTTTTTGCTCTAAAATAATCATTACTTCCAGTGTACTTTCTTATAGGTAAGAATCAATTGAGTGTTTGCAACAATGGTCTAAGTCGTTTGTCTGATTACTGCAGTTTACCTGTTCATGGTAGTTTGCTTGGTTTAGTTCAAGTATTGATTGTTTTAGTTTTTTTTTTTTAGTTTGTGAACTAATTAGGCGACAATGAGGTAACAGGTTTTAATTGGGAAGTTATAATTAGTGGGGTGAGGTGTAGTTGTAAGACAATTAAACAATTAAAGGTGAGGGAATGAATTAGAGGACATCAACTGTTTCTTTAGTAAGGTTTTAATTATCAAAAAGATAACCAAGGAATTTTGTATTATGTCATGTGTTGGTACAGATCAATTATTGATTCGTCTTCTGTTTAGTATTGATCATGGATTTTTTTCTTTGCCTTGTGAACTAATTAAACAATAATTAGCTAAATATCCTAATTAGGAAATTAATTATTCAAAATAAAATGAGGTTCAAAGTTGAAGTATTTCATTATTATTTTAATGGGTACCACTAATAAGACGGGTACAGTATTTATCAATTGTTTAGCTTATTTTTCTTAGCCCGTCATGCATCATAAAATTATACACACTATTCATTGTCAAATGAAAAAAGTTGGTTATTAAAAATGACATTTTTTTAAAGGATCGTTGTTGCATTTAAATTTAAACTACTGTTGATAAATTTAATGAAAAATACATTTACTTATTTTAAATATATGAGGAATATATTAAATATCATAACTGTATGAAATATAAAATAGAGTCCGCGTTGGATCGTTGTTGCATTTAAATTTAAACTAATGTTGATAAATTTAATGGAAAATACACTTACTTATTTTAAATATATGAAGAATATATTAAATATCATAGCTGTATTAAATATAAAATAGAGTCCGCCTTTTACTCAAATTCTGTTGCAGTATAATCAGTTCAAAGTGTCATTCCCTATTTGAAAAGTACATCTTTTACTTATTCTTAAGATGATTTATCGTCGAGTTACGGAGCAGATAATTTTTTTTATCAGCAGATGATTCATCATGGCCTTTTAGTAGTGTGAATTTCTGTAAAGATCCAGCTTATTTAGTCAAACCTTAATTTTTTCCTTAATTTAGTACTTGATTGATCAACGTTTTGCATATATATATATTTTATTTTTTGTGAATAATTACTTTTTTTGGAGCATATTAGATTAGACAGTCCCTTAATTACCAACTTTTAGTTACGATAAACTTTATTTGACAATATCATTATTATATGCATTGATAAAACGATTAAAAATTGCTCTAGTATGATTGAGGTTTGTGAAACAAATTTAAACTATTAATTGTAAATGGAAGAATCTCTTCTAGAAATTACTCCAACCAACCCTAATCAATGGAAATTGCGTCTCTAATGTTGTAATTTTCTTACAAAAAATATCCCTAAAGCTGACAAACTTAGCTAATTTTTGAAGTTGGACGGACTGACGGAAATCTGACAAGTACATACTTACGTTCCATAGTTTGAATTATTTCGCATTAAAAAGATTTAATTTAAAATTATATTTCAATGCTATTTAAATGATTAGATCGTCAACAGACTGGTAGATGTCCGTCAGGACGTAAAGACAAACGTATGCAAATTATAAAAGTTATGTCTCTGATGCCTTCCAAGAAAAAAAATCTGCAGCTCTGACAGATAAAACTTGGATAGAAATTTGCGAAAGAAGACATCTCAAGCATATCATTGCTTTTTCCATTTTGATTCTTTCAAATTAAAAAAAAACTGAATGCAAAATAAAATTTAAAATAATTAATTGTGATGAATTAAATGCCGACACGAGTTTTCGATTCTCGTGAAAATACATCAAATATTACAAAATAAGTGACCAAGTTACTTCTCTCTTATTGAGTTAATATTGCAAATGCGCCGTTTTATTTATCTTTACTGCATATAGACTTAAGAGGGACTGTCAGTTCCATAGAGCTAATGCATTAGTTTTAAAAATCACAACTTTTGCAAAACAATTCTTTTGAGATGTTATCCCATTTTCAATAAATATGGGAATCATCATACCATTAATTAAAAACAAAATTGAAAAGAAAATTACATCTGGTTATTTAATTATTAATTTATATAGTTTTAAAGTAGTGTCGTCATCTACTGTATGTTTTCGGCATTTTATAAGTTCAAATATATATAATTAAATACCTAGACAAAATTTCCGTTTAATTATTTTTTTTTTCATTTCGATGCTATGTTGATTCCCATACCTGGGGGGGGAAGGCTAACATGGCAAAACAGTACTTTTGCGGAAGTTGTTATTCTAAAACAAATGCATTAGCTCTATGAGACAATGCCCCTTAATCCTTTCAGTCCCAGTGATGCCATTTGGCATCATCACTTCCAATATTTTTTTCAAAATTTTTATGCCCCGTTATGACTTCCAAACACACATCATTCGATTCTTCACACTTTGTTCTATCAGACAATATTTTACATTAATCTCAATAGAAGTCTTAACTATTTTTTTTATTTAGAAAATAGTCAAAAAACGTTTCTCCTCATTTTTGATAAGTTCACTTCAGTTCCACATATTTAAAACACAATTTAAACTATTTCGGTTAAAGTAATTACTAATTTTTTTAAATAATATATTCAGATACCTTAAAATATATAACTCGAAGTGTTTTTAGGTGATATATATATTTTTATTTTGCTGTTTTCCACAGCTAAAAAATTTTGGCATTGTTTCAAAAAACCATATAAAAATTTTAATGATTTTTTTTTCTTGTGGAACTCGTATATTTGACCTAAAATAAGCTTATTTTGTTAATATCAGATGTTTCTGTAGTGTAGTAAATTTTTGGGACTGAAAGGGTTAAACAAAATACTGATTATGTCAAAATTGTTTATAAGCCTAAATGTAGACAATATCCACTGCATTTACAAGCATTGACTCCTGACGACGATGGTTCAACGATCAATTAATCTTTGGTTATTTCATAATCGATCAAATATGTTTCGGGATATTTTTTCCCGTCTTTTAGAAAATCTAATTATGCAACAAGAGATGGGTCCCCAAGCTAGTGTTAACAAGTCCCGCCTCAATAATTGAACAATTATTTAATTATGAAGGATGACGGGTGAAGGTAGAAGACCTAGTTTTGGGGAGTTAATCGCCAAACTTCTTATTCCTCGCCATCCCATTAAAATTATAATAAACAGTTTACAGGGACGATTCATTGACTTAGTTATCAGGGCTGGGGAGCCCAGTCGGTTAAGAACTCGCTTAGCATGCGGAAGGTCCCAGGTTCGGGTAAGGGCATCGCCAAAATAGCTGCCGACCTATAAACGGCCCGTGCAGACAAAAAAATGTCCGACGAATAATACCCCGTGTAATTGAGTGCACGTTAAATATCCTTCAAAGTCCTAACGCTGCGTACGATGTTACCCTTAACGGTTGCGTTGGGTGCCTATTCAGGTGTTGGCTCGTCACCTGACTGTGGTTCTAAAATACGACGCCCGTCGCCAATAGCCCTCGCGTAGCTCTAGTGCGAAGATAATTCAAACCTAACCTGACTTAGTTATCTTCCAATAATGGCGTTTTCAACCCTTTTTTGAAGCTTATTTTACCCATCTAACATGTAAACTGGCAACATGCATATTTTGCGTCTTTCGGGTAATTATTTATAAAAATGACGCATAATATTGATAGAAAACAATAAAAAGTAGTTTTAATTCTGAAGAACACTTGTTAGGAGAATATAAAACGAATGGATATCTTTGTAGAATAAGCATCGCTAGTTGTGACAACGTTACCGATTTGACTTCAACACCTGTATCAGTAAGAAATAAATATAAAAATTAGTTTACAAGGATTTAAAGAAAAAAAAGGCGTTAGTAAGTAAGAAAAATAGTTTTAAAAGGATATTTAAAAAAAATTAAAAATCAGTCGGGGCCCAAAATAACCTATTTCATAATATTGAACCTCAAACTTTTAAAATAATTTTTATTCAATGAATTTAAATGCTTGTGAGAAACTAAGCGAATTTTATCAATAAAGTTTTTCACATCAAGTTTATCAATTTTTACAACCAAAAATTAAAATCCAAAAGATATTATTAATTTTACGCCTTGCAGTTTGGAATGCATTAAGAGCAAACACTCTAAAACGAACGAGCGATTTTAACTCAGTCTGATTGATTTTCACTCCTCTAGTCTGGAAATGCACTTCTTCTTTTGGAGTGGATCCTTTGTGTGTTAAACCTCCGACAGGATCACTCTAAACGAGTGATTTTAACTCAGTCTGAGTTAATATTCACTCCTTTCCAGTGTCGAAAATGCACTTCTCCAACTGGAGTGGATTTCACTCTTTTGTTTTAAAAGTGAAGAAAGTTAGTTTTATATTTTGAAAAAAAAAATATGTATATTGGCCAAAATTTTGTAGTTTAAAACTTCCAACGAAATATTTCAGCACTAAATATATATTAGACTGTTCATACCTCTCTAAATTTTGTTTAAATGTACAGTTATAATTTTTTGTATAAAGTAAAAATTTTGATAACATTGGCGACAAAGTGAAAGCTTGGCGAAAAACCCCGATAGCTAGAAGTTTTCTCAAGCAATATCTTTGAGTGTTAATTATGCAGTTAAGTTTTTTAAAAAAGCACTCTGCTTAAAATAGATTGATAACGTTTGTCTTGTACTTATGAAAACTGAAACAGATTTTGAGTGTACAAACTTAATTAGTCTTACCTCATTTCATAATTTTCTTCCTCTTTCACTCTTCATTACCATATTAATCGATAAAAAATAATTGTCGTTAATTGTATGCTTTAAAGGAAAAACTTAAATTATACGGAAGAAGGTAATTACTTTTTACTTTCAATTACCTAATGAATGGAATACCTTACATGAAATATAAGGTATTGAAAGTATTGTGATAGGGTCGAAAGACCGAATTGAGGATTTTGTGTGTTTTGTACGTTTTGGAAGGTACTAGTTCTAGTACCTGACGGACGTCATAATAAGGTTTTCGAGAAAGTAGTACGTGTGCAAAAGGTGGCACCATAGAACTTGTTAAGTTTTAAAGTTATTGAAAGTACCTTAGAGTAAATTATATTTAAATGTAATAAGTGGTAATTGGATATCGTGTAATGCTACACACCCTTAGATTTATTAAGTCACTCTATTGTTATAGTAGCAATGGTTTCTTTTTTACAATATTAATTTTCGATTTTTATTCATAACGTTTCCTATATATTGAATAGTACTCTAAATTATTTTATAAATTAACTCATTTTAATATTCTATATAACCACTTTACACAACCTTGGAACTCTAACCACTCATTTATAGATTCAAATTGCTATACCTACATCATTTGTCAAATGCTTTAACGTCTTTTAATATTTCAATCAGCCGAATTTTTTTACGTTAGATTTTAATATATTGGCGCTTACCAACCATGAAAATCTTTTTTTAGCATAATAAAGCTTCCTAATAGCAGTCCCCACCAAACGAATTTTCTTCAAAGACAATCGACCTACTTATGAGAAAAACCAAATATTATATCGATAAAATATTTAGCGTACCCACCCTTAATCGTCTGAAAAAGAAAATTACTCTATTATATTTTGGTACATAATTATTACATCAATGGAATAAAAAAAGTTGAAGATTGTATACTTCAGTTACTAAAACACTGGATTGTTTTAAAATGCAATTAAAGACATTATGGGGGAATTATAGATAAAGATGAAAAGAATGAAATATAAAAATCGTTTAAAGATATTAAACTACGTGATTAATTTTGATAATTTTTAAACAAGTTTTCCGTTTATTTTTTGGTTAAAATGTATCAAATGATTCAGTTGAAACAAAAGGAAAAATTTGATACAGCTAAATTAAACGTAGATTAAATGGTACATTGCTGTAGTCAAAAGCCATCATCCCTTTAAAACAAGAGTTTGAACGCCCTTTTAAATATCCGGATCAACTATCCGAATACAGACAAACACTAAACACAAAGAAATATATACGCGAAGACAAAATATAAATACAAAGTTTTAAGATAAGCAGTTCTCTAGCTTCCTAGTACCTCAAGTAAATATATTCCTCCTTCAGTGGAAAACATAGAGGGATTTGGTTTGCAGGTTCATCTCCTGATGGCCGCTGCAAAGGCTGTAGCTGGAAGATTAGGGCTAGTTGATTTCCAAGTTTTAGATTTTGTTCTTTCTTCTTAACTCGAAGCATGTGAGCTTTTTTGGATTGGTTAAATTTTTTAGTCAGCTGATCTATTTCAGGATGGTGCATTTCTTTTTCAGCCACGCTGTCTGCGGCTTTGTTTCCACAGTGTCATGGTATCCGTTGTAGGACTACTGTTTTACCCTTAACTCGATAATATATACGTAAAATAAGTCGACAGAGAAACTTGGGTAAAATTTAGTCTTTTATTGAATTAGTTAAGCATCGAAAGAGAATTGAGTTACCGTCTGAAGTCGACGATGGATGAGGACCGAATGCCCACAAAAAATGCGAATAATGTTTAACGCTCATAGGCTGAGCAGTCAGAAATAAAGATTTTGTTATAAGAAATGCTTTAAAAGGTCAACGTGTGTGTGTAGGCGGATGACTCATGAAAGTTCCGTGGGAACGGTTGCTGGATTACTGTTCGTCACCGACAGGGTGGTTTGGATGCTTAAGTACCAAGTGATATTAAGGGTATGTGAAAAGGTAATTTAAGTTATTAAGTTTAGGTGAGGTTAAAAGTACAAATCAGGATGTGTCGTATATATTTATGAAAATGCATATATTTATAAATTCGCACATATTTTTAAATTTGCATACATTTATAAATTTACATATATTTATAAATTTGCATATACTTATAAATTTGCATACACTTATAAATTTGCATAATGATAAATTTACATGTGTTTTTCACTTCCAGTCGCCCCAGTGATCAACCCCTTCCACTTCCCCCGCAACCTCAAAGAGGGCAACCGGGTGATCATAGTGTGTTCCGTGATGGACGGTGACCCGCCTATCAGTCTCAGCTGGTACAAGGACGGTCGACCGTTGATGGATGACGGTAACATGATGGTAGATTCCTCCGCCAATGAGTTCATGTCAACGCTGTACGTGAAGAGGGTGACGTATGAAAATAATGGTAACTACACGTGCTTGGCGACCAACAGGGCGGAGAGTGTCAATTTTACGGCTCCGATGGTGGTGAATGGTAAGCATTTTGTTCGTATTCCTAATGCAAAGTTCATCATTGAATTTTTTTTGAAAATGTGTAATCTTTCACGCTTTTTCAACGCTTCAATTCAAACGCTTTCTTACTGATGAAATGTAATTTCTTACTGATGCACAGAAGCAGGACAAATTTCAATTTCGACTGCCGGATTTTATTTCTCATCAAGCATTAAGTATTTTTTTTTGTAAAATAACCCCTAAACGTTTACATGAAAATTGAATTTTCGGAATAGATAGTGAAAGTATTGAACATTTACAGATTTTAAGATTTTCTAAAGAGTTGAAAGTATAGAAATATACCTCTCTGACTCAAAAGTTCGGAAATATTATATACCAGAATTTCATAATATAATTTTCTTACATATATCTAATTTAATAGCATACAAAAAATCTTTTAATTATCATTATTGGGAGCATTGAGAAATATGAAGAAATTTAACCCTTTCAGTCCCAAAAATTTACTACACTACAGAAACATCTGATATTCACAAAATAAGCTTATTTTAGGTCAAATACACGAATTCCATAAGAAAAAAAATCATTAAAATTTTTATATGGTTTTTGAAACAATGCCAAAAATTTTTAACTGTGGAAAACAACAAAATAAAAAATGTATATATTACCTAAAAACACTTTGAGTTATATATTTTAATATATCTGACCATATTATAAAAAAAAAATTAGTAATTATTTTGACCGATATAGTTTAAATTGTGTTTTAAATATGTGGAACTGAAGTGAACTTATCAAAAATCAGGAGAACCGCTTGTTGACTATTTTCTAAATAAAAAAAAATAGTAGTTCTGACTTCTATTGAGATTAATGTAAAATATTGTCTGATAGAACAAAGTGTGAAGAATCGAATGATGTGTGTTTGGATGTCATAACGGGACATAGAAATTTTGAAAAAAAATATTGAAAGTGATGATGCCAAATGGCATCACTGGGACTGAAAGGGTTAAAAGAGCAGCAATTTTGATGAAAGGTATCTTTATGTAATTGTTTTACATTAAAAATATAAATCTCTGATGCTTAAACTCGATATTTTCAAATTACATTTTTATACACATGCAGTAAAACGCAGATCGGTACTTTTTTTTTTAATTTCAAACTAATACAGCGGCATGAGCCATGAGTTTACCACAACATCACTCACAAAACTCTTGTACGAAAATAAAAGCTGTAAATATCGACCATACCGCATACATTGAAAAATCCTTCATGTAATGATATTTTATATTTTTATCTTTCTAATTGAGGTCTGGGGATCCCAGTCGGTTAGGCACTCGACTATCACGCGAAAGGTCCCAGGTTCGGGTCCGGGCATCGCCAAAATAACTGCTGACCCATAAACGGCCCGTGAAGCCCCAAAAATGCCTCGTGTGGTGGGAGTGCACGTTAAATAGGCTCCAAAGTTCCAACGCTGCGTACGATGTAGCCTTTAAACGGTTGCATCGAGTGTCTACGCAGGTGTCGTCTCGTCAATTGACTGTTGTTCTAATACACATATCCCGTCGCCAATAGCCTTCGTGCAGCTCTAGTGCGACGATAATTCAAACCTACCTACCTTTCAAATTGAGAAAGTTCATTTCGTTAATTGTTAACATGATTGTTAACAATAATACATGTTTGATAATTCGTTTCAGTACCACCCCAGTGGAAAATTCCACCTTCGGACAAGTCAATTGTTATGGGCCAGAATCTGGTGATAGACTGTCAAGCAGACGGATTTCCACAACCTAGGATATGGTGGGAAAAATCGGACGGTAAGTTCTGTTCATTACATTTTTCAAGAAGAAATTGGAACCGTATGTAGAAAGTGGCGTGTTTCCTATTGAGTTAGCATTGCAGAAGCTTCACTTTTCAATTTACATTGAAAAATCTCTAATGCTTGATTAACAAACAAATAACGAATTGTTACGGTTTTGTGCCATAACCAGAATGTGATGACGTAACGTAAGTTTTGAGTTCACAACTTTAAATAGATTTTTTATAATTGCGTGAAAAAAAATCCGACTTTTACATGATAATTTCAAAATCAGACGCTTGCGAAAAGTTAGACTTTTGAAACAGTGAAAAAAAGTACTTTTTTTTTACCCAAAAGCAGTGAAAAAAATACTTTTTTTCACTCTTTTCATAAGATGTCAACGTTTGAAGTTAAAATTTATATTTCATAATATTAATAAAATCCAGATATTCGTATATCTGCTTTTATTTAAAGAGATGAATGCGCGTGAAATATTTTTGGTCCAATGATATTCTTTTCACACAATTATAAAAAATAGTGAATGAAACACTTGCGAAAAGTAAGCTTTTTTAAAACACGTGTCATTATTTCACTCGTTCGTACCTCGCTCGCGAAATAAAATTATTAATAAAATTATAATGTTACTTTTCACACTTGTTGCATAAATAACTATTTATTTATTTTAAAGCTATTGAATGCAAATAGTTTGAAATTTATAGAACTTACTAATTTAAAAATATTATAGACTTGTTATACAATCTAAGTAATTTTTATGTTTTTTTAATATTTATTTTATTTATATATTTTAGTCCTAGACTTTTGTATAAACATTCATTAAGTAACGTAGTTACGTAAGATTTATTTTTATTTAAGTCTACGTAACTTGTTTAAAATTCGAACATATAAAATAGTTTCAATCGTATTTTTAAAGAAAAATAATGTTAACAAGAATTGGTATTGACTTAAATGTTTTATTTCAGTTATATTATAAGTTTAACTGTTACTTTCAGGTCCTTACACTTTTCATCCTACTAGTTTCGATTGACAATTCATAGTCATAATCCATCATACAAAACTTTTTTTGACGAGATTATTGTGGTTTAACAATATATTTTTTAAAAAAATGTGATACACGTGTAGATTTTCAATTTTTAAAATAAGGAAGAGGTCTTGGAAAGTTTTCGCAAAAATCCATTCAATTTAAAGTCCCTTCTCAAAAACAAAAGCAATATATTTTACAAAATTATATGCCGAAAGTAACGTTAAGACTAAAAATTCGACTTGTATACAAATCCAAAAAGCCCATTACCTAAGCCTTAGAAATAACTTAAGACATATCATCACATAAGATAAAGATCCTAGTCAACAAAGACTTGTGGCTATAGCAGTTAAAGTGTTGAATGGGCCCCATACATTTTCACAAAACGTGGTCATTGGGAAGCGGAAGAAAAGGAGAAATTTGTTCATGGTGACCTGTTCTGAATGGTATCACAAAAACTTGTTTTTAAATTTGTCAAAAAAAAATTTAGAACCTCCTTATAATAACATTTATCAGTGGAGATTGAACGCGAAATAGTGAAATAAGTCCTGATGTAGCTAATCAGGATATCGAAATAGTGAAATAAGGCCTAATTTAGTACGTCAGAATCCTAAATATGGTAAATGAATCCCAGAATAAGGTTATACCGGTGAAAGAACTGAAACAATGCACTTGATTTACAATTTTCAGTTTTATTTCATAATTTACCTCTTCAAAGCACAACTTTTGAAAAAAATAACTTTTTTATTATTGCGTGAAAAAAAATCCGACTTTTACATTATAATTTCAATATCAAACGCATGCAAAAAAGTTACTTTTTTTCACTATTTTCATAAGATGCCAACATTTCAAGTTAAATTTCTATTTCATAATATTCATTAAATCCAGAGATTAATCGATCTGCTTTTATTTAAAGACATTAATGCGCATGAAATATTTTTGGACCAATGATATTTTTTTCACACAACTATAAAATAACTTTTTTAGTTTCTAGAATTTTGTCGCAAAACTATTATGGTAATCTTACATTATGGTAATCGTACAATATCGTGCGGCCATAAAGTAGTTAGAAAAATTATCTTTATTGACATTAACTTTAATTACCAGGTATAAAGAGGGGGAAATATGCATAATAATTTACCAACACGCTCATTTCATTTAATATATTAATGAAATAATAAGCATTTAAGGAATCTTTCCGGTTGCAGGCGAGACCATTTCTTTCTTTACATTTAGTCATGCAGAAAGTATGGTAGTTTTTATATTAGATTGAGTTCCTTTGATATCATTTGAAAGACCGTGAAACATAGAATCAAAATTCGAAAATACTGTTAGTTTACTAAAGGCTCAAAAGAAGCATCTAATGGAACAAAGTGAATTCAAAAAATTACAGGAAGAACAAAGTTTGCTGAAAATTGCCTTGATGCTCAACGTGGCACAGTGGGTTAAGGCATCATGCTATAAAAATACTTTCACAAGTTCGATCCTGATCTTAACCATCGTGTAAATGGATAAAGTTGGAATAAAATCCCATCAATAAATTATAGAGTGTATACTTGGGATAATGTACGATAAATATTTAATATTCCAAAGTGATGATATTACGTACGATGTAAGATAGAATTGCTTTAGGTGGCAGCTCAGGTTTCAAACTCGTCACTTGAGGGCATTTTAAAATTAAGATACCTTGTGTAGTTCTAGTGTTTTAAATAGTCGCCTTAAAAGTTGCGTGGGGTGTCTACTCAAGTGTCGCTCGTCACTTGACTGGCGTTCTAAGTAACGTCGCTCTTCGCCAATAGCCACATATATAAATCTAGTGCGAAGTTAATTTAATTCAACTACACTCTCGTGTTGAAAATAAAATTAAACCTCAAAGTTCTAAAAGAAAACACAAGTGGACAACGACGCATATTTTTAAGTAACTTTTAAGTTCGCTCAGCCTAAACCTTCGTTTAGAATTGGAAGGCACAAAATGCTCAAAAGCTGCGTTCTAAACTCTGAGGAGATGTCATGACGTACGAGCACTTCAAATGGCCCCTGCAAAGAGCTCCCTGGTGCGACATCTTTGAGTGTTCTTGAATTTTTATGGCGTCTCAAATATTTATGTTTAGTGCACCTGAATTCTTAAGTTTGACTCGCTGATAGATAACGTTTTTAAGGACTATTTTTAGAGCAAATGTTGAAATTGCCTGTGTTTTGAGGACTATAGTTACTCTGACATTAATGTGAAAGATTTCGTTAGGTAAAATATTGTTTGCAGAATAATATAAAATCGTAAATCTCAAATATTAATGAATTCTTAAGTTTGACTCTAATAGATAAGAATTTTAAGGACTATTTTTGAAGTAAATGTTGAAGTGTACTTACAGATTGAAAAAAATCTTTTTAACCTAGACAATAGCAAAATTTTCATAAATAAATATATAACTTTCGGTCACAAATAATTGTTTTTACTACAATTCTGAAGTACTACAATGACAATGATTTTAAGGACCACTTGTATAGTAAATGATGAAGGTTTTAAATATCGAAGATCATAAAATATTTATAGGTTTTAATTTGTAAATGCTTTAATATGATACATATTTGTAAATTTTAAATATTTTCTTGCTCTACAACATTCGATCTTTTAGGGAAGTAGTAAACACTTGTCGTTAACCCTTTCAGTCCCAGTGATGCCATTTGGCATCATCACTTTCAATATTTTTTTCAAAATTTTTATGTCCCGTTATGACATCCAAACACACATCATTCGATTCTTCATACTTTGTTCGATCAGACAATATTATACATTAATCTCAATAGAAGTCAGAACTACTATTTTTTTATTTAGAAAATAGTCAACAAGCGTTATTTCTCCTGATTTTTGATAAGTTCACTTCAGTTCCACATATTTAAAACACAATTTAAACTATTTCGGTTAAAATAATTACTAATTTTTTTTTTATAATTTGGTCAGATACCTTAAAATATATAACTCGAAGTGTTTTTAGGTAATATATATATATTTATTTTGTTGTTTTCCACGGTTAAAAATTTTTGGCATTGTTTCAAAAACCATATAAAAAATTTAAATGAATTTTTTTTCTTATGGAATTCGTATATTTGACCTAAAATAAGCTTATTTTGTGAATATCAGATGTTTCTGTAGTGTAGTAAATTTTTGGGACTGAAAGGGTTAAAGGAACTTAAAATATTTCCTAATTGATTGATACTCCACCCAGCATTGAATTTTTACCACGGCTAGTCTGAAAAAAAAAATGTATGACTTATTAATAGAAATCAAATGCAATTAAGTTCCATTTTAGTGAATTCATTGCATCTAAAAAATAATTGCAAGTGTTCCTGTCTTTGTAAACGAAACGTTTTGGTGGGTTTTTATATGTGTCTGATTAGCTGATTATATAAATTTGACAAACATTTTTAACGCCACTGAAAATAGTAACGCTTCATCCAACACGTCTCATTCAAATCTTTAAATAACCTTATGTCACTATGCATGACACGTGCTACACATTATGAATATTTATCAGGCAACACAAGTATACAACGCCTAATTCAAAAACAAATATTTCTTCTTCTCAATTGTAACTTATCTCTGAACAAATATTTTGCTTGCGCTTTTCTTCCTAAATTACTGACGCCTAGCAATAAAATGGCTACGTTGGAGTAGAATAATGATAGAATTACGTGACGAACAGGAAAATCGTCAATTTTTATAAAAAGAATTGAATTATTAATGAATCTCATTTATGCAAAATTGACCAGCGTGAATATTTGAGCATACAATAGGGAAAAATGACAAATATTCGAACAGTAATCTTTCAAACGATAATTTGTCAGTTGGGTTTTTCCCGTTCTGTTCCAACTTTCTTGAGTGTGACTTTGAGAAATAGTTTCTTGGGATACGTGCTGAGGAGGACAATAGTAAAAATAGGGTTAAGCAAAAAAAAATTATTTCAGATTGCCAAAGTTCGTATTGTGAGGATAATTTGAAAATGTAAATGACTTTCTATAGTTGCTGAGAAACATATTGTAAAAATTACACTGTTATTTCAAAATTAAAATATATATATACAGCTTAGAGATCAAAGGCAATTGAATGAAGTGCCATTTGCAAATGAATGAAAAATATTATATATAGATTGAACAGATAAGTTTCAGTGATTGATTAACTTTTCGAGTAGGAAATCTTCATGACATTTTTAATAATCATATTTTATTTTGTTGTCTTGTTTCAAAAACTATAAAAAAAATATTACGAAAACTATTGGTGTAATTTTTTTTCTAGATAGTTGGATAACAAATAAAATGTTCTGCAAAATACCGCACATCTGATAACCATAATTATAAGGAGGGGCTGGGGAGCCCAGTCGGTAAGGCATTCGCCTAGCATGCGAAAGGTCCCAGGTTCGGGTACGGGCATCGCCAAAATAACTGACGACCTATAAACGGCCCGTGCATCCAAAAATATCCGACGAATAATACCTTTTGAAGAGGAAGCTGCTCGTTAAATATCCCTCAAAGTCCCAACGCAGCGTACAATGTCACCCTTAACGGTTGCGTTTGGTGCCTATTTAGGTGCCAGCTCGTCTCTTGACTGTGGTTCTAAAATACAACGACCGTCGCCAATAGCCCTCGTGTTGCTCTAGTGAGACAATAATTCAAAATTAAACTGAACCTAATTACAAGAAACAGTTTAAAGTACACAATTAATATTTTTTCATGCTCTGCATCATTATTTTTTGTTTTGGTAAATATAAATAGAACAGAACAATAAATGCAAAACTACTGTTTTAGTGTATTTCAGTGAAATGGTTTATAACTAAAACTTAGCTTGTTTCCTTTTCTCCCTACCCTTTTAAACAAGCAAAAACTTGTAACTAGAGAAATAATAGGAACCAAATCCTACTTTTGAATTGCTTTGTGTCGTTTGAAATTAGTTTGGTAAGTCTCATTACACTTGTAAGCATTTTTTTTCAAAAAACCATTAAATAACGAGACTTAAATTGCTTCTCTTGTTGGAAAAATTGCCTTTTTATTGAGGTTAAAAACCTTCCATTTTTCTCTTGGCCTTAACAAAGCGAATCCATTCAACTTACAATTCAAAAACCGGGAGTTCTATCCCAAGTCCTTACTCATAGTCCAAGAAGAAAAACAGAAATAAAACAACTGATTTTAAATCTGATCTTTTTCGAGGAGGAAATATAGTTTTGGGTCTTTCGATTTTTAAAGGAAGAAAAAATGAAAAAAATATATTTGAAATTTTGCTCGTGGGCTAGGTTGATTTATTTCTATTTCTCTTTCAAAATGAGGTTCAAGTTCCAGCAATTTGAGTCCCCTCTTTTGAATGGAAAATATAAAATGAATAATAGAACGAAGTTTTTTAATATAAAGGACTGAATACTTAGTGATAGATTCAATGTTTATTCTAATAAAAAGTTTCGGGGTATTTATGAATATATTCAGCATTCTAACCGTAAAACTGCATTCTTGTATATTCAGTCTCCTCAGTACTGCAATTTTAAAACTGCTATAAACTAAGTTAAATTTCTAATTTTTTTTAACTTTCATTACAAATAGCTAGAACGTATTTTTTTTTAGAGAAAACAAAAATCCTGGGGCTCCAAAAAAGTGTTTAAGCTTTAAGCTTTAAGTAAGCCTTACAATACTGCTCCATGTTGGATACTGATGTTTTTTAGAGAAAATAAAACTGCATGAGGCCCAAGAGTAATCTTCACTTTCAAGTACAGGGTGAGGCAAACAAAACCAGCCCCGAGGTGGAGATAAGAATAGGAAAGAAATGTTGCCAAGTCTAAAACCAATACAAAAACAGGGTTGCTTACTGAAGCTATTGATCGCTTCAATATTAAGCCCAAACAAACGCTTGGCGACTTATTTGCCGGCAACTACGCTACGCTTTGAGAAGCTAGTTGAAATGGAATATAAACAAGGTTAGTAGAGCTGATCAAGATTTAGTGATTATTTGATTGTTTCGGTCGTTATTTATCGTAGAGAATAGGACCTTTCTGTTTTTGGTGATACAAAACATTCTAAATTGATTGCAAGACACAAAATTTGCATTATGGGACGTCTTCATACAAAATGAACTAAGATCTGAACTCACCACTAGTCTATATGAGTAGTTCTAATGTGAAGCGAATCCGATCCAACCAATGCAAAAACAGGTTTCAGGCGGCTTCAAGAGTTTTCCTCGCCAAGCATTTCAACGTATTCCCATCTCTAGATCGGGGCCGGTTTTGTTTGCCTCACTCTGTATAATTCATGATAGTGCCTGCAATGTATACAGTAGGCCCAAGCCCCGCCTTGAGCATGCACAGTAAATACCCGCGCACTTAATGCGTGAACGGTGGACGCGTGCGAGTAGCCTCAGCCTATGTTTTATACGGTTTTAGCGTACTTTATTTAGATAATTTGCATTAAAAAATAATGAGTTCATTAACAATAATTACAGAATTGGGTTAAAAAAACTGGTAGCTTAATACTAAGCTACACAACCCTTAATATTAACACGTACGGAATCACGACAAATAGTAGTTTTGGTCCCCCAAAACTAGACTGGCCAAGACTTTCTTTTACCACCCAAGTCTATTGTGAACGGTCAATTTAGTGATCACTAAACTAATGGTGATTTGAAATGAGTTAACCAAAGTAATAATCATGGTGAAAGGAGTTTGCCAATATCGCCAAGGATTTCTTGATTCTGGTTACATCAGAAATCCCAGACTTAGGTAAGGTTTGAATTATCGTCGCACTAGAGATACACTAGGGTTATTGGCGACGGGCGTCGTATTTTAGAACCACAGTCAAGTGTCGAGCCGACAACTGAATAGGCACACAACGCAACCGTTAAGGGCAACATCATACGCAACGTTAGGACTTTGAAGGATATTTAATAACGTGCAATCCCTTACACGGCCAGATTTAGGAGCTCGGAATTGCCACAAGTATAGATCACACTTTTATACAATTACACTATTTTTCTAAGATAAAGATTTAAAAAATAAATATTTTAGTTAAAAATAAATCTTTTATAAAATCCTTTCTAGCTGCCGGACCCAGGGACTACAAGACAATCATCAGCAATTCGCACATACACGCTTTGGAGAACGGATCCCTAATGATCCGGGAGGCCGAGCGAAATGACGCCGGATACTATCTGTGTCAGGCCACCAACGGGATCGGGTCCGGGCTGAGCAAAGTGGTGGAACTAACGGTGCACGGTACGTATCATTAACCTCTTGCGACCTGGCGTCCCTATTTGGGGACATTTTTTAAAAACCTCCCCACAAACATTAACACGTTAATTAAATTGACCTGGTTCAATAAAAGAAGATTCAAATATCAGTTTTCAGTCTTTGATTATAGGTATCATTTATTTCGATAAAAAAATGAAGTTGAACGAGGGTCAATACGATACTAGAGTTCTTTAAAAAATTATTTAAATTTTTTTTCTCAAACTTTTAAAAAAGTTCTTTTTAGTAGTTAAATTTAAAAGCAGTTTGCATTAATAATCTATTAGCTACAAATAAGTGATCCGCCCTTTTTTGTTGCATTTATAGCACAAAAAATGTGTAATTTTATATTTTAAAGCTTGTCCCTAAGTAACTATTAAACATATTTTTTTTAATTTCTTTGAAAAACATACTTTTTAGTAAAAATTGTACGAAACGTGTGTTTAAATTGTATATAAGAAAAAAACATGCAGGATCTAGCTCGGGTCTTAAGATGTTAAAGAGTTCATTTTACAAAAAATTCATTACCAGAGAAAGTGACTTACAGGTCCGTTATAACGTTGGATAAAAATAGTAGCAGGAGAAATGGAATAATAATAATTATTGATCAATTAGGGACCGCTAGGAAAAAGCAGTCGGAAGTTACCAAACCAAGTGATACGTGTCTGTAACCATAGTAAAAAAGAAATACATCCAATGTTATAACATTTGGAACAAATGCAAAGGCCAAATATTAGACGCAAATGAACTCTTTCTAAAGTTTTATTTTCTTAACACAATAATTAAGTTTCTTATTCGGAAAGGGAATATCAAATGACTTAGATTAAAATTGTATAACAAGAGATGAACATAGTTGCAACCCAGACCTTTGTCTTTTTTTTTACCGACGTGACGTTTAAATCTTTTTAAATCAAAAATTTACTAAAACTTTTATCCTTCAACGATATAAAATAATGTTTACCGGTTTTGTTTTCAGTGGCTGCCTATTTTAAGGGTAAATTTGTTGCTCAAACCCTGAAGAAAGGTGAAAATGCTAATCTCTTTTGCGAAGCTTTTGGCGAAATTCCGATCACAATCCTGTGGAGCAAAGACAGGCAACCTTTTGATCCAGCAACTGACCCTAGGTAAATAGAACCTATTATATTATAATTTTAAAAATGTAAGTCTAAGCTGGGTAGTCCGAGGTACCGGTTTCCAACCTCGAATGTGTCGTATGATTATGTAGCGTTTAAAAGATCTCTTTAGTACCCATTTGCTTGGGTTCTCTTTAAAAAAAAATAACTTCCCGGCATTCTTTAACATCCACAGAGAGCTCAGATTCATTGTAATCTGAGTGTCTAAACTGGTAGCGAGAGCCGCCTGCCCATATAGGACAACAATTTTAGCCAATGTCGCATGGGTATCGGCCAAACATTTTCTACCGATTTTAATCAGATTTCCCCGTTGTTTGAGGTATCATACCGGAACGTATGAAAAGTGCAATACTTAATTTTACTGCAATCTTACAGTACTAAGCAAGTGTAAAAGGCACATTTTTTGTTTCGCAATATTTTTTAATCAAGAATTTTGTATTGTAATTTTTTTTCATATAATATTCAAACCAATATTGCCCAGCGCCGGTAAAACGTAGTCCATTATGCATTGGGCTATGGGTATGATTGGCCAATACTGCTGTGCTACCAGGGTGGATGGTTCCACAAAAATGGCACCCAGTTTGTTGAAATATGTGGAGTCTGCAAAAAGTTTCATTGCGTAAAACAGCCCAGCTTAGAAAAAAATCCGAAGTATCAATTCAACAAATTCTAATCACCAAGTAAATGTTGAATGACTTTGAATCTTTTTCTTCGTTGTTGACATCGAACTTACTCGGACGTTCTAATTTAAGGGAAAATATATACATAAACATAGTGCCAAAATAGCCTTTATATTAGTGTGAACTGTAGTTATTAATTATCCCGAACAATGAAGTATGAATCAAAAGATTTTGAAGTTGAATTCGACAAAACCCCTCAGTAGTTTACAGAAACGCATTGAACATTTTTAATGAGAGCGTTTTGAGTTAAAAGCCCACTAATAACAAATTTTTAACTATAATCAGAAAAATAATATCTTAAAACTATTAGTTCGTGCAACTTTTTTTTAAATTATTTATTTTAAAATAATCGAAAATTTAAAATTAAAAAAAAAGTTTGTCTTTATTTCTCACTTATTTTTGAACAAATAGTAACGAAGCTTTGTCAAAGATAATGTATCCTACTTTTACAAAAAACACTTTTTTACTGTTTGAAGTAATTCTGAAAAGTATTCTTGCCAAAAAAAAGTTAATTCATTATATTTTGTTTTTCATTTAAATCTATTTCAACATCCATGAGTAATTGAGCAATAACGTTTAATACATCGTTAACATATATTATATCGCTACTTCATTAAAATGATGGAAACGCTGAAGACGTGTACCATACTCACCCACCTCACTAACAGGTTGTGATGTCAATAAAGTTGTTTGGCAGGATGCAATATAATTGCTATTGGATATTCCAGAATGGCCTCGAAACTAGTAATTGATATTTTGGAAGTCAGTTGGAAATGAATTTCTCAAAGTTTAGTTTCTGTGAACCAGGGGCGTAGCTACCGCCGTATCAGCCGTATCAATTATACGGGGCCCCCGGGCCACGGGGGCCCCCAACGTGCGTGAGCAAAAATTAATTAAAACTTTAAAAAAAATTCTTCTTCTTCTTCTTCAATGGCTTGACAGCCCAGGATGGGCCCTTGCCTTCCGCAGAATCAAATTCCAGGATCTTCTATCCGTGGCCCGAGACCTCCAGTTCGTAATATTTAAAGTTTCCAAGTCCTTTTCCACACAGTCGAGCCATCTGAGTTTAGGCCTCCCTCTTTTTCGGGTGCCGAATGGTCTGGCCGAGAAGATCTTTTGCGTTGTACGGCTTTCATCCATCCTGCACAAGTGGCCTACCCATTTTATTCTCTGAATTGTAATGTAGTTCACTATGTCTGGCTCTGAAAAGGATTTGTAAAGTTCGGAGTTAGTTCTTCTTCTCCAGATGTTGTCACATTTTACGCCACCAAAAATGCTTCTCAAGATTTTTCTTTCAAAAATAGAGATGGTATCTTTAACTTTTTCTGTCATTGCCCAAGTTTCCGCGGAGTAGGTGAGGACGGGTCTGATTAAGCTTTTGTAGATTAGGATCTTCGTTTTTCTGCTGATGAAGTCAGACTTCAGGTACTTTTTAAGACCGAAAAAGCATCGGTTAGCAGCTGTGACTCTGCCACGGATCTCAGGCATTAAATCATTAACAGTGTTTACTTCTGATCCTAAATATCTGAAGTTGCTTACAGTTTCAAATTTGTAATCCCCAATTTCAAGATAGGGGTTGTCATGATTGCCACAGGGCATATACTTAGTTTTACTTTGGTTGACTTTTAGATGCATTTTGCAGGCTGCAGCCTCTAGAGATGTGAAAGCTTCTTTTAGTGACTCAGGAGTTCGTGCAACAATGTCGATGTCATCCGCGAACGCAAAAATCTGAACAGACTTGTTAAAGATAGTTCCACGGGTATTGATGTTGGAGTCTTTCACAACTTTTTGGAGAGCAAGATTGAAAAGTAAGCAGGCCAGTGCATCACCTTGTCTGAGTCCGTTAGAAACAACAATAGGCAAAAAAAATTCACAAATGACAAAAGTAAAAAAAAATACTTTTTTTCCCGCATAAAGCGTGCGTTCAAAAGTTGGCATCAACACCCTGCATCGGTTATCGTGGGCTACGAGATTTTCTCGTTTAAGTCATTTACTTCAACGGTTATTAAGTAATCTTTTAAATAGACTGGACGAATTAAGGAATCAAAATTCATTCAATAGTTTGCTAAACGAGTCCAAAGATTTAGCAAAAGAGTGGAGGGCAAAAACTGTTTTTAAAAACAAAAGGCGAAATATAACGAAGCGTTTTTTTTTAATGAGCTATCACAAGATGAGAATTTCAGACCCAGAATCCTATTTCAAATTCAATGTATACTATTGCTGTTTAGGTAGATTAATTTCTAAAACTAAACAAAGGATTCAGAGCCTTTGGGACCTGAGTAGTATGTTCGAAATATTACAACCGGAGAAACTCAAGACTTCTTCAAACGAAGAGATATTAAACGCTTCCGGAAAACTATCGGCTAAATATAGTAAAGACATCTCACTTAATCTTCATGAATAATGAAAGGCTCTAAAAACATGCTTAAAATCTGAAAATCCAAAAATTCATTCCATTAAGGAACTCATGGAATTTTTGCTGATAAAATTCTATAGTCTTGCATCCAGTTTTCCCGAGGTAATAAGAGCATGCTTTTTATTCTTGACCATTCCAGTTACAACCGCAACTGCTAAAAGAAATTTTTCAAAATTAAAACTGATAAAAAAAAGTGCTTAAGAACTTCGATGGGGCAGGAACGCATGTCTCAGACCTGTCACTATTGCCCATATAGGCAGAAACTTTAAAAAAACGAAAGTCATCATCAACTATAAATGATTTAAGGTAGACGAATACCCAAAATTCTAAAAATTTTACTATTGCTTTAATATTTTCCAAATTTGGCATAGTTATTTCAAATATAATGAATAATACTATTTAGACATTTTTTTTGTAATTAAATATAATTTATTTATTTTAAAAAAGTTGTTCTTCTACTAAAAAAAGAGATTTACGCTAACAAATCTACCACATTGAATTTTCATCCTGTAAACATTAATTATGTGTTAAATTCTTCATTTTGAACAGATGCATGCAATGACCCTCCAGCGTTACATACAAATTACAAGAAAAGAAGTTATTAAGAAAATTCTTATAAATTAACCAAAAAAAATATTTTTTTTTCTCGATTAACTTACACTTGGACATTTTTTTAATAAAAACTTGTATATTTTCATGAGATGTTAGAGGTTCATGGCACATATATATAATGAAATAACATTTGTAAAAAATTTCAGGTAAATTAATGTAAAACTTTTTATGCTAGAAGTGCTAGCGTAAACTCCTTTTTTTAGTTGAAAAACACTGTTTAAAATAAATCAATTATATTTAAATAAAAAAATTGTCCAAAAAATATTGTTCATTATATTTGAAATCACTATGCCAAATTTGGAAAAGATTAAAGTAATAGTAAAAATTTTAGAATTTTGGGTACTCGCCTACTTCAATAAATCAGTTTGCCGAAAAAAAGGCAAGGAGAGTGTACATTTAATTTGAATTGTTTGAAAAAATTTTGGAAAAAGTGACAGATATTAATTATGATAAATAAATATATCTTTTAATTTTTCATATATTTTTTATTTTGTGAGAAATCTTTACAATTCCTTAGGGCCCCAAAACAAACTTTTATACGGGGCCCCGCCAAGGCACGCTACGCTTCTGCTGTGAACACTTCTTCCATACTAAGTAATATGCAAATGTGTATAAGTATACTTAAACTATTCGTTTTTCAAAGAAAGTAGTCTACGCTATATACATCTTTAGTTAGAAAAATATGGTTTAAGTTATTGTGTTTAATTTTGCGTTGTACCCCCATTGTGTACTGCTATTTTATCAATGCTACTCAAATTTTAACCAAATAAAAAAATCCAATAACTTATTTTAAATACAGTTTACTGCATCATATCTTCTTTTGACCCAGCCTTTCGATTCAACCCTTTAACATTTAATTAATAGCTTAAAAAATGGCCCTCAAATTTGGAAAGTACATTACTAATTATTGTGTCTTTAAACTAATTTGAAGTATATATATGGGCAAAAATAAAGAAAATTCATTTCCAACAGGCCACTATACTGCTTCATCAAGCCCTTCTTGAACGACACGCTTTTATGAATTTTTGTTAAACAGATATTAAAGATAACAGATATTAACCCTTTAACCTCACAAGGTAGGAGAATTTCTCATCCCCGAAATACGAGTTTGTCTAGGCAGGAAAAAAACGAAATGGAATCGTCCTGTATCAAAAAATACCCAAGTGATTATTTCGGCCGTTAGTCATCCTATGGAATCGGACCTTTTTGACTTTGTGAATAAATAATATTCTAAGTTAATTGCATGAAACACAATTTTCATAAGGGGAGGTCTTCATATTAAAAATGTTAACAACTTTGAAATTTCCAACAGTAACACCCATATTTGATTACTTAGAAATGTTAAGCATCCTCGAAAACCCCTAAATCTGAGTTTTTATTACATTTGGATGAATATTTAACGAGTTATTCCATCGAATCACTTGATTTCCTATGGGGGACCATCCCAAGGTTGTTGGTTTAACCCTTTCAGTCCCAAAAATTTACTACACTACAGAAACATCTGATATTCACAAAATAAGCTTATTTTAGGTCAAATATACGAATTCCATAAGGGAAAAAAATCCATTTAAATTTTTTATATGGTTTTTGAAACAATGCCAAAATTCTTTAACTGTGGAAAACAACAAAATAAAAAATATATATTACCTAAAAACACTTTGAGTTATATATTTTAAGGTGTCTGACCATATTATTAAAAAAAATTTAGTAATTATTTTAACCGAAACAGTTTAAATTGTGTTTTAAATACGTGGAACTGAAGTGAACTTATAAAAAATCAGGAGAAACGCTTGTTGACTATTTTCTAAATAAAAAAATAGTAGTTCTGACTTCTATTGAGATTAAAGTAAAATTTTGTCTGATAGAGCAAAGTTTGAAGAATCGAATGATGTGTGTTTGGATGTCATTACGGTACATAAAAAATTTGAAAAAAATATTGAAAGTGATGATGCCAAATGGCATCACTGGGACTGAAAGGGTTAATGATGTTTATCTTCCTTTCCAAAACCGTATTTGTTTATCAAGTTCATATATAATCTTATACACAGTCCTCTGAAGCGCAATTAAAAAGTATTTTGTGATTTACTCAGCAAATTATGATTAAAAGAAATTAAAAATTGGGATTTCGCTTAAACTTCCTGTCTTGAATATATTTCTGTCAAAATATTAAGGGGTTTCTATTCATAATTTTTTTAAAAATTAAAATAATAATTATTTTAAAATATAAAAATTGTTTTAAATACCCCAATATTGAATGCATTTTGTTTGGGTTGTTATAATTTCTTTTCAGTAAAAAATGTGTTTCATTATCTTAATTATTTATAGATTGGGATAGTTTTTTTATGTGCAACTCATTTAACATTATGGCACCTAAACTTTGAACGTCTCTAACTCCCCTAATAATGCTTAAAAACTAACAAAATTTTGCATTTCGTATGAAAATACGTCATAGATTAGAAATATGGACTCAAAAAGGGGTGTTGCTTCTGGAAATTTTAAAGTTAGTAACATTTTTAATATGAAGACGGCTCCTTATGCAAATTTTGTGTCATGCAATTAACTCAGAATGTCATTTTTATGCAAAGTCAAAAAGGTCCGATTATATAGGATGACTAACGAACGAAATGATCACTAGCGGATACTTTTTTTTCCCACAGCACGCTCAATTTTTAATATACCCAACACCCCTATTTGTGAAACGAAACGGCCGAAAACGGCCTTCCCGATGTTTGCTGGTAGAGCCGTCCTGGGCCGGTTTCGAGGTTAAAGGGTTAAAGCATATGTCTTAACAATTAATGTAAAAGTAATTTATAGTCACAAAAAGACTTTTAACAAATTTAAATATTGGATTTGAGCAACTCCCTTGAGATACATTCAGGTTTGGAGAAGTAGTAGAAAATAGACCAGAATCTTATAATATAATGTTGCACACCAGCCATTTTTTCACAGAACAGAAGTTATATTTTTAAAAAAAAAAACACGTCCAATAAGAGAAGCCATTTTCTAATCCGCTTTATTTCTTATTCCAATACCCAATTGCAACACGTTTAAGCTGCCGGTATAAAGGATTTATGTTATATTTTAACAGCGCACCTCTCGCTAAGCTGATTTTAATCTTGAAGCAATCGGTAAAAGCATTAGCTTTTTTTGTCTCCTTTTTTTTATTTCAAATATTTAATTTAATCGGATGTCAAAAATAAAAGTTCCGCATAAAAATGAACGGTTTTAGAATAAACATTTAAAATATGTCGTGCGACTAAAAAGCGATTACGGAAAAATCCACGAAATTCCGTAACATTAGAATCTGAAATGAAATTTAATTCTGCAAAATATAGATAAGAATTATCAATTCCATTTCTGCTTAACCCAAATGGCTTAGCTAAACATCCTTTCCTATTTAATAAAGAATATGCCGGGTTTTTAGGACGGTACTTTCTGAGAGGTAATGAAAAGTTATGATCAATACGTGGGAATAAAAATCTTATATTTTATGAAAATTATTTTACCTAGCCATAAAAGAAGTGAAATGTATATCTACGGGGAATCATTCATTCCAATTTATAAAACTTCGTTTTGCATTTTTTATTAGATAAAATAGTTTCCTTTTATACAAGTATTTATGCACTAAAATAATGCTTTAAGTAAGAAAAATACTTCCTTTTACCAAACTAGTTCAAAATAGATATTTTTTGTGATAGTCAAATTTTAAAATAAATAAATAAGGTTTGTGAGTTTTTAAGGTTAAATATTCCATTGAGCATGAAAACATTCTTTGAATAAAAACATTTATTATGCTTAACACGTTAACTCCGGGCCAAATATCTACGTTTTTCCGCGGGTGGCGGGACTTTTCGCGTGACTTTTTCCGCGTGATGCGGGAAGCTTCTTCGGGTTGGAAAACACTTTGCGAGTTTGAAAGCGCTTAATGCGAGACTATAAAGACTAGTTGCGATCATCACAACTAGTAATGACCACAACTAGTGAAAATACAAGATAGATTATATGCCGCGAAAAAAAGTAAAGAAGTTACGACATATTGTAAATGTTGTAAGGGCCAGCCTGCATTATTTTTGGAATGTTTGGTTTAGTTGCATAGATATAAATAAATAATTGTTTTAAATTTAAAATATTGAACGTTTATAATACTCAATATTTTTATATATGACTTTGAGAAAAAAAATAAAATAAACTTATTCTTTAACGACTTCTTATGAAAACAAGTGACTCGCCTGTGATGCACGCTGCCTCACGGGATACGCCGCCACGCACAAGTGGGTCGCGCCACCCCACAGAACAGTCAAGTATGACCCACCGATGTGAACTTGTTAAAAAAAAATTCTTAACTAGTTATCAGTGTCTTAAAAATCTACTGACTTGTCCACGTAAAAAAAAGTCATGTAAAACGAACTGCATGTAATTTTTCAGAAAATATCCGGTCAACTTCTGCGCATGATACAAAGAAAACGAAGATTCCTGAAGTATTCAACGTATATTAGAGCTAATAATTTATTGGTACAAATTAACATGTTTCGGAGTAAGTTTTAAATTATTATTTTTTAATTTGTATTCTTTTTTTGTTATTTACTGTTAATTCATTCTGATGAAGGCGAACGTTTTGAGTCTCGCCGAAACTTGTCAATTTGTACTAATAAACTATTTGCGCTAAAATCTAAGTTTTTTACTTCATGAGTCTTCCTCTCATGCCTGTAATTGGTTAAAAAATAATAAATTAATGTCCCATTATGTAGGTATGAAATCACGACTGAAAGTCGACCGGACAGTGCCACTTCCAAAGTCGCTATTCATGCCGTAGATAGAAGAGATTCTGCTTTATTCTCTTGTGTGGCAACCAATGCGTACGGACAAGATGACACCAATATTCAACTTATTGTTCAAGGTAACAATAATTTATTAAGAGTACACTTTTAAAATTTTAAGGCATATTTTATATTTTTTTAACTCGTAACATTTTTTTTTCAAACAATTGCGCTCTTAAAACAAACGAGTGAAATCCACTCCAGTAGGAGAAGTGCATTTTCGACACTGAAAAGGAGTGAATATTAACTCAAACTGAATTAAAATCACTCGTTTGGTCGCAGGTTTAGAACACAAAGGATCCACTCCTGAGGAGAAGTGCATTTTCGACACCGCAGGTGCGAGAACTAACTCAGACCGATTTAAAATCGCTCGTTTGTTTTAAGAGTGTAGGTTTTTGTTTTAGTTTAGTAAACAAAATTTGATTTGTAAAGTTTTAAATTTTACCATTTGTGCACTGAGGGGAAAAAACAGACTTATACTGCATTCTGGCAGTGTGTCAGAATGGCCGTGTGTCATGTTTAATGTACATCCTATTACTTTTACAACTATTAAAACTGAAATTTATGCTCACCAATTTCGTATATTTTATTTTTCAGAACCACCTGATAGCCCCGGCAACATTCTTGCCACGGAAATCAACAGCCGCACTCTGACTATTCGATGGACACAGCCGTACACTGGTAACAGCCCTATCATCTCCTACAAGATCCAGCATAAATTGTCGTCAGGTAATTGTATTTACTTATACGTTGAGAACAATTCTTCATTTCTTAAAACAGTGTTAAAAATATACGTTTCTTCGTGTCTAGCATCACGATAAATTGAATCAAATAGCTAAAATTCGGTCACTAAAAATACTTCTTAAAAGCGAATGAGTCCAAATGACCGTGGGTCTCAAAAAGAGCATCTGTGTTAATCCAATTGGGGAAAAATATTTTCGCATTCAAATTACTTTTTTAGTTTATAAATGTAGCTGATTTACAGAGATCTTGAATACCACATTTTGAGATTTGTTGTAATGTATTTTTAATGTTAAGTAAATGATTTTACAACAATATTCGAACCATTTTCAGAAAAGGGATATCATAGAACCCAGCAAGCCAGATACATTTATCATATACAAAATACCTTTTGTAAAAATATTCAATATAGCCAGAATAATTTGACTTGGAAAATATTTTTCACATTAGATTAACACCGAGAGAAGACTTCGGTTTGGAGACTCGGCTACCTCTACCTTTCCTCCCTTAAAATTGGGGCTGGGGAGCCCAGTCGGTTAGGCGCTCGCCTAGCATGCGAAAGGTCCCAGGTTCGGGTCCGGGCATCGCCAAAACTACTGCCGACCGATAAACGGCCCGTGCAGCCAAGCATGTCCGATGAATAATACCCCGTGTAAGGGAATGCACGTTAATATCCTTCGAAGTCCTACCGCTACGTACGATATCACTCTTGACGGTTGTGTTGGGCCTATTCAGGTGTCGACTCGTCACTTGACTGTGGTTCTAAAATACGACGCCCGTCGCCAATAGCCCTCATGTAGCTCTAGTGCGACGATAATTCAACCATGACCTAATCTAACCTCCCTTGAAATTACGAAAATTCAATGCATTCTCGTAAAACTAAAAAGCTTTAGGCGATATAAATATACTAAGTATATGAAGAGCCAAGTGCATGGTATGGTATAGTAGGTACGTACATATTCCAGCTTGTGTGCTTGTTAAGAGAACCGCTTACAAGCTTTCGTCAAGTGGGACAGACGCAGAAATAGTTTCTACAAGCACAAGAGACACACAAATAAAGGACAGCACAAACACATAGACAAATAGCTTTTATTGACGGTCACAAACACCCATGCCTGACTGGGATTCGAACCCGACCCCAGCAGCTCCAAAGGATCGCATCCTAACGATTGCGCCACCGGGGCTGCTAAAGACAAGTGCAACAAGCTCCATGTTAAATAATAGGCAATCTTCTCCATACAGAAACATGGGGCGAAGGCGACCGGACCTCCACTCTGTCTGGACGCGACAGCTCGACCATCATCAGGGGTTTGAAGCCAGTCACCAGCTACCACATACGGCTGATGGCCGAAAATGCCATTGGATGGAGTGAACCCAGCCAAGCAGTGCATGTGACAACAGCAGAGGAGGGTGAGTCATTCTGGACAAATGAATCAGTGCATGCAAATAACAGCTTAAGACCCAATCAAAATCCTACACGTATATTTTTAATCTAAACATACTTTTCACATAAATATATGCTAAAAAGTATGTTTTTCAAAGAAGTCAAGTCCTTAAATCATCAAGGCACTGTCGTTGTTTTGATTCGCATTTGTTATGTAAATCTCAAACGATTTTATAAAAACTGAAATTAGATCGACATCCAAGAGCCCTATATTCAATAACAAATCCCAACACTATCTTACAACACACTAGCTTAAAAATAATAATTAAATGCATGAGTAATATATCATCAATCGCAATTCATTCTTTGACGTAGCCTCCATCTTTCCCTACATAATTACTTTCTAATTTTATTATATTTCCTTAATTTTTTTTAATTCGGCTTAACTCGTTTATTTTTCGACGTTTTGTCATCGTTCAATTATAAAACCATTTATCAATTTATGAACACTTAATTTACATCTGCGTAACATCTTCAAACACACGATCCGTCGTTGAACAACTTTTATGCTGGAAATATTCAACACTTAACAACCCCGAACGGGACTACATAAAACAGGTCCCCGTCACCTTTAGCATAGGAGGGTTTCAGATTGAAGTCAGGTTCATTAGATTAATTAATATTACGTGATATAATTAGATCTTTGCAACATCAGCGTTGGATGGACCTGTTCGTTATGGTTGCGGAGTTTAATGCAGTTAATAGGATGAGGAAACTGCTCGGGGATGCAATTTTAGTCATGGAATCGAGAGAAATAACGGGTTTGAAGAAGAGTGGATGAATAAAATGAGAAAATTTTGTTTCAACCTTTTAAAGTGGATGGATAAAATCATCAAACTGTTTTAAAATGTAGGTATTTTTTCACTGGGTATGAAAATACTAATAAATTGAAAAAGTGCGTAACTTAACTTGGACAAGTTATTGAGCCATCACGTCACCATATGTGTTTTGATTCGTATGTGTTATGAAAATCGCAAAAGATTTTATAAAAACTGAAATTCGATAGACATCTAAGAGCCCCATATTCAATAATAAATCAGCACACTATCTTAAAAATAGTAATTACACTCATGGTATAAACGCTTACTACTAAAAATAAACTTGTTTTCAAAGAAAATGAGTAATATATATCATCAATAGCAATTCAGTCTTTACCATAGCCTCCATCTTTCTCTACATAATTATATTCTAATTTTATTACATTTCCTTCCATTTTTTTTTAATTCGGCTTAACTCGTTTCTTTTTTGTACGGCGCTTTGTCATTTTTCAATTACAAAATCATTTATCAATTTATAAACACTTAATTTACATCTGCGTAACATCTTCAAACACACGATCCGTCATTAAACAACTTTTATGCTGGACATATTCAACACTTAACAACCTCGAACGGGACTACATAAAGCAGGTCCCCGTCACCTTTAGCATAGAAGGGTCTCAGATTGAAGCCAGGTTCATTAGATTAATTAATATCACGTGCAATAATTAGATCTTTGCAACATCAGCGCTGGATGGACCTGTTCGTTATGTTGCGGAGTTTAATGCAGTTAATAGGATGAGGAAACTGCTGGGGGATGCAATTTTAGTCATGGAATCAGGAGAAATAACGGGTTTGAGGAAGAGTGGATGAATAAAATGAGAGAATTTTGTATCAACCTTTCAAAGAAGGATGGATAAAATCATCAAACTGTTTTAAAATTTAGGTATTTTTTTTCACTAGGTATGAAAATACTAATAAATTGAAAAAGTGCGTAACTTAACTTGGACAAGTTATTGAACCATCACGTCACCATAGGTGTTTTGACTCGTATGTGTTATGTAAATCGCAAAAGATTTTATTAAAACTTAAATTAGATAGACGTCTAAGAACCCATATTCAATAATAAATCAGAACACTATCTTAAAAATAGTTATTAAATACATTCATGGTATAAACGCTTACTACTAAAAATAAACTTGTTTTTCAAAGAAAATGAGTTTTTGTTCGACGCTTTGTCATCGTTCAATTATAAAATCATTTATCAATTTATCAACACTTAATTTGCATCTGCGTAACATCTTCAAACACACGGTCCGTCGTTAAACAACTTTTATGCTGTAAATATTCACCACTTAACAAACCCGCAGCATCGTAGGAAACGGGACTACATAAAGCAGGTCCCCGTCACCTTTAGCATAGAAGAGTGTCAGATTGAAGCCATGTTCATTAGATTAATTAATATCACGTGAAATAATTAGATCTTCGCAACATCAGCGTTGGATGGACCTGTTCGTTATGTTGCGGAGTTTAATGCAGTTAATAGGATGAGGAAACTGCCCGGGGATGAAATTTTAGACATAGAATCGAGAGAAATAACGGGTTTGAAGAAGAATGGATGAATAAAATGAGAGAATTTTGTATCAACTTTTTAAAGAGGGATGGATAGAGACATCAAACTAGTGTTTTATTTTTGGGAGAACATAAAAGTATCTGTTGAGGTATTGCTTTACAATTTAGGTATTATTTCACTAGGTATGAAAATACTAATAAAAGTATATCGGGGGCGAAAATATGATCTTATCTTCAAATTATAAATTTTTGAGTTTTAAAAATAGATGTAATTAATGACAGAAGGCGCCTTTTTCAACTTTCATCAATTAATCGGATATTTTTACTTCAGCTTCATTTTAGTTTCGTTTTCATTACTATTTCGATGTCTTTTAAAAGAAGCTTGAATTCTACAGCAATACTTTGACAAATTTTATGTTTTAAAAACAAATGAATTAGGTCTATCGGTATGACCTTCCATGTGAAATTTAAATAGCAAGTGCTCAATGGTTTCTCATAAATGTAAAAAATATTTGGGGCATAAAATACATTTTATTAAACGAATTTGCTTTAGTTTTTCCTTGTTTCTACTTATAATTACTAAATTACTCTGTCTAACAATGACATTTTGTAAAATGACTTTTGTAAAGTTTTACTTTTTCAATCCTTAATGTATTGAACGATGAGAAGAGAAACAGCAGCTTTTTAAGTGGTACTTATAAATACCCACAGTATATAAAGGGTTAAACAAACTACTATATATTTTTGAAATCTCTTACAATTCTGTAGATCATAACAAAATCTCAAACAACTCCCACAAAGATTAAACGAACCTGCAACTTTCCGAAAGATGCCATAACTTTCCTCCTTCCACAAAAAACCCAAGAATATAGTTTCAAAATTTTCCATCCTTATACCGTAATCTTGTATAAAATCACTTTCTATAAGAGGTTACGAAAAGTCTTATCCTTAACGTTTATTGACATTTATCTAAAAGGTGGATTTTTCAATTTTTTATGTTCCAGCTCCCGAAGGCTTTCCTTCGGCAGTTCACGCCGTGGCTTCTTCTTCGAACACCATACACGTATCTTGGCAAGTGAGTTCAGATTTATTCATATTTTTCAAAAATAGGATGGTTGTAATATTTTCATAAAATGCTTTATTCTTTACCCGATTCAGTTCGTGCATTATCTGTTTTATATATATGCTTCAATTCAAGATGGAATGTAATATCGCAGTGTATGAGGAAAAGTGGCACAGTGGGCAAATAAGACTTTTTATGTTAAGTACAAGGGTGGTTATAAAATAACGCTCGCTATTCGGAGTGGTCTGTAGCTTGAATGAATAGTCAAAATGCATTAAAAGTTGAGACGCTTACTAATCAAGAAGGGGGGGGGGAATGTAATCATAAAAAATATAGAATCCTAAAAAATAATCATAAAAAGAATAATCATAAAAAACAAACTCGTCTCTTGACCGGGGTTTTAAATTACGAGGTGTCGTCAATTATGGCCAATTACAGCCAACACAGCTAATTACGCCTCGTAATTTAGAACCCTGGTCAAGAAGCTAGTTTCTTTTTTTCAAAAGGAATGGAATCATAAAAAAGAAACTCGTCTCTTGACCAAGGTTCTAAATTACGAGGCGTCGTCAATTATGGCCGATTACGGCCAACACAGCTATTTACGCCTCGCAATTTAGAATCCCGGTCAAGTGACGACTTGGTTTTTTATGATTAATTGGAAAGTGTCTCAAAGTTTTTTGCATTTGGATTATTCATTAAAGCTACAGACCACTCCGAATAGCGTTATTTTGTAACCACCCTGTATACTTAAATATTTGAAATTTGAAGATCTAGCGATGGAAACAAATATTTAATTGACTGTATAATAGTATAGTAGACATTTGCTGTATTTTTCTGTAATTAAATGTAATGGGAAAAGATTTTTTTGATGATTCTCCTTAAAAATGACATTTGCCAATAAGCCACTTTTTTGCTCACTGTGCGACATTCAGATGCTGAACTAACGGTGATTTGATTTCATGAAATGAGATTATATGAAATTTTGCGACACTTTAAGATAAATTTATTTATAAAATCATTTTATGAGATATTTGATACATATAATAAATCTCTAGATTTTACTTATGAAATGATAGCACAAAACTAATTCGGAATTCGACTGGAAAAATCTATTTTGGCTGATGCGTCACTTTTTTTTTTCAATATTAGAAATTGTTGTTATGCCAAATTTCATTTAAATATCATACAAAATTAAATGTCAACTATGAATCTATTCATAATGTTAAAAATTTCATATTTTACACTTAAATCAAGTACGGACTTGAGAAATCAAAACAATTCCCAAGCATAAAAGAATATTTAGAAGGTGGCATTACAAATCCATGAAATTATCCCTGCATGTTTTTCTAAGTGGTTTAATTTGACCTCTGTTGAAATAGAAATATCTAAAAACATTTAATTTTAAAAACTAATTTATGTAGATTTGATTATTTAATTTTTTTGTTCAAGGAATTATTTCGGTTTTAGAGCTAAATGTATCGTACTACGCGCGGGAAATGAAAGAAACGTTGCATTTTCTAATTACATTACAATATATATGTAATAGAATAAGATCTACCACACATGAGAGTATAATATTTCTGAAGTACATTCTAATAAAGGAGAGAAAGAGAGAGATTAGACGTCTAAGGATTTTATTTAGTTCATTTAAAGTAGTAAAGAAGCCATTACGGCTGTTAAAGAGGGCCGGGAAAGGCCGCCAAAACACACCCAACTTCACGTGTCGAGGTCTAATTAGAAAGTGACGGTATTTTTAATGGTTGTGAGAAGAGTGAATCAGAAGTCAAAAAAAATTCAACTGCGTCTGGAATTTCTCTGGGAAAGAATGTATTGACAACTATTAGAACGTGGGAACTGTACGATAGACTGGCAAGAAATTAACCGAGAGTTATTAAAAGAAACAGATGACTCAAGTGAGGTGGATAGTGGTTTGTTTGTGAGGCAGAAGAAATGTTTGACGCAGTTGTGATGTCACCATAGGTGCGACTATTTTAATATGAAAGTATTAGCTGCCTAGTAGTTTGTTTGTAGGGTATAAAACAACGCTTGACGTAGCTCTGACGTCATCCCAGGCGTGGTCGTTCCGGTTGTACCTTCCCCATTTTAGCAAAATTCAAGTCCGAGCAGCATTTGACTAAGGAGCTAGCTAATTGAAGGGCCAATTTTCTAACATGGTTTTCAAACAGCATTTCTAAATGTGAAATTCACTAAACGTCGCCTCACTAACGTCGCCATGTTTGGCTAATTGATCGAACGATATTATACATGCAAAGAGAAAAGTGTTTCATTCCCCAATTTTTGCAAGAAATAAACATCTTTAAATAAATCTACACTTTAACAACATTCAAACCTGAGAATATATCACTTTAAATCCGAATAATATTAAATACTTAATTACTTATGTGGATCTTTAAAATCTCAAACTCATTCGGTTGGACTCAATATTTCTGCAGCCACCGAAGAAAGACCTTCGCCATGGCACAGTCAAAGGCTACTACGTCGGATATAAACCCATAGCAGGCGGATCCGACAACTACGTGTACCAGACAGTTGAAGTTCGACAAGGCGACTTCAAGGAGGAGATCATCTTGACCAACCTGAGAAGGGCCACCAAGTACAGTATCATCGTGCAGGCCTTCAACGCCAAAGGATCAGGACCACCCTGCGAAGAACTGATTGTAGACACCTTGCAAAGCGGTGAGTAGGATTGTTACTTATGGTTAAAGTCCTTCAAAAAACAATGCTAGCCCTGGGGTCCATACATTTCTATTTTACTTCTACTGGATGTCAAGGAAACGGCACATCGACATACGGCATAAGAATACAATTACAAACATTGTCAACCAACAACAGGCCAGCAGCAAGGTTGGTCCAAAATAAATCTAATACTTTACCAGTTTCCAATGACTAATCAAGATTCTTCTTAAAACCTTCTACTCTCCTAGAATGAACAACATAATCGGGTAAAGCATTCCACTCATTGGCAACTCCATTGTAAAAATAATTTTTCCTTGCCTCCCTTGTAAAGCACGATTTATTCAATTTCTGATCATGTCCTCTAATCCAGCTATTTAAGGCAAAACCTAAGCCCTCCATGCCTCCTTGTTTTATGAACTTGAATAACTGAATAAGTAAGATGGAAGAATAAATAAGAACAAAGAGAGCGAGCTAGCATAAGCGCTGTTTTATTGTTTACTGGCGGAGAGGGTAAGATGAGTGTGACCCTTAGTATTGCGTTGTAATTGGAAGGACTATAATGTTTATTTACTAAAAATTTCAAATTAGATAGTGCTGCTCATTGACAAATTTAAAAGATCACAATCTAAATTTAATAGGTATGGCGCAAAAAGTCAGACTCTAAAGTCCCAACTCTTCGTACACTCCTGAAATTTGCTTTGGTGTTGATTCTAAATTACGACGCCGGTCGCCAATAGCCCTAGTGTAGCTCTAGGGTGACAATAATTCAATTCAAATTTTCCTCGAAGTTTAAGTACGGGTTTCAGCTTCTACTCGTAAAATCTTAATCATCTTAATGAACCTCTTAAACTTTAACTACACGATTAGCTGAAATAAGATAAAGGTACTACACTGAATTTAAATGCTGCTGCTTTTGTGCCCCATCATTACACTTGTCGTAAGAGGGCTGGGGAGCCCAGTCGGTTAAGCACTCGCTTAGCATGCGGAAGGTCCCAGGTTCGGGTCCGGGCATCGCCAAAATAGCTGCCGACCTATAAACGGCCCGTGCAGCCAAAAATGTCCGACGAATAATACCCCGTGTAAGGGAGTGCACGTTAAATATCCTTCAAAGTCCTAACGCTGCGTACGATGTCGCCCTTAACGGTTGCGTTGGGTGCCTATTCAGGTGTGGCTCGTCATCTGACTGTGGTTCTAAAATACGACGCCCGTCGCCAATAGCCCTCGTGTAGCTCTAGTGCGACGATAATTCAAACCAAACCAAACCAAACACTTGTCGTAAACACTATTATAGTGTTAACTTCATGCATTTAAATTTAGGATTTTAAACTTTAGTCTGAGGCTGTATTGTGAAAGTTTTGGATTTTTCTTTTTAACCATTTCTTCTTAAAGTACCATTCTGAATTTCTTTAGTTTTCAATTCACCCATTTTAAAACATTAACAATAAACAACGATTGGCAAGAAAATTTTCCTAACGAAATTGAGCTTTCTGGTTAAGATTATCTAATCAAACAAACTATAAGACAATCAAAGACCGTAGTTCCATTTATTTAGGACAAATTAAATTACACGAAAACAAATTAAAAAAAAAATTAAAGTTACCGCTTTCATTCGGAAATTAAAGTGTTAATGGCTTCCTCAAAGTCGTCGTTAATGGGGTTAAATTCTATTAAAAAAACTAAGATGATATCTCATAACAATAAAAAAAAATTGCAAAACTTTCAAAACCGATTTTTCTGACACTTTTTCTTGATTCTTATAAAAACTTTATTATTATTACCATTATTATTACTTGCTCATTAAAATCATACGAAACTTTTTTTTTCTAGCACAAACTAGTACATTAAAATCAAATAAAATAGGAAGCCAAAACATAGTTTTCTGGAAAAAATAATAACGGATTAAAAATAATAACCCAATGTTTTAAGTCTTACTGCTTTTTACTATAAACATTCTCTAATATTTTTTTTACACCATTTTCACACTTCCTTAAGCACAAACATATGGAGGGCTCCCAATGCAAGTGAACTAAGCACATAAAGAGCTTCTTCGTGCTACAAGTTTAAAATTAAGGCTTCATAACAAATTCGTTGCACACTCTCAGAAATAACACTTTCATTTTTGACGATTCATGAATCCTCAAGCCTCATTTCGTTAATTTTGAGGATTGTTTCGTCAAACTATCACGTGACTTTTGAGTAAACGCGAATCCTCACTTTTACGATCGTGATTTGACGATTCTGTATCTTGATATTGAGGAGACTGAATCTCATTGTTGTACTCACATGCTCAAAAATGACAAATAGTTCTATAGATTAGACGACTTTCAAATCCTCATTAAAATGACTATTCAAATTTCTTCACTTTGAGGAGACGAAAACTCGGAGCATTTGCCAGTAAATGGATCGTCAAAATTAAGGAAAATTTCGTCGTTTTTGAGCATTTATCTTTTAGAGTGCATCTTTTTATTTGTAGCAGAAACTTTCTAAACTAGGTGTTTTTTAATATTGCACTGAAGTTATATGTAGTTAGTGCTTGCAAATGCGCAGCGTACACAAAAAGGATGGGGGTGGGGAACCCAGTCGGTTAGGCATTCGCCTAGCATGCGGAAGGTGCTAGGTTTGGGTCCGGGCATCGCCAAAATAATTGCCGACCTATAAATGGCCTGTGCAGCCAGAAATGTCCGATGAATAACACCCAGTGTGGCGGGAGTGCATCTTAGATATACTCCAAAGTCCTAAAGCTGCGTACGATGTCGCCCGTAACGGTTGTGTTGAGGTCCCACTCAGGTGTCGGCTAGTCACTTGACTGTGGTTCTACAATACGAAGCCCGTAGCTAATAGCCCTCGTGTAGCTCTATAGTAGGTATGTTTAGAATTTAAGCTTCGAAATCCTTTTCCTCCCCCATCTCCTCATGCGGTTTTCTTCGAAACGGCGTGAGCGTGTTTTTCCCCACCCTACTTGGTTACTACTAACTGTTTTGAATGTTAGTCTCAAACGCGCTAGGTTTAGAAAAGCGATGTTCCTCCCGTTTCTCAGCGAAGGGATGGGGAAGAAAGTCTTTTCGAAGCTTACATTCAGGCTGGACATTGTATAGTGCGACGATAATTCAAACTAAACTAAGCAAAAAGGATAAATGGACTTGGTTCACTTGTAAACTGAAATCTCCATACATCTCAAAGTTCCAAGACGAAATTTATCCCTCTCATTTCGATAGCAAATGACGGGCACTTAAATCCCCTGCTTCCCAGCAATCCCCGAGGATTTAACTGTAATCTAGAAGTCGGGACCAGCTGGGACCAGGATCGCTAAAAACAATAATGCAAGTCGTTTTCTTCCACAAGCTGTTTATGTGTAATTAAATCCAATCTTGGTCTTAACTTTTGCTTTGGGGGTAAGGGAAGGAGGATTTGTGTTTGATTGGATTCGCCTTAAATGGGTTTGGAAATGGAATAGAATGATTAAATTGCTTATTAAGAATTTATAGTTTTGTTATGAAAGTTTAGTTTTTGATTTTTCTTATTTGTTTAATTAATTATATTTTAAGGGACGAAAATGGGTTTGTTAATGCTAAAGCTTATTGAATTTTATTAAGAGAAGGTTGATTAAGGCTTTATTTACGAGTTGTTGTGAGTTCTATATTTTTAATGAAATTACTTATTGTTTTAAACATCATCGCGACTGATTTATTTTGCATTTTAAGCCAGTCCATATAATCCCTTAATCTCATCATAATAAATCCATTTTTCTAGTATTGAAACTTAAATGGTTTCCGTTTATCTAAATGGATAATGTTCATTTGTTTAAGATTTTCAGTATAAATGCAATGTATACTTACTGATATTTTATCCTAAGGCCTATCTAATCATGATTAAATGTCATTTAACATAATGACGGACAATAACTACAGCTCCTAAGTTCAAGCACTTTTTTAACATTTAAACTGCTCTAAATATGACGACATTTCATCGATACGAAATAACCCATACATTTTGAACAACATTATGAAGTAAAATTATATTGCATACAGATTGAACTTAAGTAAGCATTGACAAATGATTCCTTCAAAATGCATATCAAGCTTCACATCTTTGTGGGAAAATGACTGTTGTCCTCTACTTTAGCATTTCACTTTGGTCTTTTCCATCCAATAGAACACATTTAAAAAGAAACTTCAGGAATGTAAATTTTTTTTTACAGATCCCCCAGTGTCACCCAATTTGACTCTTGTGTCAGCAACCACATCTTCCATTCAGCTGAAGTGGGTGTCATCAGAAAAGGACAACAGCCCTGTGACAGGTAGGCAGCCTATTCTAAAAACCTAATTGTAATAATAAAACTCCAAATGCAAAACGGGATCAAGTTCACAGAAATATTTTCTTTCATTTAAGCAATACTCAGGCTACCGCTTATATTTTAAATACATCATCTCAATAGACATGACCGAAGTATGTACTTTATGGCAGGCGATTTAATATTGAGATAGAATACAACAGGCGAAGGACACAAACACGGATCATTAGTTTATTCTTATACAGACTTATTTTCACAAAATGATGAGTTTTAAGTAAAATTGGAAACAGTTATGCAGGTAGTTGGAATAAACCTTTTACGTTGGTATAGAAATGAAACAATTATGTCTGATCTGATCAAAATTCGACTGCTTTTCAATTAGCTCAACGGTGGTACCGAAATAAATGTTTCAAAAAGGTAGAGAAAAATTATTAAATAATAAATGAATATAGACATAAATGGTTCTCCTCGTCGAAATCAATTGCATTTTCTCCTGCTAGCACGATAAAAGAACAAGTAATATTTAAAAAGTAAACATCACTACTAAGTGATATCAAAGGCATTCAAAAAGCGATGAAGCCTGATTAAGTTTACAGAATTATTTCTTTGTAGACAAAGGTAACTGTAGGTTCCGGTATTTTCATTGGCTCCTTTTGGCGAAAGTTAAAAAGAAAATTTTCTATAGTTTGTTTCATGTAGAAGAGTAGAACATTAAAATGAAGTGTTAGTGAATTCATTAGCTTCATAATTTGATAATAAAAACTTCACCATATAAAGACTATCTCATATACACATACATTCATACCTTTCGCTATCCTTGTCTAGGTTACTACATTTACTTCAAAAAAGAATACGAGACATGGGAAGAGCGACAAGTGGCGGGCCACCAGACCACCTACACATTCCAGGATCTCTACTGTGGATCGCATTACCAGTTTTACATCGTGGCCTACAATGCGGTGGGAAAAGGAAAACCCAGTGATGTCGTGGCAGGAAAGACGTCGGGATCAGGTATGGAAGGATGTTTAACATTTTATCACATTTTAATAATAGATTAATAAAGCATGGGCTTTCAAAGTATAGTAATCGTAGCGTCCAACACGATCGACGCGCTGCTTTGAAAAATACGCTACTATAAATACTCCCCTACCGCATATAAGTAGTATATATTTCAATGACGTGTGCTAATGTAGTTTACGATCATTACCCTTAGGAAACCCAAGCTAAATCGAAGATGAGTGATACTATGGTTCCCCACTCCTTTGTTAGAGGCTTTCCATAACAAAAATAAAACTTGCAAAACAAAACTCGCAAAGCAAAACTTGTTCCAAAGCACACATTTTTCGATCCAATTAAAAAATAATTTTTGTTTTACATCTTATCTTTCGCTATTGAACCTTGTAAGTAGTTTTTACCGCAACGACAGTATTACCACAGCAAAACAAGCTCTACATGGGCATTTTCCCGAATTTTATTGGGTCACTTTTTAGTTCAATCTATTGCCATCACACCCTACAAGAAGTTTTTGCCTCAACAAAAGTATTAGCACAGCAAAACGAGTTCTACATGGGCATTCTCCCCAACAGAATCTTCCATCTATCTGATGAATGCGCTAGTAGGCTAAAGTCTAAAACTGGTTAAACCTTGTGATAATAAATTAAATGTTCAACCAGAATATTTAGAAACATATTGTTTTAAAACGTTACTCAAGGCTTTCAATTTTAAAAAAAATTATACAATATATAGAAATTACTGAATTAGTTGTTTCAAAATTTATAAAAATCTCTTAATGGTTTTTTGTAGCTATGTATTGAGAAGGTACTAAATTACAGGAGTTAACTAGTAATGTAGATAGTGAAAAAACTACATCTATTATGCTTGAATCAAAGCATATCAAGTAGAATTGAGCTTAAATACTCCTGATCCATCCTTGACTTTTTGCAGAAAAACAAACTTAAGGTAGGCGAATACCCAAAATTTTAAAATTTTTACTATTACTTTAATCTTTTCCAAATTTGGCATAGTGATTTCAAATATAATGAATAATACTATTTAGGCATTTTTTTGCATTTAAATATAATTTATTTATTTTAAACGGTGTTTTTCTACTAAAAAAAGAGGTTTACGCTAACAAGACTACCGCATTGAATTTTCATCCTATAAATATTAATTATGTGTTAAATTCTTCGTTTTGAACTGATGCATTCAATGACCCTCTAGAGTAATATACAAATTACAAGAAAAGAAGTTATTAAGAAAATTTTTATAAATTAACCACAAAAAAAAAGATTTTTTTCGATTAACTTACACTTGGACATTTTTTTTAAAAAAAACCTTGTGTATTTACCCCAAATGTTAGAGGTTCATGGCACAGATATATATTGAAATAGCATCTGTAAAAAATTTCAGGTAAATTAATGTAAAACTTTTTATGCTAGAAGTGTTAGCGTAAACCCCTTTTTTTAGGTGAAAAACACCGTTTAAAATAAATCAATTATATTTAAATAAAAAAAATTGCCCAAAAAGCATCGTTCATTATATTTGAAATCACTATGCCAAATTTGGAAAAGATTAAAGTAATAGTAAAAATTTTAGAATTTTGGGGAATAGTGGGTATTCGCCTACCTTAACAGTATATTGTAGCTTTACATTTAACAAAATAAAGTCATTGAAATAGTTCAAAACACTTCCCTACTATACATATACCTAAAATGTAATTATATATAATATATAATTATAAATCTACAACACCAAATAATAATAATATATGTCTAATAGAGTGAATGTTATAATTAGTAACAATTTACATCGGTCATTTCTCTACTAGTGTAGATTTGTAGATGTACATATTTAAAGAATTAAACAATTCAACTCGAAGCCTCAAGTTTGTACAGCTTCAATTTCTAACATAATCAATCCGAATTTCAATTACGTTTGTCGAAAGTTCATCTCTCATTTCAAAACCAATTATTCTATTAATTTCATCATGTCACAGAATCGAATAGCATTAACTTTTAGACAAAGACAACTAATTCGCTCTTCAGCTCAATTTATTTCGTAAATTTAAGTGAGTCCTTCAGTAAATAATATTGAAAACTATTTGATTAAACAGACATTATTACGTGAATTTGTCCAATGGTCGAATTCTATAGGGGTAAGTGGTGTACCTTGGACGTATGTGTACCTCGAACCTATGCTGATTCTAGCTCGATTAGCTTAGATATTGAAACAACACCACATGCAGTTAAAGTATTTGATACCAGGGATCTCAGTGAAGTTCTATCTGTTTGTTTAAAAGGTCAATTTATTAAATAGGTTTCGAAAAACTAAATTCACAGTTCAAAAGTAAATTTTTGTCAGATTCTTTAGTGTAATTTTTTACTCAAAGATGTAGTGTTTATTCAGAAACGATGGTTATGCAATATAAAGCAAAGTTTTAGCTATAAAACAGTGTGCTTGAAATTAAGTTAAGTCTAACCTTAACTTGGTGATTAACTATTTTGTTTTTAATATCCAAGTGGTGTACCTCAAACCTAATACAAGTGGTGTACCTTGGACTGGTCCAAGGTACACTACTATAGGTCTTATGTGCTTCAGATTGTTGAAAACCCTTTTTAAAATTCAAGTAAATTCTTTCCTTTGAAAAATTAAGTATTTTAAGCTATTAATATGCAACCCTGATTTGTAAAATCTAGAAAAATGGAAATTTGTAAGAAATTTTGTTATGATGTGATAAAGAATTTTTTTGTAGTTAATTATTTAGATTTATGGAAACCTATAAAATTTTAACCATATTGATATAATATAGAAAATAGTTATTGCATGCTCATCGAAAAAGATATTTTTTATAATAAATATCTAAGCAGAACATCCTTTTTACGTTTAGGCCTAGTTGAATAAACATGGGGAAAATATTTGAGTAGTTTTTTTTTTTCAAATTTAAGACAGAAAGATAGCCAAATGTTTTTCTATGGCATGAAATAACAGTTTAATTTAATGCTGCATTTTAACGAATACACCCGAGAAAGATTGCATTGCAGCCGAAAAAGCCAAAAGGGCACTAAAAAAACTAAGGCAATAAAACCCCTACTGAGCCAATTGACCTAACATAACCAATTACTACAATCTTGGCTAGAAATAAGAGTAGGTTGTAAAATGTATTTTTGAATTTTATGTGGCTAATAAATATTGGTTTTCGGACTGTAAATCGAGTCTCTCTACCTGTTAATAATTGGTCCAAGGTACACTACCGGTTGGACCAAGGTACACCGCCGGTGGTGTGCCTTGGTCCGAATTACAATTTTCTGTATTTATTTTTTTAATAGTTGAAATCATTTAAATAACATGTTAGAATAAATATATGTTGTATATAACAACATAAAGTATTCAGTAAAAATATTTTTATTCACTTTTTGCAAGTAATTAAGAAAATAAAAATTGAAAAGTCAAAATAGGTCCAAGGTAACCCACCTTCCCCTACCTTATTGCATTAAAATTGCACGAGACTGCGAAATTAGATCTAAAATATACTCGTCGAAATGGGAAAGAAACTACGAACACTTAAGTATTGGTATGCATTTCTCTTAGATCAACAAAATGTATTTATTCAGGCAAGGGATTATGCTAGTGCAAACTAAATCCGTCATGCCAAATGTCTGAAACACCTATTTGATGTCAGTCCAGCGTTGGATTGTACGCTTGATTATGTAGAAATCGCGCAGGTTTATATCCCATAAACAAACCACTCGGGAGCTTATTTTTTTTAAAACTAAGAACGGCTACACTAACGTTGACGCCACAGCAACGTAAAATTCTTTGTCTTCTACTCCACAAACATATCGAAATAGCTATTTTTACGACCGTTTTCTTAAAAATTAACCGATCTTTCAAAGGGTAGGTAGGTTGGTATATGTATTTTCCAGCTTGTGTGCTTGACCAGAGACCCGCACAGTGCGTAAACTGCTAGCGTAATGTGCTGCAATCAAACCCACTAGGCCACTAGGGCCCTTTATTCAGTGGTTAAAAAACAGCACCTAAAACCAAATCAATAATATACTATTATTTTCAGCTCCGAACCCTCCAAAACGCGACGTCCTACTGAGCGTCAACTCCACAGCTGTCACTTTACATCTCAGCACGTGGCTGGGCGGGGCATGCCCTGTCAATTTCTTCATAGTCCAGTACAAGGCCAATACTCAACGGGAATGGATACTGGTGTCCAATAACATCGTACCGGAACAGAAACTTCTGGCCATTCCGGACCTGAGTCCCGGTACGTGGTACACTATACTGATGACTGCACACAGCGAGGCCGGGCCTACAGAAGCCGAATACGTATTCGCCACCTTGACGGCTTACGGAGGTGAGATTCAAAGAGTATCGTAATAGTTATTGAGATTTAAGATTAAAAGCAATAATATTTCAAAGTCTCTTTGATTTGAACTCGTATTGATTCCAAAATAGGCTATTCTAAATGGTAGCCAGGTGTAAATTTAGCAACCAATTTTACACGTAATATAGTCTGGTTCGCATTTTCTTGTGACAGTTAAAAGTGATCCAATCTCTGCAAAATAACTTAACCCCGCAGCACTCGCCTGGGGTCTAATGGACCCCAGATAGATAAAATACATTCTAGGATCTGAAACTCTGATTGGATTACCATTATAAGGATTTTCTATATTGAAATTGATATAGACACTAACTCCCCCAATTATGTCTAAGGGAACTAATGTAATGGTTTTTACGCGGCTGCCTTTTTCTAGCCTCCTTTCGGAGCTTTAGCACAGTCGCGGTTTAGTTTGTTATTTAACTATCTAGCTATAAAGAAATTGCAAATAGTCTATGTTTTATTTTTTGTTGTTTTTTCAAACAAAAACAACGCCAAAAAATGCATTGTGAAAATTTTTTGATGATTTCATAGTCGGAAAGTTAATCACTGAAACCAATCTGGTTATTGGCTTTCAATTCTATGATTAGTAACAGTTGATGAGTTATCCGATCGGAAAAGGCCAGGAACAGTTCCTCTTTTTTTACGACTAGCTGTCATGTACACAGCTTAGTTAGCGACAGTTTAATTAGCGATGTTAGCGCTAAGATCGAAAATTTTAATCATCCATTAAAGTCTGACGTATTATAATACATTTCGAAGAAACAGAGCTGCAATCGGAAAGTTTAATTATGCCAATCACAAATCAATCGCTAATAGTGTATTAGTTCCGTTCAACGCTTTGGAGGCTCAAGGCATCAGATTGAGTTCCCGATCTAGAAGATTCTTAGTCTATGATAAGTTAGCGCGAGTTCTGCTGGGTTAATCAAAATTAGACGCAATGTTAAGGAACTATACAGTTGTTTTTATTGGAACCAGACTTAATTTTTAAATACAAAAATAAATGAGATATTGTAAGGTTTTTTTTTCTACATTCATTACTAGCATATAAGCAGAAGAGTAGATAACCAGAGTTTATCTTTAATTCATTATTTCAAATTAAAATGTGAATTTCACAGTTACAAACTCCATATAAGTCTTTTGACATTTTTATTAGAAGAAATTTTAGAGCCATTAGAGTCCAAAATGTTAACGAAACTTTATCCAAATCATTCAAATGTTGGTAAAGTTTAAACTGTAAGAGTATTTCGTTTCAAGCTTACGCTAACGAGAATTCTTCTTGTGCTCTGTATAGAAGTACATTTGCTTTAAAATGTATTTACTACGAAAAACCTTTTCTAAAAATGACTTTTGGAATAATAAAAAAAGTGCTTTTTATTCCATTGAGATGTTTTCCTTTTGGCAGTTTTTGGTTCCACAGTGAGTCGATTTTCCTCTCAAACTTTACAAAAAGATATCGAATGTATAACTCTGAACCAAAAATGTCTGATGGATAAAAATATACATCAGATGTCCTTTTGTATATCCACGACGAAAATTTTGTTTCTATTGAATAAAGTTTCGGCTAACTGAACTTCATGTTATGAATTTTTGTTATAATGATCGATTTTGGTCTGTTTTTAAATTTTTATCTATAGTTTAGGCATGTAATAAAAGTCGAAATATAATATGTTGAGTTATAAGTAATTGGTTTGAAAGTTTGAAATAGGGTTCGATATTTTATGAAAGTATATTTATGCATAATTTTTTTAAACAGAAGAGGAACACCATATTTAGGGAGTAAAATGTTTTCAATCTAAATAAAATCAAGGTTTCAAATGAATTTTTGAATACCTGTTTCTTTTCTGTTGATTTTCATGCAAGTGTTTTTTTAATTTGATAATTTTCATTAAGAAACTAGCAAATTTATACCCGTACTTCGCACGGATTAAAAAAATATCAAATCGATCCAAGTATGTGTACCATATAACCTGTTATGGGATCATAAACTTACGTTATTATTCCCTCTCGTTATCAAGTATAAAATCACGATTCATTGCCCTAATATTCTAAAATCAAAAATATGATGTAAAATGCACTCATAAATGTCATCACAATTCCCTCATAAATATATAAAACCTTTTAACTCTTTTAGCAAGTTTTGGGAAATAATTTGGCGAGAAAATAGATATAGCTACAAACACACCCATTATACAGCTCTGACACAATAACCCTCGTAAAACCAACCAGCTTATAAATTATTTTTAAAAAACATTTTGCCCATTTGGCAAGCTTTAATAAATAATTTGGCGAGATTGGTAACATATTTGGCGGAAAAATAAAGACATAAAACCCTAATATGCAGCTCTAGTGCGATGGCCTTTATTAACCATCATAGTTCAGTAATAGCTGAACAAACATTTTGCCCATTTGGCGAGTTTTAATTAATAATTTGGCGAGATTGGCAACGTATTTGGAGAAAAAATAAAAACATAAAACCCTAATATGCAGCTCTAGTGCGATGGCCTTTATTAACCATCATAGTTCAGTAATAGCTCAACTTCAGTTATAACTATACATTTATTTTAAATATGCATATTTGCAATCAACCGAACCATCAATGAAAAAATCATCAACTAAATCCTGGAATGAAGACTCGTCGGAAGTACGTCACTTGAAACATATCAATTATTTTCAAATGAAGAATTTAGTTTCTGAAAGTAATAGCAACACAAAATTAAACATTTTCAATTTTATTTTCGTTGAAAGTTTTATTTAATTTTTTCTGCAGATGGCATCAGGAAAGTTAAAAAATGATCGGATTTGAACCAAAGTGGTGTAGTTTTTCGAGAAAATTCCAATTTTCTCTTAAAATTGAACATTTTGAGCTCTGAAAGCTCCCTATCTGTAATTTAAATATGAAATACGCATTTGTTCCCAGTTACGAGTCAAACAAATGTCTAGTTTTTGAATCTATAAGACACACAAATATATATCTATACATACATACAGACAAAACTTCATTTTTATTGTAGATTGAATTCCTGTTTTAAATAGGTTTAATATGCAGTCAACCCAAAATTTAATTTTATAAATACATATTTATTAAATTCTCGCTATTTCTAAGAGAACTTATTATAATTCACAAGAAATAACTATGAAAAAAATGTTGCATTGCAAATTTTAGTACCTCGGCACTTTCTCAAAATTGTCTAGAAAATTTAACACTGCAGTTAAACCTCGTTAATTTAAAACCAAAGGGAAATACAGATTTTTGTTAGCCTTAAGGATTTTTCGACTTAACCGAGTATACTATTAGTTATTATGGTACAGAGAACTTAATTAAGTTCAAATTAAAAGTAATTTTTATTTCCCGTGTTTTCTGAGTAACACCTTCTTACTACCGTGATTTTTCCGGAATGGAGCGTTCAGTTGTAACTCGCCAATTAGATTAAAGCAAACTTGAATCCACCAATTGAAACGTCCATGGGTGGAGTGCACAGAAGTAACGCGCCAATAAGATTTAAACCAACTTAAATCCACCAATTGAGATGTCATTGAGTGGAATACTGTCCAGTAGGTAACGCGCCAATAAGATTAAATTAGGAACTTTTATGACCGTTTTCTTTGAAAATTATCAAATCGTTGACACAGGAGCATAACCGGGCTATTAACGACACATTTCAATAATAATTATTTTTAGGGACATCTCTGCCAAAAACAAATCTAGAGCATAAGTTAATCAAAAAGCCTTCTAATAAAAACCATAGGTTAGGCACACTTTGAAAAAAATCAGGTACATAACAATAGTTGTTCAAAAATAATCGTTCGGGTACAAAATGCCCAGTGCGCGTTCTGTAGGGTTAACACTTTCGCTACTCAGGATTTTTGTTTCAGGCGTAATATTGATGGAAATACCATTATCGAATCCTTAGTTGTGCGGCCGCCAGGGCCGTTTTAGAAGTAGGTCAATGAGGTTTGGTTTATAAAGCATTTTTGTTGATTCTATTTCACAGCCACTGTTCCTCCACCCTTGAGCATAGATGAGCGTCGACCTCTTTTCTACCGCAGCTTGAGCATCGTGGTGCCAAGCGCATGCGCAGTTGTGGTGCTGGTGGTCATCGTCATTGTAGCCTGTGTCGTGGTCAGGAAGCGGAGACACGTGGACAATCCCAACCAAAGAGGTAATAATACAACTTACTGCATTGAATAAGATAAAGTTAAGGTAACTCCATATCGACTTGTACTAATTTACTAAAGGTCACGACATCGACAATTTGTAGTTTTGCAGAGTTGGTGAATGCTTCTTAAATCAACAGATCCGCAGGCACCGTGAGATTCTTTATCTTCAAGGTCGTCACTATTATTTCTACGTTAGTCGAGTCAATATATAGTGACTCTAAATAAAACCAAAGGGAAAAATCTAAAATTATATGAAATTTGCTACAGATTGATTTTCAAGACTACTAATGATCGCAGATGCGATGACTAAATTTACCTTTGCTCCATGACCACTCTACACTGTAAAAAATTTGGCTTGAATTTACTAACGATTACTTAGTAACTTAACAGGTTTTCACCATTTACTAGAAAATCATCTGTAACCTAAAGAAACTACTGTAGTAATACTAAGCAATACTAAGTAAATTGTTGTAACGCTTACAGCGCCACCTGGCTATCTTTTTGAGAGATGCGTAGTTTCCCTTATTGCATTGTTTTGTTTCTCGAAATTTGTTCGATCGGCAATCGGATTTAGCAAAAACTAACCGGTGATCGCGTCCGTAAATTGAAAGTGTACGAGACTAAGAGATAAAAGTCTGATTCGATATCGGTCAAAGGTGAAAATTCAATCAATGTGTTTTTCATCGAAAAATTATAACGAATCAATATCGCAACGATGAGAAACCGAAAAACGTGTTTTTTTATTTTAGTACATACATACAAATTGCGTTAAATTATTTCTAAAACTTCATATCCGAAAGCTTTATATTGATCAAGATTTTAACCTCATTATTTACACGCATAGGATCTGTATGTCCCGATGACCGCGTGGACAAGCGCGCTACTTCTCGTTGAAAGACGAGCTAATCTTGAGGTTGTGAGTTCGAATCCTGCGATCTGCTCCGGAAAAGTCGAAATAATTCTTGACTAAAAGAAAATTAGTGGCGCCCTCTTGTTTAACATTTTTGAAACTGCTGGTTACTAACTTTTTCCTAGTAAAGATACTACATAAGTGGATGTATTGATTACTAGAATATATCTTGTAACGTTTACTGAAGTTTTTATAGTATGCTTGCAATTTAAATGATTGTATTGGATACTAAGCTTTAATTAGTAATATACACATATTTCTTATGTAACATTACTAAAAAAACTTATGGAAGTTGAGTTTCCTAGAGAATTCTTAGTAACCTTACAGATTTTTTTTTAGAGTGTACTTTTGCTCTCTTAACAACAGTGACGGGATAACGAACCAGTTTCACTCATTCTCACTCACCTCAGAGAAAGATAGAAAGGCAGAAACTATCAGCAGGTAAACTGCAACAATGAGTTGTACTGTTTTTGCTCTAAAATATTTTTTCCCAGAATGTTTTCTTTAAAGTTTAGGATAATTGAGTACTTGCAACAATGGTCCAAGTCATTATGGAAGTTACTGCAGTTTACCTGCCCACGGCAGAGAGGAGAGTGAAAGTCGTTCTTTGCTGTAGCATGGTTAACGCATTGACAGCCAAGGTTATCGATAGAGTCTGCAAACAGGGCAGAGCTAGCAGCGGGAGCCCCATCAAAGATCAGCTGTACGCAGGGGTATACCCCTACGCCATGAGCTAAAGCTTATAGAAATTCCTGTCACATCTGAGATTACTAGGAGTCAAATATCTTTAAAAGGATGAATGAAATACCTAATCCGTTTAGTTTGTCTAACTAAGAGAATCATGCTAAACGAGTTTTCAAAAGAACTTGAACTCATAAAAATGGTTGGCGAAATGATAATATGAATCATATCAAATTGTATTCGAAACCCAGGACGAGATATTTCTTTGATGGCAGTTAATGCAATAACACGGCAAATGGCGCATAAGTTATTTTATACCCAACGGATTTTTTCGAACTAATATCCTAATGAACCTGTTTTTTTTAGTAGGTAAACCTTTAGATTTGAATAAAATGTCACTCGTTTAACTTAAATCTTGTCTATAACGTATCTTCTATAACGGAGATACCACGAAAAAATAATTATTGTTAATATAGGTCGTCAATAGCTCGAGCCTCCCTCCGGGTTTAACACTCGCTACCCAAGATATTTGTTTCCGCGTAATATGGAATAGGAATATCATGATCGAATCCTTATTTCTACGGCCGCCCTTTTAGAATTGAAAGGATTAATCTTCCTCACCGTTCAGCGGGTCTGGGGAGACCAGTCGGTAAGGCACTCGCTTAGCATGGTTCGGGTTCGGGTCCGGGCGTCGCAAAATATCCTATGAACGGCCCGTGCTGCCAAAAATGTCCGATGAATAATACCCCGTGTAAGGGAGTGCATATTAAATATCCTTCAAAATCCTAACGCTGCGTACGATGTCGCCCATAACGGTGCCTATTCAGGTGTCAACTCGTCACTTGACTGTGGTTCTAAAATACGTCGCCCGTCGCCAATAGCCCTCTTGTAGCTCTAGTGCGACGATAATTCAAACCAAACCAAACTTCAGATCTAAATTTTGTCTATAAAGAACATACCCCGAAAAAATAATTATTATTAAAATAGGTCGTCAACAGCCCGAACCTCCCCTCCGAGGTGAGCACTTTCTTTGTGCAAGATATTTGTTTCCGCGTAAAATGGGATACGAATATCATGATCGAATCCTTATTTCTACAGCCGCCCTTTTAGAAGTGAAAGGATTAATCTTCCTCCCCGTTCAGATTCCAGGTTCCGAGACGACAAGTCCGGCGAGGGCATGAGCATGTCGGTGATGGACCGCAAACAGGGCAGCGCTGGCAGCGGGAGCCCCATCAAAGACCAGCTGTACTACCCGTCCCCCTACGCCATGAGCCACGTGCCCATGTTCCAGAAGCAGCAGCAACAGCACCACGGGGGGTCCCCCGATGACTCGGACTGTGGGCATACGCTGAGGAGGGAGTTCGGCAGGCATGAGCATATCTATGATGTGCCCTATCCGCCTAAATGGGTGAGAGATGCATTTGTTATGCTCCCTGACTGACCAATACCACCTAGATTAGAAGACCGGCGAACTAAATGCTTGACGTCAAATTAGTGGACCGATTCTGTGGTTATGACCAATGATCATTCGTGACTAGATCTTGTATTTGAATAAATTTTTAAGATAAGATGAATCAAGATGCGACGTCATCTTAAGATACGACGTTATTGGTCAACAAATCGAAATCGGTCTACTAGTGTGACGTTGTGCTGCTTAGTTCTTCGGCCTTCTAATCTAGGTGGTATTGGACTGACTGAATAAAAGTGTAAGTTCAAATTATCTAAAAATTTCAGCATTCTTTCAGGTTTTAAATAAGCTTTTAACATGTTATATTGCCTTTCTACATCGCAATCTACGAGTTTCGGTCGTTCTTTGCCATAGGATGATTAACGTATTGACGGAAATTAAACCTTAAATGCCAGATATTTTACCTTAATTTAATACAACGTGTTACGTATCCAACTACATAGTTACGCCCAACTTATAAATATCCAACTATGTCTTTTTGGTGACACTATTACTATTTTAGTGGGAAATACAAAATGGTATTTTTTTCTGGCAGTTGACTTTTTCCATTCTTTTCAAATGTGCGCTTCATTTCTATTTCCCGTTTGTACAAATGTCAAACAAAATCGTAGATTGCAAGACAGGAGAAATTTGTCCTTTTATGTTTTCATAGCGGATATCCATCAGTTGTAGGTAATTATTGGACTCGTATCACGCTGAAATCGCGGTGGAAAACAATGCCTCTTGAATTACGATCCTTTCTTGCTGAACTCGCAACTAAAATCAGGGTAAACATGGCCATAAAGTTGCAAAACAGCAATTGGTACTCCTTTTTTTTGCTTCTCGATCACATCGTTAAGAGCATTCCGACTTGGAGCGAACCAATCAGGTTACAAGAGGGGAAGGAATAGCCTTAGGTAATAGGTAACAAGATGGGTATGACCATCACGTACAAGTTTCCCATAGCAATAAAAAAAACATTTAATACGAGAGTCCACAAATATGCTGAAAGAGACGTGCTCGAAAACTCTAAAGATCCAAAGTCGCAACGGCGTGGAGTGAGCTTAAAATGTCACTCATAGTTCCGTTTGGTGCCTGCTCAGGTGTTGCCACCGTCACTTGCACGGAGTTCAAAAATAAGAGGCATTACATTACTAAGGTCTGAACCTCTGCTATAAATAGACAGCCTGAAAATCATAACTCAAATTCATTGTTATCCACACAAAAAACAAAACATAAAATAGTTATAATTTTAAAAAAGCAAAACTCAAGAATTTCAAAAATGATGCATTATTTTTGGAAATTCTGGGAACTGAATTTTAGTCAGGCGGTGCGGTGATACGTTTGCGCAGAATCGGCTGTTCTGTAGAACTTGTTTTTCTACTATAAGATGCTTGTGGCCCAGAAACAAACAATAAGGGTGAGACTGAATTTTAGTTAGGCTGTGCGGTGTTTGGGCAGAATCGGCGGTTCTGTAGAACTTGTTTTTCTACTATAAGATAGTTATGGCCCAGAAACAAACAATAAGGGTGAAACTGAATTTTAGTTAGGTGGTGCGGTGATACGTTTGCGCAGAATCGGCTGTTCTGTAGAACTTGTTTTTCTACTATAAGATGCTTATGGCTCAGAAACAAACATTAAGGGAGAAACTGAATTTTAATTAGGCGGTTCGGTGATACGTTTGCGCAGAATCGGCTGTTCTGTAGAACTTGTTTTTCTACTATAAGATGCTTATGGCTCAGAAACAAACATTAAGGGGGAAACTGAATTTTAATTAGGCGGTTCGGTGATACGTTTGCGCAGAATCGGCTGTTCTGTAGAACTTGTTTTTCTACTATAAGATGCTTATGGCTCAGAAACAAACATTAAGGGGGAAACTGAATTTTAATTAGGCGGTACGGTGATACGTTTGCGCAGAATCGGCTGTTCTGTAGAACTTGTTTTTCTACTATAAGATGCTTATGGCTCAGAAACAAACATTAAGGGGGAAACTGAATTTTAATTAGGCGGTGCGGTGATACGTTTGCGCAGAATCGGCTGTTCTGTAGAACTTGTTTTTCTACTATAAGATGCTTATGGCCCAGAAACAAACAATAAGGAGTTGACTTTATTTTAGATAGCCAGTGCGGGGATACGTTTGCACAGAATCGATAGTGAAAACTTTTCGGCTAATAAAAATAGAGTAATACTAGGCCGAAAGCCTGACTTACTTAAAATTCCATAAAGTAAAACATGCATTTTGCCTTTAGTTCATCAAATATTTATACGTTTAATTATCATTTGTACAACAAAGTTTCTGATCATAATTTTTAAAAACATAATAAGTCTGACATCTATTGGGGTTAATAAACATTTTCCAATAGAAAAAGCTTGAAGAATTAAATGATGTGCTTTTTGATATCATAAAGGCTATAGACGATCAGAAAAAAATTCTTAAATGATGATGCCAAATTGTCATTGGGACAGAAAGGGTTAATTAAAAAAAATAAACTAACTAGACTTCGTAAGGTATCAACTTTATACTTGAGTCAAATATTTGAATAAGCAGTAAAATATTTAGTATAAATTCATGTGTATAAAGTCGTATATGATTGTCGATAAAGTAATGTAACAAGTTTCCCAAGAATAGTTACAAATTAAGTATCGGAATAAAAGTTTTTATTTATGCATCATAAATTATTGAAGATGACAATTGTAAAATATAAGTGGTCAAAATTAAAGCTATCTTTAAAAAAATCGAATCTGCATTAAAAAAATATTATATAAATAATTAGTTTCAACGTATTCGAATAATATAAATTAGACTTGGAAAACCTAGCACAAATATTTTAAAATAAAAATATACACCATTATTAATTCAAAAAATATTCAGGAATAATAAATTATAAAAGCTTCCTTATCATTGCATCCCTTTGTGTTATGAGTCTTATAAAATGCTCTCCCTTTATGTTATGAGTCTATATAAAAATTTTAAATGACTTTTCAACTGAAACCTCTAAAAATACCATTGCAGTCTTATTACGAAATTAATTTATGTAGACAATATATTGATGCCTTAATAAAGGAGGCATGTAAACAAATTCGAATTGAACAAGTAGAATAACAAAATTCTTACCCTGGAAGCACAACAGTATTGGCCAATCTCGGCTCATACCCATAGCCCAATGCATAATGAACTACGTTTTATCGACACTGGACAATATAGAGGTGCAATATTGATTTGAATATTAGTTGGTGAAAAAATTACAATCCAAAATTATTGATTGAAAAGTATCAATGCTAAACATAATATTTGTCTTTTACACTTGCATAATACTATTAAGATTGCAGTAAAATTAAGTATTGCGCTTTTCGTAATTTCCGGTATGAAACCTCAAAGAACGGAGAAATCTGGTTTAAAACGGTAGAAAATTATCGATTTCATTCAATATTCTCCAAGTTTGGCCTATACTCATGCGACATTGGCCAAAATTGTTGTGCTACCTGGGTATAAACCACAGTTTTCTTGTTAATAGTACTTCGGGCATATAACCTAACTTTTTCTTTTTCAGCATGTTGACGAAGATACTTACTCACATATCATGGAGAACTCTAACATTGCACTCCATCCAAGTACAAATGTCTACCAAGCACCACGTAAGAAATTAAACCAAATATCTTAACATTGCAATCATCTTAACATTACAGCAACCTAAATATATTACATTTATCTCAATATTCAATTGAAATCTTAATTTTTCAATTAAGAGAAATATCTGATTATGTAAATTTAATCAAAGAAATGGAGAAAAAAAAACTATTTCAGTAATACTGTATGTTTACTGATACATCACTGTAAGGGCGTGTTAAGCTGTACAAATTGCAAAATTAGGGAAAGCAGAGTAGCGGACAAGCATGAATTTTTAATTAAAAATACCAATATATTTCAAATTAGGTTTGAAGATCTACCAATTGATCAGCATAACAGTTGGGACACTTTAGCAGATACTTAATTCTTTTATAAGGAAATGCAATGGAAAAGCTAAGCTTTTCAAACACTTCTTCTAAGAAATTACCCTTTAGCAAATGCACTACTTTTTCCCGCATTAAGCTACATATACTATTTTTTTTTAACCTACTAGGTACGAAACAACTATTTTTTAAACTGTATTTATACTATTTTTTTCAATAAATCGACAGGTAAACGTAGATAGAATTAAGCATTTTCTTGAATTAGTTACGCATCGAGAGATGATAGTTATCGTCTGAAGTCGACGAGAGAGTCACAGAGTGCACTCTCATCACGAGGAATGTCCAGCGCTCCTTGACTGACCAATCAGAAGTTAATATTTTGTTAAAAGAAAGGTTTTAAAAGGTCAACGAGCAGGCGGATGACTCAAGAAAGTTCTGTGGGAACGATTGATTTAGGCGACTGTTTGTCGCCAACAGGGTGTGGTTAGGATGTGTACTAAATAACTGTGTGTGGGATGTATTGGGATAAAAATACTAGGTGATATTAAGGATATGGGGAAAAGGTAATTTAAATTATTAAATTTAATTGGAGTTAAAAATATAAGATTTTGATTGGTTTTAAGTTATAATATGTCATATATTTCTAGGTATCATTCCCATACATGCTGTTCGCTCCAGCACTCCGTCTCATCGCGAGCGAAGGTCGTCCAGCAAAAGTAGAAACTCCAACAGACTAAGCTACAAAGTGCCCAGCATGGGAGGGGACGGGTGAGAAACAATTTTGGATTACCCTGCATGTACAGGGTGGCGAAAATAAAAGTGGCCCCGGCAGATAGGAATACATTGAGATGCTTAGCGATAAAAACTATTGAAGCTGCCTGAAAACCTTCATATCGAAATAAAAAAATTATTCAAGCGTGCAATGGCTTGAAACCTGTTTGCGCATTGGTTGGATTGGATAAGCACCACATTAGAGCTACTCATGGACTATTTTCGAGTTCAGATCTTTGTGCGTATTATATGAAGACGGCCCCTTATGCAAATTTTGTGTCTTTCAATGAATTTTGAATGTTTTGTATCAACAAAAGCAAAAAGGTCTGATTTTCTAGGATAAATAACGACTGAAATAATCACCGGTGGGAACTTTTTTTTTGCACGTCTCTGTACAAAAATTCAGTTTATATTGCACAGGAACTTGCTTGTCAAACCATAGCAGTTGCCGGAAAATAATTTACCAAGTGTTTTTTTGGGCTTAATATTGAAGCGATCAATAGCTTCACATAGCAAACCTGTTTTGACGTTGGTTTTTAACTTTGCAACAATTCTATCTTATGCTTATGACAGGGCCACTTTTATTTTCGCCACCCTGTACTATTCATGCCTTCTCTGTCATCAGGAAAGAGACTATAAATAGGCAGCAGGAAATGAGAAATACCTTTGTTTTAAGTTTTGTCAAAGCCTCTTCCATAAGCCTCCATTGCTTATCCGATCAAAATTACAGCGTTGGAAAATACGTATTTGGCGAATAACGTCACAATGAAAGGGACGGAAAGTCATCTAAGTTACAGAAAAAGACACTACAAAATGTAGGGGGAAAACACAAATGTAGTATATACGCGAATCAGGTAATCAAAATTATACTTCATATGAATTTTTGTTGCAACTAGAAGGCTATGAATACTCTAATTTTAAATTTAAATATTATTTACCTGCATATAGATGACTAAAATAGACATTTGGGGTATCTCGCTTTTAATTATTAAGATAAGTTAGGGCCTTCACAAGCCACTTAAATTATATTTGACCTAATTCACTACTCGCCTGATGAATAAATTTTGTTTTATGATTAAATTCTACACTCCCTACCACTAAAGTTGGGTAAATAGAAATATGCCATGGAGAAGATTCTTCCGTGGATGTAAAGAGTTCCATAAATTATTTGTGAATCCATCCAGAAAACACGTTTAAAACTTTAATTTCGTTTAAGGGGGTATGGGACAATTTCAACTTTTTTCTTTAATATTGTAGATATCAATATAATTTTTTTTCCATAAATGTATACTAAATATACTTACACTTTTAGATAGTCAGAGGTTTTAAATAATCATTATTTATTTTTTTAAAAAATAAAATGTGTCAAAAAGTGATGTCTCTTATTTTTGTTATAAGTCAAAAACTTATTTATTGGCAAACAAATATTTAGCATTTTTATAAACAGAAAAATGTATTTAACAAACTGTCTTTACCGATTTTTCATATTTGCCACAGTTTTTTTTTTTTAAAATTATTGAAGTTTTTTTTAATAATTTCACAGGTTCACTTTTTTTATTAAAATTAATAAATAAAAAAATAAACTATTTACAACTAATCCCTAAAGACAAATTAAAGATATATGTTTGAAAAATATGAGTACAAAATTTTGACACTCTATGGGCAGTAGATTTTGAGTTATATCAATTTAAAGTCAAAAAATCATCGAAAACACGATCAAGGAGAAAAACAGCTTTGAAGTTTATCACTTTCCTTACTGAAGCACTCCAAACCGACCGACCAACTAAGGATTCGATAACGTTATTCCTATCTAATATTACGAGGAAGCAAAGATTATAAACGTGGTTGGCCAACACAGATGTCATGACATAAAAAACTACACATCTCACGTTCTACTGCAGATATAAATAAAATTTTTGTTTTAAATTATTCTAAAATATTTGTGTTATTTTTTATGATAATAATAATTTTTTTGATTTTTTTGAAGATTTTGTGTCCCATACCCCCTTAAGTTCTAACATATTTGAATAGTATTTGAGAAAATTTGGCAATTTTATCAGAATGAAAAGCGTATTTTTTTATTTAATTGTATTCAGATCATTTTGTATATGTAAATATTACCTTACCCAAGGCATGTATGTGTTTTGTATGTACCATTACCTTACCCTGTTTTTACGCAAGTTATGTTGGCACGAAGTGTAGTTTGGTGTTTCAGGTTCAGGAAGTTTTCGCTTGTCACTATTTCAAATTCAATTAACTATTTTTGAGGGCTTTGTGGAATAAATTAAGGCTTTTTGCGGCTATTAAAATAAATTTAGGGCTTGTAAAAGCCTTAAAAAAATCATACTTTTACGCTTTTTACACAGGCATCTGTGAGCCCAGGTATTTTAACTTATTTTACAAATATTGCAGGCATTCGGGTGATGAGAGCGAGAATGAAACCACGTACATCTTCAACCGTGAGGTTCCAGCTTCCTACCTAGACAGCCATGAGATGTCGGAAGCTGAGTGCGACAGAGATTTACATGACTTCTGTGACAAAAGTGAGTTTGATTTCCGCTTTACTTAATTGTGAAATTCTTCAGGTATGTTTTAATGTACTGACTACCAACTACAAACAAATACTGGCTAAGTTGTTTTTTTATTGCTAAGTCCACATCAAGTGTGTCTGAATTAGAATAATATGGTATTTGTGAAATATAGACAACTCGCAGAATAATTGAAGTGTGATAATTTTTATGTTAGTCGCAAAAAAATTTCTTGGTCACAATAGGTTAGTTGAATACCTTTGTATAGCAGTCAATGAGTTAAATATTTCTACATTGATATTTAAAAAATATATACGTAGTGTTCCAAAATTGACTAATCAATTTTGAACACCATGAATGTGACCAATGAGTTTTTATGGGAATATAAAATTTAAAACTTATCAAGCTTCTAACCAGACCTCTTTCAAGTTTAAGACTAGCAGATTAGACTCAACCTAGGAAATCTAATATATGGCTTTTGTATTACATTGGTGTCAAAAAAGCTTGTTTTTTTCAAGCATACGCATACCAAACTTCAAATTTACACTTTACATATCCAACAAGCATTTGAAGCTGAAAAGATATAGAAGTTATAGTTGTACTTAATTCAAATAGTCATTGTTTAGTTATTTCATTATACTTTATGGCATATTAATATTGCTTATTTTAGTTTTAAATAGAAAAAGCATAAGATTTATTTAAATAGTTATTTTTATTTCAGGTGAAAAGTTTCAAATATTTGAACAGTATGATGGACAAAGAATATGTATAACTTAAAAAGGTGCTGGAAGATTGTATATAAAAAAATATTTGTAATCAGTTGTACATACTGTCATAAAAATACACAAGCAACAAATGTGTTAAAAAGAAAGAAAATAAATCATCTAGAGTTGAATTATCAATGTTAATCATGGTACTGTGTCAATTTTGAAAACATTTAATTTGTTAACACAAAATGGAACTGCAACATATTTAGGTAACATGGAACAAAACGACCACTCAAATTTTCATTTAACACAGTGAACCAAAAATATTCCCAAAAATATAGTAAAAATAAGACGATTTTTCCAATAATTTAAGAAATGACTAAAATTTCTGTTTAGTTTAATAACTTAAAATTATGAGTGCTTTATCGAAAAACTTGAGATTCAATGCGTTGAATGGACTTTTTTCTATTAAAAAAAATACCTTCAGATACACGCAATAGTTGTGCTGTAAAGTGTACCTAAAAGCTAAAAATCGGCGTTTTAAAATAATGGCATATGAATCTGGCAACAAAGTTATACTGAAATTAGCTACCAAATTTGCAAACTCCAACCCTATATTCATATGCTTATTATATAAAATATTTCGTAAATATTCATTTTAGTGATTGGGGACGTACATAAATTACGTCACGCTCAGAGGGGGGAGGGAGGGGTATGCGCCAACGTGACTGATCGTGACATGGAGGGGAGGGGGGTAATCTCTTGCGTGTCGTAACGATTCAAAAAATTTACTTTTGCAAGAAAAATCTGTTTTACTTAAAATGAAGTTTTTGAGAGAAAAATCTTAAACTGTTTTTTTAATGAAAAGATTTATTTTAGAAATAAGGTTGGCATTGTATTAGTCTCCTATATTTAACAGACCTTTTCATAACGGTACTTAATCGTAACTCATGGCGACACTATCTTGACCAATTAATTTACTAGCAGCTATCTGGGAGAACTCCAAAAGACCCAAAATTAAAAGATCCCAGACACCCTTTTTTTTATTAGCGAATGGTTAGTTAGTCCTTTGACAACATAAATTTTAATACAATATCGGTCTATTAAAATGAATAAAAGGTAAACCAAGGTAAAATTCTTTAATTTTTTAAAGAGTTATTTTTTTTAATTTCATACACAAAATTTTTTTAATTAACTCTTTCTGCATGGGGGGGGGGGGGGTCGACGCAACGCGACGTAATTTTAAGGGGAGGGGTTCGATCAAACGTGACGCATCGTGACATAGGGATAGGGAGGGAGAGGCAAAAAAGCAAAAATTGTAAACATAAGAATGAATGGGGCATTATTTATATTGTAACAGTTAAGCATTTATATCCTCTTATATTTTTAGCCTTTTATTTTTTTTCAATACGAAATATTTTTTTAAAAAATTAAAAAGCAGATATTGACATGCTGAAGATGTCCGTACCCCTTTCCACAAATTCGTTCTAGAAGTCAGATCTTGAAAAAAAACATTTATTAGGAAGGTATTATCTTAGAGACCCAACTTTCATACATTTGTCCGCCTGTCTTTATGTTCCAACAGACACCTGCCTACTGTCTGTTGGCGAATTGCCTATTGAATCAGCATTGAAATTATATTTTAGGCATTTAAACCACTGTTGCCATATTAATCATAGCATGAGAAACTATTTATTTAATATTAATAAATGAAGGAAAATTTATTTTTGTTATAAACTAGTTCGGAACAATGTGAAACACCAGGCATTAAGTGATACTTTGATTTTTTAGTATAGTTGTTTACAAAGCAGCAATGCATATTTTAGAATAAAAATAAGGTTAGTTTTAATTTAATTTCTTACTTTTTAGTGAAGTTTCGTGTTTTTTTATTAATATTTACATTTCAAACTGCAAATGAATTGAAGCAGACAATAAATAATTTTAGTATATTTGCAAAGGAAAAATTAATGAAAAGTTGATTCCGGCTTTTAAAAGTTTAAATTACTACTTACTACTACTGTGTTAGGCGATTTTTTTTGTTATAGATCTGTGTAGAAGCGGAAAACAGTTATTTTTTCAAACCTACTGAATTTCTTATAGAAAAACGAGTAAGTATTTAAGTAACACACATGAAAGTAGGCAATTTAAGCTATTCTAGTGTTAATTTGGTTTGATCTTGCATCATTGACTTCCTGAAACACATTCAAGTCATATTAAAAGCGTGGGGCTGCTTTGTTGACTTTTAAGTGTTAGTAGGTATGTATGAAAACTCGTTCTGAAATTATTATTCAATAATTTCTTTTAAAAGCCAATGTGCTTATCCTTAAAGTATTTACAATGTAATATACTAGGTCTAATAATCGGCAAAGTCTGACACATTTTATCAAGTTAATACTGTAGTAACAGAACAGAAGATATCATTTGAATGATCAATTTAAAAACTTAAATATGTATTTGTTTACTTAACCTACATAAAAACTATTAAATCTAATAAACAGTTGGGCTTATAAAAATAACTCAAAACTAAACGAAAAATATCAAGACTTAAAACTTTATTAACCATTGAAAACACAAATTAATGAAGAAATTCATCATTACGACTATGGCACTACAGAGTATACTATACATTTCTATTGCTACGATACACTTTGTTTTTAGCTTCAAAATTTGCTTTCATAAAATAGATCAACACAGATTTTTGTATTTATACACAAGATTTGATACTTCTGCAATGAGCAGGTAAACTGCAGTGATGATTATATAAGCAGAGTAATTATTAGATAGTATCAGGTAATAAACATACTTTTTTGTAATTTTAAATTATTTTTTAAAATACTTCAAGATACTTTAAATCAAACCAGGTTCATGATTTTGAAGGGTTTCGAGTCTCAAAAACAATCACTCAATGTCATTTATAATCGAAATTTTTAGTTTAGGTCAAGAGTAAGTTTTCTACCATCAAGTTTCGATCAAACATCTTGAAACCCAAACTAACCTATGAATATAGAGTAATATTTTAATGTTAATAAATAATAAATTGATTTTGTGATACGTCAATCACTCAAGTCATATTATCATATGATCATAGAAGCTTGAAATTACACGATAGGGTTTTAAGGGGGGATATAGGGTCTCTACAAATAACAAAATATTTAAAGCCTCATTTTGTACACTTAAATTAAGTAAAAGAACAAAGTAGAATCGTTTCCAAATAAAGTTATTTTAAATATTTAAAGAGCACAACAACATTAGCATTGTTTTTCCTCTTAAAATTGTTTCCAGCATTTAAAATTTTAGTACGGGTTCCGAAAGATAAGAGTAGTTTGATATTATATAGTACTTTAATAATAAAAAAGGCGTTTATTACCCTAGCTATGCTATATTATTGAATTGAACAATAACTACCGCTTCTAGTCTGAAAATGTATCTTATATCTCCAAACATTTTTATGGGATACAGCAGCTTACCTAGCCACGACTGTACCACACCAGTTTGAAAAGAAAAGGCAAACTGCAGCAAATGCTTTTTCTCTCTGTGCACATGAAAAATCAAAATAAAACCAACTAACCATAAAACATTTCCAAGTCAAAGCCAAGAATCACTAACTTCGAATTTCAATATTTTACTGAAGTTTGTGGCACATCTAAAAACTCTTTGATCAAATGTCGTTGAAACGCATTTTTGGCAGTTATTGCAGTTTACCTGCCCAGTTATTAAACATTTGCAGGTACATTCAAGAAGCCAAGCTACATAAACATTAGCAAAAGCTTTTATTTAAATTCATGTATCTGTGCACCAGGGGATGTCCAAAACAACCTTTATATGATGATCTTAATAAACTACCAAATTTAAAACAATTAAAAAACTAAATTCTACATGAATAAAGTATAGCTGTTACTTACTAGCTCTACACACATAAAATTGAGATTAAAATTTGACTCTAAGTTTTAAAACATCTAAGAACTATAATCAAACTACAGAAATACTTCTAACTATTTTTAAGTACTAATAAAAATTAATGTTGAGCAATGGTATTTAAAGTATTAATATCTGGTTTTTTACACTATTTAGTACAGTTATATTACAATAGATCATTGTGTGTACAAAAATTTCAAAGCATTGGATAAACTTATTCATCAAAAATTCATATATAAAACTGGTGGAATATGTAGCAAAGTTAAAGATAAAAGCATGAACATTGCAGTTTGTACCATGTAGATTACGGAAATATACGGAAATATGCTTGGACAAATATGCAGCAAATATTTCATCAAAAAATTTTAATAGTATGAGTGCATATACAAAATGTGCTTTTTATACAGTAATTCATTGCAAATTCGACCTACTGAGACTAGAACCTTTAACAAAAACAAATATATTGCGATTTCTAAATCTATAAAAATAACAAACATATAAACAAAAGATTCATAAGTATAACGTATTTTTAAAAGAAAGCATGTGTTTTTATTTTTTCATTGAAGATTAGCCTACTTTCAAATAATAGTGGCATTGCTTTTAAAAAACAGATGCTCAACCAAAAAATACTTTGAATATATTCTTGAATGAATAAGAATTCAAGATTGAAATATGAAAACTAAAAAAAGTAGGTTAAAATCAAAAGCTAAACTCCCAAAAACTAATCCCTTTAAAATGAAGACTGATGCAGAATTCAAAAATAAAATAATAAGTTGTTCATACAGAGTTCTTATAAAAGACATATAACTACAAAGATTGACAATCTTTTACAGAAAGATTTAAGTAAAGCTGTTATTCCTTTTCAGATCATTATAAAGTAAAAAAAAAATTACAGCAGTATAAATATTAAATAAAACAGAATTACCCTATGAACTAGAGAAAAAAAACATTAAAAATTAACCACATAGATTTAAACTAAACATAAACAGATTTAAATATATAGTTTTTAAAAAAAAGCTTGATCTTGCACCCTCCTACATCCAATTCAAAAATATCAGAGTAAAAAAATTAAAACATTTAGTAGTCAAAAACATTAAGAAAAAAATTTATAAGGATAACCAAAACAGGTATCCTTTTTTTACATGAAGAAAGTGGAATTGTTATTTTAGAAATAAGTAACATTTTTATTTTAAGAAACTGAAAAGCCAAATCCCTTAAATGATTAAAGAATATAAAAAAAATTATTGAATGAAAATATGCCACATGCAGCAGTTGCCAACTAGACATCCGACACAGAAATTGATAGAAATCATCAAAATAACTTTTAGATTGACATACCATTGAAACTCCTTAAGACATTGTTGACAGTTCATGGGCTATCTCAAGAAGAGAAAGACTTGACATCAGCCTTATAAATTGTAAAAAATAATTGATAACAACTGATGCAACTTGCTACAATTTTTGGTTTATTATTGATTGCGATAAACTGTTTATTGAAAAATATTGAGTCAATGAAATCTCCTACTCTCATTACACATGATATTGATGAACATATAAATTGCAGGTACAGAAAAGTATAAACACATAAAACGTTAGAAAAATATATTAAAAGATTACAAAATATTTTTAATTTAAAAACTAATATAATCTCTGTAGTGTATTATTAAACTGCATAATGAAAGATGACAAGTGGCGAAATTGATAGCTTGTGAATTGAGTTATGAGCTGTATTGAAATCAGTGTCATGAAAAGGCACAAATCATAGCTTAAAGACATAGCTCCAGTCTTACCAAAGCAGCAAAGCAAGTTAATGTAATACTGAACTCATTTAATACATCTTGAACTGCACATGTAAGAGCAGTAGACAGTTTTTGTATTAGTATTAGTTATTCACAAGACAAAAGCACACAATTTACATGTCATGCTACATCATTCTTAGAAATCAAACTTAGAGATAATAAAGATTGAGAATAAATGTGGTTGCGTAGAAGTCTTTACATTGCAGCCTGTGCCAGCTTCATCGACTGAAAGAAGAAATAAGTTGTTTAGTTAAAATGGTTACAGAAAATTTAATCCAGATATCGCGGGAATTAAGACTGCTGGGATTATGTGTTAGCCCGACCTAAGTTTTCTATATTTCCGAAAACCTGAATAAGTTTAGAGAAATCATATCAGAGAATCATGTTATAACATGATTCGTGAGAGATTGATCCTTCCTCCCGGATCGGTCCTTCTTCTGTTTAAGTAATCCAAAATGGAAAAAATTCCTAGATATCTTGCAAAATTTGAAAAATTCCATGAACATTTTCTAACATTTCCAGAATTTAAAAAAAAAGTTCCCTAAGAATTCCCTGATTTCCAAGTTCTGTTACCACCCTGTATATGGCATTTTTCAGCCTTCAAAACATTACATAATAATAAAAGTATCACAAAATGCAAGCTAACTTACATGTGTGATGTTCACCCCAGTCAGTTGGCTGACAACCTGTGGTACTTTGGCAATGATGTCCATGACCTCTCCAGTGAGTTTGCTGGCACCGACCTCGCTCTTTCCGGATGAAATCATTGTCACCTTCCTGCACTGAGAAAGGGGTGCAGAAACTTCAGCAGCAACCTACAAACACAAAAAGATATTTTTTATTAGGAGAGAAAAAATTTAAAAATCTGATAGAACATAAGACAACATTTTTATGCAATAAGAATTAGTAAAAAAATATTTATTTTAAAGTTTAAAAGTAAGTAAAAGACCATTAAGACAGAAAATTTAGAAACCTTTTACCCTGAAATTTAAATTAGTTTTGTTAAACCATAAACTTTTGTATGTGCATTATTAATCTTAAACTTAACACAATAATTTTAGTAATAATGCATGTTATGATAAATGATTTATACCAGTTAAATGTTGTTAAACATTGATTTCAACAACAAAAATTATGTCCATATGCATAAACAAATTATTTGAACAAAAAACATTAAAACCACACTAGATTCATCAGAAACTAAGTGATGTATCAGAAAATTAGTAAAATAGATTTAACCACTGTTGCTTAAAATCATAAGTTTTTATCTATTTTTAAAGTTACTTTTTTTTTTGAGATTGATTGTTTTTAAAGTCATTGAACAAACAACTTTTTTGTCTTTACAATCTTAAATGTGTCTATAATGCTTTTCATGCTAACTAAACTCAAAAACAAAAATAATAATTAAGTTTTATATCCTTAATCAATTCTAAGTATTAAACATACAAAAAATTTTACAACTGATGCTAAGGACAACACTTACTTTTGGGAGTGTCTCCAAAAACATATCCACCATAGCAGCATCTTTGTATTCTCTGAAGGCATCAGCCTTCTTGGCCATTTGTTCGGCTTCGGCTTTGGCCTTAGCTTCAATAGCAAAAGCTTCAGCTTCTCCTTTGAGCTGTAGTAAAAAAATATTGATGGTTAGTTTAATCTATACATAAAGATATTTTCTGTAGCAACTCTACTTCTACAACTCTTCATAAAGGTATAAGTAATCCCAATAAGTAGTTGGATCGATAGATAGATTAAAAATTGCTGCCATGGCCAGGTAAACTGCAGGTTACTAACACATTGGCTTGGACCATTCTTGCAAACATTCCGTAAATCTAACCTATAAGAAAATATACTGAAAAACTGATTAATTCAAAGCAAAAATGGTCCGATTCGTTGGTGTGGTTACTGATGGCAGATTAATTCTTTTCTTCATAACTTTATATAAAAATGTACAATTAAAAAGAGGTTTTCATCACTAATCGACAGATTTCAATTAAATTTGAGTAACTTAATATCTTAAATTTTAACTATATACAAGTATCTCCAAAAGATGCTAATAGATACTGATAAAATGTATGCTTAAACAAACTCATAGACTTAAGGGTATTAACAAGCAAGAGACAGAGGTTTTGAGGAAAATATGCATTACATTATTCCCATCTAATGAGACCATATAAAAAAACATAAGGAGCACAACTTACTCTCAGAGCCTCAGCTTCTGCTTCAGCCTCCATAATCACACGATTACTGAAATTAAGATTTATATTTTAGTAACAAGAAAAAACTTTTCCAGTCGAAAACCAGACCAATGCAATAAAAAAAATAAGTTTTGGGTGCAAATGCTTGGTACATTTAAGAAGAGAGAGGAACCTTTAATATAAGCATACACATTTGCAAATTAAGTTAACAAAAAGAAAGTACAGTTAAAACAAAAAACATTTTGAGAGACAAAATGATTATATTAATTAAAAAAGTGAAAACTTTTTATGAGGTTATATATCATTTAACTTCTTAAACTTTTTAATTGAAGGAAACAAAGATTAGATAATCGTTTAAATTCAATTCTAATCAAATATAAAAGAAAATGTTCAAGTCGCTACACAAAATGAATTTACTTAATCCTCTTACCTTGGACCTTTTAAAAATAAACATTGTTTTGATAAAATAACGATAGAACAAGCTTTTCCTTTTTTATCCAAATATGTATACAACTTCAGAAAAAAAGTGCATGAAAAGATTATATTAAAAAATGGGTTAACCCTTTCAGTCCCAGTGATGCCATTTAGCATCATCATGTCTCTGATCAAAATTTAAAAAAAAAAATAGGACTGATATCTATTGGGATTAATAAAAAATATTTTCTCATAGAAAAAAGTTTGAGGAAACGATGGTGTGCCTTTTTGATATCATAAATGGCTATAGACAATCAGAAAAAAAATCTAAAATGATGCTAAATTCCCCTTTAAGTCGAAAGGGCTAAAATAAATTGAAATTAGCCAACTTCAACTGCAATTTCAAAGGATAACTTTGGTGGAAGCATAAAACCATATTAATAATTTGCAATTTTGTACAGATAAGTCAAGACCGAGTTAAAGAATTAAAAACAGACATAAATTACTAAAAATTAGAGTATTTAATAAAGAGCCGGACCAAAAAGGGAAGTTGACATTCTGAAAAATTTAGTTTTGGTAACAGACATACTGGTACATTCATTACCAATAACTGACCAAATGATATTTTTATAAGTTTTTTTTTGCATAATATTACTTAAGGGACTAAGGTTATCCTTAAGGAACAAAGTTGGGTACCTAATTTTCTTCAGACAAACAACAATGTACAGATAGTACGGCCAACTAGTTTAAAACAAAATACAGAAACATAACTACCGATTGGCCTCTGCCAGCTTCTCCAGCCTGTATTTCTCTGCCTCTGCCGGGCGACGAATGGTAGCCTCCAGCTCGCGCTCCTTTCTCATGATCTCCTGTTCCTGAACTTGGATATCCTGGGTGCGCTCAATCACTTTGACTTGCATCTGTTCCTCCTTGATCCTCTGTCGAGTCTTAGCGGCTTGCAAATTGTATGCAAGGTCAGATTCAGCTTTCTGCGAGATAAAAAGTTTGGGTTTATGCACTAGAATTGCATTTCTAGTTTATGTATTTGAAGAGTACAGGGGAATAACTGATTTATTTTGTAGAAGGCTTCCCTTAATAGCCTCTTTGGGGATGATAGCGAGAAATTGCCCAAACTGGTGTGAAGAAACTGGTTACTGGCTTTGTTTATCTTTCACTGCAACCCTGATTCATGCAAGAGATCAGTGGATAAAAGTCACATGTGTGTACCGTGAATGAAGAACCGAAAGAAAAACTGATTTCCCGTCGCCAATGTCCGCCAAGCAGACATAATTAAGGAAAGACTAAGAAATCAAGCGGTTCTTCCCCTGTACTCTCCATTTGTGAGTCCTAATATACGAAGTCAGAAACAAAAGCTTTATTCCAGCATCACAGCACAAACAAGTGGCCTGACAACAACACAATCATTGCCAGAACCGGCAGAACATAAAACCAGTTACAGATTACATATTGGTTGAATAAAAGAAGAACCAGAGCTACAACTGTTTAATTTCTTATTAGAGATACACATAGGTAATTTGGCAGTGAGCGTAGCATTTTTTCAGAGTTGTCAAGCGACAAGTTATACATGACATATGATAGGGAAGTGTCTATGCAATCAAACAGTTGCATTGTATACTGAGTTTTTTGGACCACAACAAATGTAACAGCTCATATAGAAACGGTTATGTATTGTTGACTTTTTCAGTTTGCTATCCGAAAGCTGGACAGGATAGTGATGCAAAACCATTATGCTTATCAAAGAAAAGTAAATATTATAATAACTAGAAATTACACATTTTGAATCTGAGAAAACAGTCTTGAAAAAAAATCAAATTGTGTAAAGAGAACAGCCATCATCATGAAAGATAACTAGTCAATCAAGGATAGGCAAAGAATTTTCCTTTAACCAAGTACGCAGTTTCTTACACAATGGGAAAAAATCTGCTTTTGACTATTAATTTTAGATATTTCAAAAATTAATTAAACAATAATTTCAAACATATAATTTTTTTCATTTATTTTCAACTCTACTGTTTCAAAGATATGCAAAAATATTATCATATTTTTTTAAGTCATATTCGTATCAAATGTTTCTGACAAAATTGGCTACATTGTGAACCATGGGGTATAGTGAACTAGTGTTGGGTAACTTGAGAATTCACTATAGCAGGGGTTTGATTATATTTCTTGATACATATTTTTATAGGTATACAAGTTGTCAGTCAAAGAAAGGCTGCTTGTTTTAGTTTGATGTATTGAAAAATGAGTTTAATCAAGTTAGCTGTAAAATAAAATCCAAGTGTGTTCCATGATGTTTGTATACAAATAAGTATTCAAATAGTTTTTACTGTCACCCTATTAAACTTTTGAGTCATTGAAAAATAAAATATGATTCTAATTCTAAGAAAATGAAGGTATACAGCAAATAATATTTTATCAATTCCATGACAGTAAATTATTAGCTTAATGTCATTTTATCTGGTAATTTATCTGCTGAATTTATAGCTGAAGGTGTGGCGTTATTGACTGAAGCAGATAGTCTGCAATCATAGCTTTGGGCCAGTTTGGATAATATTAGATCATGTCTTATTTAAAGTGAGCCTTTTGATGTAGGTTGTCCATAACAAAAAGGTATTACCCGATAAATAAGAACTTAAGAATTTTTTTACCTGTATCTAAACATTGAGATCTCCCCGACGGATCCTTTTGAATGAGCCAATTGTGCATAGGTCCTCCATTTTAGAAGTTTTTAAGAGTATTTACTTTGTAAAATAGCTAAACCAAATTAGGCATCGACTTGTATAAAATTTATCCTGTAATAATCATTGTGTTTACAAGGAAATTATAAATTACATTCATCAAGACTTTAAATTGACTATTTTTAGTATAAAGGTATCCATGATACAAAAATAATTTTATTTAAATTTTATTTCACATAACACAACAGTTAATTAATAACTAAAATAGTATGACCAATAAAATGGCAATGAAAGACAATTTAAGCTTATAAGCCTTACCTTAGTGTTGACTTCCATATCATATGCAGCCTTCTTTAACTCGAAATCTCTCTGCGCTTTAGCAATTTCAGTGTCATTCAAATATCTGGCAGCCATTCTTTCTTCTTCAGCTATGGCTTCCTAAAAATTAAAAAAAAGAAACTTTAGTTTTTAAGTTATTATTATAATATAAATAATATAAATAAGGTACAGTATTTAATTTGAAGATTAATATTCAAACTAATAAAAATATACAGCGACCCCTCGTTATATCGCGCTTCCTGGGAGACAAACAAAAAAACGCGATATAACAAGCGACTTGATAAATATTAAATTTTTGATGTACACTGCTGAAAACAATTAGGGGAGCACATGTTTTAAACCCTTTCGCTCCCAATGATTCCATTGGGAATCATCAGCTTGTGATTTTTTTCTGACTAAGTTAAATTCGCAACTTATGAATCGTTAGATACATCATTATATGAAAGAATAACGTATTTTGAAGAATTTAATATATTTTTTTAATATTAATGAAAATATGAAAAATATGGTAAAATAAATTTCACTGTAAAACAGTTTTAGAAAATAAATTGACCCTAAATTTTTCATGCTTGCATTTTTTTAGATGTTTAAAAATATATTTCAACTATTTTTAACAAAAAAAAGTTTTGAAAAAATTATTGTTATAATTTATTAAAAAGTTATTATTCCATTTCCCCCCTTTAAATTTAAGTATTAAAAACTTAAGATTTTTTTCTCCTGTTTTTTTTTACTATTTCATTTCGAATGCATAGTGAACCTATTTAACAAATTTCAGATTTATAGGATAAAAATTAAAAAGTTGGGAGTGAAGTTAAAGTTGGAATTAAAAAGTGCTCCCCTAATTGTTTTGAGCAGTGTATTAATGCTCTCAGCAAAGTTTTTAAACTAAAGCACAATAAGGATTTGAAAGATAAAACTAAATCATATTAAATAATATAACTATACTCTAAAAAAGAGCAAAAATTTAGAAAGGACCTACTATTAATTCATAAGCATTCGACACTATTGTACAGGTAAAATTATACATATTTCACTTATTTTCTAATACAAAATCCATCTAAAGCTAGCAGCTTTGATTTTTCTCCTAAAACCGGTTTTCCGGCAAATGTCAAAGTGGAAAAATTGGGAGACATGATACAAGATGCGATATATCCGAATACCCGATGTAACGAGGCGCAATATAGCGAGGGGTAACTGTATTTATATAGCATGTACAAATTCTTTTTGAACAGTGAACAGTAACTACTTAATTAGAACTAATTTTTTAAAAACGAAGGAATTGCATTGTTTTATAATGTTATGATTCAAGTATTTAAATGAAAATATGCATAAAAAAGCACTAAAATTGCAATGTTTAACCCCTCTTACAAAATTAGCTAATCACTAACAAATATTTTAATGTTTATAGCATGAACTACATCATTAATAAAAATTAAAATCCAGAATACATTCACACTCATTTTATTTTTATAAACTTACTTTTTGCAATGTAAAAACTTAGGGGGGGGGGATTACTCCCACTAATTAAATGAATTATGAAAGAGTTTCAAGAACTATTTCGATTTAGAGACATTCTAGCTAATAAGATTTCTTATTTTAAAAAATTATAACTTTAGTGAACAATGAAAAAATTGCAATAATCACAATAACATTATGCATTACAATATTTACATAAAAATTGTATAGTCAATAGCCTAAAATATTTACTTTAAAATCTCTCCAACCTAAAATTCTCTTTCTTTATATAATTATACAAAAAAATAAGTATACTATGCTTTTGACCATAGGGGGTTTTCAGACATACTTTAATCTGGGAATCTCTTCTTGCTTCAGCTTCACCCATACGAGCATCTCTCTTGACCTCCGCTGTTCGAGCCATCCCCAACGCTTTTAAGTAGCCCTAAATTGTAAATATAAACATTATTAAAGATGTGACATTTCTTAAATGTTTTGCTTAGTATGTGTAAAGTAAGAGCATTTTAAAAAGTATAGTTTTCCCTCTAATAAATATAGAATTAGATTTAAAGCAGACTCTTAATGTAATTGCAAAGCAGCATTTCATAATGCATGTATTTCTAAATTTAAATTCTGGTAAGGTTGAAACTCTAATTGAATATCAGCAAAAATGTTTAAAAAGCTGCTACTAATTTTTGAGTTTTTGTAAAAAAAGTTTCAAACAAAAGACTGAAAACATTTGACCAAATAACTAACAAAATAATAAATCATTAACACACTCTTAACAAAAGACTCTAAACAAAGCAAGTTTGTCCTATACATTCCAACTTTTTATAATGATAAAATTTCTTTTAAAATTCTTTTTTAAAAAAAACAATTAGAAGAAGCTCATCATATATAAACAAAATATGTCTAAGATAATTGATGAAGTTACAAAAAAGTATGTCAAACTTTAAAAGTACAAAAACTTTTAAACAGATTTTTTAGAATTAAAATTTCAAATAAATATCTCTGAATGTAAATAAGATCTTGTTCTTTTCAAACTTTACATGGCTTTATAAAAATTAAATACAGTTCAAGATAACATGATAAAGACTACAGCCTATGCATTAGCTCTTACTTCTTCATCACTGATATCTTTAATGGTGTATGACACCACTGTAATGCCCATGTTCACCAAATCTGATGAAGCAACTTCAAACACCTGCTTGGAGAACTTCTTTCTGTCTTTGTAAATTTCCTATTTGACAGAAGAAATATATAATTAATAGTGTGTTTAGTAGATATTACATACAATTGTCTATTCTTAGATATAACCTATTTTAAAACTATTCAGTAAAACATTTGAAAAAATAGGATTTAACAAGTGCACTCAGTGTTTAAATTTGAGTTCACATAACACCCACTTTATATAGCATTTTTAAAGAAAAAAATGTGTATAAAGCAAAAAAATTATGAAAACTAAAACAATTTTTTAAAAAATACAACTATAAAAAAGGTAATTTATTCCAGTTTTACCATATATTCCTGAATCAAAGTATTGATATATTTCCTTCGAACAAACCTATTTCATTGCAAATTGTTTAAAAACATTTGAAGAGTATACAGGAAGAATCGCTTTATTTCGTAGAAGGGTTTCCTTAATAGCCTCTTTGGGGATGATAGCGAGAAATAGCCTAAACTGGCGTAAAGAAACTGGTTACTCGCTTTGTTTATCTTTCGCGGCAACCCTGATTCACGCCAGAGATAAGTGGATACAACACACACGTTTGTACCGCAAATGAAGAACCAAAAGAGAAACCGGTTTTTGGTCGCCAATGTCCGCCAAGCAGACACAATTACGGAAAGACTCAAGAAATCAAGCGGTTCTTCCCGTGTACTCTTCATTTGAATCCGACATAACATTTTGAAAACAAGACGCATAACACAACTAATCATAAAAATGCTTTAAGTAAGAATTTATCTCTTACTTCAACCGACATGGTTCCCATGATAGCCCTCTGGTGACCTTCCAGAGTTTCTCTGGCAATGTGCATGACATCTGCCTCCTTCTTACCAAGAAATTGTTCACAGGCATTTCGCAACATTTCAGCATTTTGACCTTGGATCTTTACCTATTTGAAGACATTAAAGAGGATTTATGATTTCAAGTATGTATAGTGAAGAGGTATAAAATTGCACTTTAATTTTTTTGAAATTTAAGAAAAGTAAATATGATTTGAATTTGAATGTTTTTAGGTAAACTAATGCCAAAAGTCTTGTAATTTTAAAAATAATGATCCGGTGACAAGATAAATACATTTTACAAAAAATTACATTGCAATAAGGTATCATTAGTAACAGATAGTAAGGTCACATAACTACTTTAAATCAAGTAATAGAAATAATAATCAATACAATATTGAAGTGCAACATAAATGTATACCTGGGCGATTCCAGTAACTGATATAGGAACACCTTGCTGAGTGTACACTTTCGGGCTTTCAATTGTCAGTGTCATTGTATTCAAAGTGATTCTATAAAATACACAAATAAATAAGAGAAGAATATATAGCACAAAGAAATTTAAATTTAAGAAAATGTATTTAAATGTAGAATAAAAGAAAGAAATAATGTTATATGTTAAGCTAAAAAGTTCAAAGATTGGAAAAAATAATAATATTTGAAGATATGTTCTTGTATTTATCAAAAATAATTAAATATGCTATTTTACTTCAAAGCTTAAAAAAAAAAAAGGAGTTGTGGTTATGGCATGAATAACAGCAAGTATTAGGTATACATAGTTTACAGAATTTTGTCATCTTTCGCTCAAAATGTATTATAAAATTGGATAAGGAAGTAGTGCAGGAACTACTACATTAACGATGTTGTTACTGTCATTAACCCTTTCAGTTCCAAAAATATACTACACTGCAGAAACATTCGATATTCATAAATTAAGCTTGTTTTAGGTCAAAAATCAGAGTTCCATGAGAAAAAAAATTCATTTTAATTTTTATATGGTTTTTGAAATAATGCCAATTTTTTTTAACTGTGGAAAAATAACAAAATAAAAATATATATATTACCTAAAAACACTTTGAGTTATGTATTTAAAGGTATCTGACCATATTATTAAAAAAAAATTAGTAATTATTTTAAGTGAAATAGTTTTAATTGTGTTTTAAATATGTGGAACTGAAGTGAACTTTTCAAAAATTAGGTGAAACGCTTGTTAGCTATTTTCTAAATAAAAAAAATAGCAGTTCTGACTTCTATAGAGATTAATGTAAAATATTGTCGAATAAAACAAAGTTTGAAGAATCGAATTATGTGTGTTTGGATATCATAACGGGACATAAACATTTGGAAAAAATTATTGAAAGTGATGATTCCAAATGGCATCACTAGGACTGAAAGGGTTAACCAAAAGAGCAATAATACTAACATCCATAATTTATATTCTACAATGACAGCAGTACCACATTGTTACTCATACTACAGAAAAGTGTACCCTTTATAAAATATAACACAAAACCCAGTATTGTTGTTTTACTGCATATAACAAAAAGTTGTTTACGGTAAAAATAACGGACAGAAAATGCTGCAATACTAAAGTAAATGGTGTGTGAAATAAGTATATATCTGATCTTTTAATTGTTTCTGAATGCCACATAGAATATAAAAAGTCTTGTTTCAAAAGTCACATTCTCCAAATAATAAGTAAGGTGTAGGGCTGGTTTTTTCATTGGTAACTTAGTCCAAGTTAATTTACCTTTATCAAAAGTTGCGAATGAACAAACGGAACCCATATCCAAGTTATGATGTGAAAATGTGAGGTTTGCAACTTCACACAACTGCAGTAGATAAGAAGTGATTGTTACCTTTGAACTCTTTGGATGACAGGCCAAACGAACACTCTGCCACCAGGGACCATCAAAGGATTTGTGTGGCAACATCCTAAAATATTACATTGGGGAAATCAGTTTATCAAAAAAATGAACATCATTACTATTAAACCGAATTAAATAGGTATAGGTACTACAAAAACCACAAGTTTTAATGAAAACTCTTTAATAACACACAATTTTTGTAAAAAAAAATTCTTAAAACTTTTTTTAAATTTCATAAAAATGAAAAGGTACTATGCCCTTATAATATTTAATTTTTAAAGACACTTGGCTCTGCATTTACTTCAATATAACACACTTCCTAACAAATTTAGTATTCAGGTGTTGGCTGGTCACCCGACTGTGGTTCTAAAATACGACGCCCGTCGCAAATAGCCCTTGTGTAGCTGTAGTGCAACGATAATTCAAACCTAACCTTAAAAATTTACAATTTTAAATAACATGTCATATTAATTCTTAACGAAAAAGTTTTAGCATTTTTATATCGTTCAACTCCTTTATAAAGAATGAAACTAGGAATCTACCAAGAGCACTCTTACTATCACAACTTTACACAATTTTAATGGTGAACAACAAAGGATGAAATCTGTTAAGAATAGTTAGAAAACATCAACAAAAAGTAAATTATTGCTTAAATTAATCCAACTGATAAGAAAATATACTTTAAAAAGCTAATTATTTCAGAGCAAAATGGTGCGACCCATTGTTGCGATTACTGCAGTTTACCTGCCCATGGCAGAACTCCGGTTCATACTTAGGAAAATTTAACAAATAAAAATTCTGTGATGTAAGAACCAGTATCGATTTGGAAAGTGGATCAGATTTAATGTACGGTAACCATTGGGGTGGTTTTTTGGATTTGGCGATAAATAATTTTTGTGGCAACCTGTTCGACTTCGACGATTCGAATTCCTGTGACTTTGCAACGATGACGTTTTACGGAAACCCTATCTGACCGTTATTTGTTCATTTTGGTTAGGTTTCTGTTCTGAAAAGTGGCCAGAAAACAGACTTTTGGCGCGATTTCGGAAAGTTCACCATGGTTACCATACAGTAAATTTCTACCTGGAAAGTATTGTATACAAGGGCTGCAACTAATATCTATTAAATAGCGTTAAAGTGGAACTAGAAAGTTTACTGGATTTGTGTTTCCATCTCATGGGAAAACAGAAATTCCGGTTCACCTTTAGTGTACGGTAACCATTGGCGCGATTTCCCGATTTGGCGGTAAATAGTTTTTGGTGGCAACCTGTCTGACCTGACCGAAACGCATAATGGTTAGATAGGGTTGCCGGAAAACGTGAAGAGAGCATGACGTCAAAAGTCGCCAGAATACGGACTTCTGGCGCGATTTCGGAAAGTTCGCCAATGGTTACCGTACAGTAAATTTCTACCGAAATTCCTATATTAAAACTGGCCCCTACGCCACAACTTTTATATAAAAATATTTATTTACCCTGAGGAAGGCAGGAAAATGATCTACAAATACTTTTTTATGGATTTTAAAAGGAATTAATCCATATGAAAACGATTTTTTAATGTGTTTTTTACATCCCTCTACACTTTTGATAGTGAACTTGACATTTCAAATTATCAAAATGCTTATTTGAGTGTGTTGTAAACATTGTCATTGAAACCTAATTAAGCCAAAAAGATAAGATTAACTTCTAACTCGTTAAAATACAAAGGTAAAACGGCAACACCTTAAATAACTTGCATGACACAGCAATCGGAAATAAAATTTCGTATGAGGATATAGTCATTCGGTATTCAAATACAAATCTGGTATACATTAGGCCACCGGCGAACGCGAAATTACTGATTAAACTATTTGAATGAAAACATATTAGATAATTAAATATTATTTAGAATACAGTTCCAAACATAAAAGTACAATCTAGAAAGTAACACATAAACTATGATCATGCATTTTATAAACATTCCATAGCAGTACGCGAGTACGCGCTAGTTTTGACAAAATGGGTGTTCCACACTGTTTATTTACAAAATGTCAAAATCGGGGAAAACTGTTTTACCTGAAACCACCAAGGCCTCATTTGGCCCACAAGTAACAAATCCTGGCATGTTCACCAATTAGTAGCGCGATCCAAAGGAATTAAAGTGAAATATTTCACAATTTCACATTAATATAATTGCATATAATTTCCCAATAACGCTACAATATTTCGTTCGTTTCGTTTTTCTAAAGTGTTGCCAGGTACAAAATATTATTAGGGGAATCCGAACTCATTTTGCGCAATGCGGTTGTTTCACATGATGCACCCTCCTATTTTCACTCCCAGACTTCTGGCGATTTCAATTACAAATGAGCGTTTTGTCTTCTGCCTTTAGACTTCTATGTTTGGCTGCTTTATTTTTAGAGTTCTCTATAAGCAACTTGTTTTTATTCCTACGATTTATTAAACTGAATCAATTTTTATTCGATTAAATTCAAAGTATGCAGAGCATTACCGAAACGTCAATGTTGTTAGAAAACTTCGATTTAGATGATATTTTTTGTCTTACATGCTGAGAAAGTTAGCTCAATTGTGGGAAAACAATTTAACATGATTCACGAACAGAAAAAAGAACTTTAGTTCTGCTAAAAGAGACCGTGAATATCTAAAAAACTTGAACTAAGAAAAAAATTATTGTGATAGTCATGTTCAACAGCTCCTAATAAATATTTCATAATTTGATACTTTCTTATCTGGGCCCAAATTTTTAAATATTTGTTGAGGTTTTTTTTTCATGCCACTAGGATGAGTATTTAACACATTAATACACAAAACAAAACAGGCGGCATCGTACTCTAGCTCTTTCGGGACTTAGGACTTCACAGTTTTAACGCGCACTTCAGTCTCAGTGTACTTTTAATCTTCTTATTTTAGTTCACTCATTATTTTTTTAAAAAAAAGTAGTTAACTGTGTTGAATGGGATGTGCCGTTTGAATAGACTTCACCGTAAAGTACTAGTACGAACGCAGTGGTAAATCAGCGCCATCTAGCGTGGATGTTATTTTCAGATTGCATGAATGGTGATCTGTCATAATGAAATTACACTGCTAATTATAAATTGACAAAGGCTTTAATTGGTTCACTTATATTGTGAATTACGCGATGAATAAGTATCAACATAAACATCTGTACACAAAGCTGATTTTTTCGAAATATTTATTAACAACGAAAACATTAAACTACTCCAAACAAATTTATAAAAATAGGAAATGTAATTAAAACTAACAAGATTTGATTAAATGCAAAAATATATAATGTCTTTCCGCTTCCTTAGTAAACAAATAATTAACAATCAAAGAGTCACACTGTGTTGTATTTTATGATATCATTCCACCGTGATTTATAACCAAACTAAATGTTGCTTCAAATATTATTTTTTAAAGAAATGTTACTCATACCATTGTCAATGTGGCAACAGCTATTTAAATTATTAAAAATTAAATTTCAATGCTAATTTAATGGGTAATCATCCGACACACAGTGACAGATGTCAGTGTCTACTGCAGACAGATGTCCGTCTGGACAAACAGACATACGGACAAAAAATAATGAAAGATGGGTCTCAGAAGTCATACTTTTCTACCAAAAAAAAGGAAATTTTGGTATCCGACGGATATAATCGATTTTTGAAGGGGGTACGGACAGATGGGTGGACTTACCGACAGACATCATCGGCATGTGAATACCTACCTTTTTTTTTAATTCTTTCAAATAAAAAAATGAAAAATTGGCTAAGAGCAGAAGAGCAATAATCCTAGCTTGTATAACCAAACTCAAATGATAACCAGACAAAAAAAGTAAGGGCAACACGGGCAAAACTTCGAATGAAAAAATAAAACTAGAGAAATATATGAACTTGATCTTACAGTTGCCGCCCCTTTTGGGGGGGGGATCAGTGATTAATTGAATAATCCTAATAATTTGATTGAATTCCCATAATTTCAAATTTGTATAGTTTTTATGTACTATGTACGAGCACAAATATTCTCTGATAAGCAAGGAATTATTTCTTCTTTGGATATAATTAACTGTAGGTTAAAGTTTTTTTTTAATTTGTCAGTCATATTTTTAGTGTTTTAATAGTAGTATCCAAAATTTAAGTAAATATTGCGTATCTATTTTTCAGGAATCAAATTAGTTGATTCTGTTTAGTAAAATACGTTGCATTCCATCAGTCATATGCACCGTTGTTTCATTTGTAGTTTTATCAGCTGTGGTATGGTTATCAAAAGTTTTATTGTATTATGGAACAAGTTGAATAACCTCAGATAATTTCACAATAAAATTCACTATCCAATTTTTAATAGAACCATGAATGCACGCTTAAAAAAAGTTTTCACAGCTGACTTGACATTTCTAATTCAATTCGAGGATAAATATACGGTTGCGACAGAGTATTTTCTTTCTCCTGCAACCTTGAATATACCTATACAGTCAACTCGTTTTTTCAAAGAGAGAATAGATGCATTTTTCAATTTCGATATACAAGACTGGTGTTAGTAATGATATGGAAGAAATATTTGGATTCTTGCTTGTGAATATTTTGTGCTGTTGATTTCGACCGGAATTAAATCACTGACAAAAGTTTAACAGATGAACTATCAATTATCGTTCAATGAAATACTGACGAGGCACTTACTCTACTATATATAGTATAGTTAACGTAAGAAATGTGTTTTAGGTTATTATGATACAAGTTCTTCCTTTGTCACAGTAAGCGTTGTATAGTATGTTTTTTTTTTTTTAATTAACGTCTGAAATGAAGGTATAGCTTGCATTTCTTATCCTTTCTCTTGCGTATGGCAAAAAATACATAGTTTTCAAATTTTAAACTCGCGGTTTTCTCCGTTTTGTGTATTCATGGATTTGTCCATTTGCGGTGCTGACAGATATTTTGTCCTGAAATCAACTGCTACGTCGGTGTATGTTCTTTTGGTAGAAGGAAAAGAAAACAAGAAAACTGAAGTTTTAATTACTATGCTTTTTCTCAAACAGAAAGTTTTTATCAGACAAAATGATCGTTTCGCCCGCTAAGATAAAAACACAAATAGCAAATGAAAACAAGCTGTCGCTGTAAGTACAAAAATTAATTACCTATCTGTTTCAAAAATTATATTATAATTGTTGGCTGAAAGTGAGTTAATTATCAGCAAATCAAGATCTTTCTGTGCAATGTGTATTCAAATTATGTCTCACGCATATTTTTTTATTTAATTTGAAAAGCACCTAGTTTTTAATATAAAACATTAAATTAAAATAATATGTTCGATTCTCTCTTCAACTTATGCTAAAACTGAAGATTACAGGACAGCTTTATATTCAAAATATAAATTATTGACATTGATATGAATTTACACCGCATTTTAATATAGTTCCAGATAGTAGGGTTAATCCAAAACATGTTAATGTAAATGTTTTAATAAACGTAATATATATTAACCCTTTAAGAATTCTTAGATTTTAAGATATTAGAATAAAAAATCTGACATTACATTTTTATTCTCCCATTCTTTTGTTCTTCAAAAATCATATTTTTACACTTACCTGTCAACGGTAATTTGTTAGTTCAGATACCTTTCTTTTGTCTATATTTCTCTTTTTGTTATTTTATTATCTCTTTACTTACTCCGATAGTTGTTTTTTTATTCCATTGTAATCGAACATTAAATTATTTTTTGATTATTATCATTAGTTTCTTTGTTGCGATAGACATGATAGCGTTATCGTAAGGGGAATTATTTTTTTGTTTGACGTAGTAAACAATCGGTTGTTTTACAAATTGAAGGATTCATTCTTTCTTTGAACTTCGTCAAAAAAAAAGGAGTTAATTTCATTTTCAGACATCATAAAAATGTCGTTCAAGTCTTATGCGTTAATTCTTACAGTCATCTTAAATTGCAATATATCTATAATTTACAGTGAATCGGTATCGAAAAGCCCTAATGAAAAATTAGACATACTAAATATTGTTCTCGATGCGTCGTCGCAAATACATATAAGTAAAAAGCTTCATAATTCAAACGAGCTAGAAGTTTTGAAAGAAGAACTTGGATCATTTTCCGGCCAGAATTTGTATCAGATCTTGACGATAATTCTGACGGGAACAAATGCTTCTGAAAAGTGCACCGAAGATTTAACCTACACTTTCAACAACTTAATGCCGATTGGAGGGTGGGCATCAAAAAGTAAGTAATTTGAATAGTTGTTTATTTATAACCGATTTTGAATAGTTATTTATGTATACCGACTAGTTAGACCCCCCCCCCAAAAAAAAAAAAATGTTCTTTCTAAACTGCTCACAGCAATTTGGGGAGCGCATGGTTTAAACTCTTACAAGCCCAATGTTTCCATTTGAAATCATGAGCTAGCGATTTTTTTCTCACTAAGTTGAGCTTGCACTAATTTATCGCTCGATGGAAGAATCGTGTCTTTTGAGGATGTAAATAATGTTTGTTTTTATCAGATGAAAATATGAAAACATGGTAAAATAAAATTCACTCCAAAAAAAAATTTATGAAATAAATTGACCCTAAACTCTTCACGCTTGCATTCTCAGATGTTTAAAAAAAGATTTCACCTCTTTTTGCCAATAAAAATTTGGAAAAAATTAGTGTTATAATTTATTTTTAATTTTTGATTCCAATTTCCTCCCCTTAAATTTTAGTTAAAAAAATTAATATTTTCCCGCCTGTTTTTTACCATTTCATTCTGGATGCATAATCAATCTATTTCACCAATTTTAGATTATTAGAATGAAAAGCAAAACGCTGAAACTGAAAGGGTTAAACAAAAGTACGCTAAGTTCTCCCCTAATTGTTTTGAGCAGTATAATACAGCTTACAAACTTCGTGTAGGATGAATGGAAAAAAATTATGATGCTTTAGAGGTATAGAGTAAAAAAGTTGCCTCTATACATAAGTAACTTCTGAGTTAGGTTCAAACTTTCACCACCCTATGATATGCCTTTTGTTCTAGTAACGGACGTAAAATTTAAAAATTTGTAAAATTGCCAATTTTTTTAAAAATTTAAAACAATCTCATATGTCCCAGCAATTTTTTCACGTCCGTAGCGTCGGCCATTGAAGTATAAATACTTGTTAAATGTTTCTTTTCAATGTCCGGATCTCTTGAACAGAATATCAGTAGGTATACATACCACACGTATATACAAAAAACCGCGTATTCGTCAATTTCATGGTAATTTCAGGTTTCTTCGTTCTACCCCAAAATCATCATAAAAAATGTACTTTATTTTCGATCCATTATGGCTATTATTTTGCTTGTGCATCATGCAACATTTTAAATGCTCGAAAAAGTGACACAGCTGACAAAATTAATTTTTTAAGTTCAAATTCATTTAAAAAAATTAACATTATGTATTTTTCTCAATTGCTGTCATTTTTTTATGTAATATGTACGACCTTCATCTATACAACTGTCAATATTCATCCATGAAAACGTACAGCAACCCGAATGACTCTCATTTTTTCACTATGCCAATTTTCCTCGTATAATATATGCAATTTGTTGAATATGTACGTAGGGGTAGAACGAAGAAACCTGAAATTACCATGAAATTGACGAATACGCGGTTTTTTGTATATACGTGTGGTATGTATACCTACTGATATTCTGTTCAAGAGATCCGGACATTGAAAAGAAACATTTAACAAGTATTTGTACTTCAATGGCCGACGCGACGGACGTGAAAAAATTGCTGGGACATATGAGATTGTTTTAAATTTATAAAAAAATTGGCAATTTTACAAATTTTTAAATTTTACGTCCGTTACTAGAACAAAAGGCATATCATAGGGTGGTGAAAGTTTGAACCGAACTCAGAAGTTACTTATGTATAGAGGCAACTTTTTTACTCTATAGATTTGAAGATTTAATAACTTAAAAATAAGCTATTTCGCACGCAGCCTCTCTTTAATATCCAAAAATTTTACCTGCTTTTTTAACGTGTGTGTGCACTGAACCCACGTTAAATGACTTTTTTTCTGCCCATTCACACGATTATTGGCAAGAAAATGTGACACTCATAAACGAGATTTCTGCTTAAGTTTATCAAAATGAACACAATATAAGAAAAATAAAGACCATAGTCTTGAGCAATTCATGTAGGACAAATTCAATAACACGAAGAACGAGTTTACTAAAATTTAATTTAACATTTTTATTCAGAATTAGAGGTTTAATAGTATTCCCCATTGGGATAAGATTACCTTTAAGATAACTGTTACATGTAAAGAATACAACTTATTACGTTGCTTAGTATTTAAAATGCTTTAATCTGTCCAAATGAAAATCGCAGAAAGTGCATGAATCAATATTAAAATGCCTATAACTTTGAGATTAGTAAACCTCTGAGGGATTTGCAAATTGGCTGAAAAGGTATAAGCTTGTTTTACTGCATAAGTTTAAAAGTTAAAATTTTGTACCAAACTTTTTTATTTAATTTTAAAAAACTGTAATTCCGTAGCATATGATTATTAATTCCTTCTCCACACTCAAAATTTAAAATTTCCTTAAAATTTTAAAATTTAAAATTTCTAAAAATTTCGTGAGTTGATGAAAAACCTAACAGTTAGGTGACGGATACATACATCTGTATCCCTCAGAGGGAAGAAATTTTGATAGAAATTTTTAAAAATCAATGAGTGTTTCATTCCTCAAACCTCAAAGTATTTGCAATATTTAAATGCTTATTACAATCCATTAAGGGGGAATGGGCGCGCAGGACCGGGGGTCTCCAAACTCAAGTGCCTCAATGTTAATCCAATGGGGAAAAAACTATTTTCCTTGCCACATTTCTCCGGCTGTATTGAATATTTTTACAAGCGGATTTTTTATGTGATAAATGTAGCTGACTTACAGGTCTCTATATTCCCACTTTTTGAAATTGCTTCGAATATTTTGTGTAAAATAATTTATTGAATACTAAAAAAAAATATTCGTACTAATTTCAAAAAGTGGGATTGTCGGGACCTGTAAGTCAGCTACATTTATCACACAAAAAATCCGCTTGTAAAAATATTCAATACAGCCGGAGAAATGTGGCAAAGAAAATAATTTTTTCCCCATTGGATTAACATTGAGGCACTTGAGTTTGGAGACCCCCGGTCCTGCACGCCCATTCCCCCTTAATAATGATATTAATATTTTAACCTTTTAGTGATTGATTCATTTGGAAAACCAGAGACAGGACTTTTACAGGGGAATCTTAATTGGTTGGGAGATTTCAATGAATGTACCGGTGTTTATGCACCCCCATTCAACGACACCATCGGAGATTTCCGTGGTCAATATTGCACTTTGACGGCAACAGCACGCCTTGGTAATCTGGTAATAACCATTTTTTTTAACAATTCTAACCTGCACTCCGTACCACCCTAACTTGGGTAAAAACAAAAAGTAAAAAGGCTGAGGGAAAAGCGTGGTTGGTCCATTATTTGGAAACTCTTGTAAGGTAGCATTTTCATACAAAATGATCTGAATACAATTTAACCAAAATTCACTTTTCATTTTGATAAAATTACCGAATTTTCTCAAATTATTTTGAAATCTGTTAGACCTTAAACGAAATTAATGTTTTAAACATGTTTTCTGGATGGATTCACAAATAATTTATCTAACTCTTTACATGCGCAGAAGGATTATCTCCATAGCATATTTCTATTCACCCAACTTAGGTTGGCAAGGTAAAACAAGGTTCAAAGGCAAGGTTCAAAAAGCAAAAAGTTTTTTTTTAAAAAAAGCAATGTATTCAATTTCGAATGAAAAGTTTAAAATATCTCTTTAAGCGAAAGTAGACAGCCGTTTCGGGACTTAAACGAAGTCCCTTTTTCAGTGCATAAAATCTGATGAAGGAATGAAAAACATAAAATGCTTAGGTGTAACTATAAAAAAAGTGTATTTTAAAACCAATGTTACCAAAAAGGGGAAAAACAAAAACAGCGAAAAAATATATAGAAGTCTCGAAAAGGCTGTATACTTTTACGATCTTTTAACTGCATTGTTTAACATCCCCAGATAGCCCAGATTCATTGTAATATGAGCGTCAAAATTAGTAGCGAGAGTCGCCTAGAGGGTGCCACATAAAAATGGCTCTTAGTGTGGGGAATATGCCGAGTCTGCAAAGGCTTGACCGCCAATATTGCAGCCCCATCGGGGAAAAAACAATCATTTAAATTATCATTTGAGTTTTAATGCGTTGCTTCATTTGACTCTTATTAATAGCGCAAAGATTTTTGTAAGTTTTTTTTTATTTAAATTCCTAGTCCAGTAACTAAACCGTTTTAATCTTACTTACTTTTAATATACGAATTTTATTTTCCCCTCTTCGATGAAGGAATGTATAATTGGATTATAATGCTATTAAATTCTATTTTAGAGTTTGCCAGTTAGCATGGGGACATGCTTACCTGATTCCTGCCATTCTTACGAACTTAACAACCATAGTATGGCAATTTTTTCTTATGTTCATCTAAATTTATGTTTAATTCCTTGAAAATTAAAAACTAAATTTTAATTTAATCAACTTATGAAAATTAAAGAACTAAACGCACAAGCTTTTCTAAATATATCAGCTAACTTGCAATCATATCGTAACTCTGTTAAATTTACATCGTTCGATTTTTCTGTGTTTCATAACATTCCACATTCCTAATTTCATTTGTTATAATATTTCCATTTTTTTCCCATTGTAAAAAAAAACATTTATACACAAGAAATTGGTTTTCTTACATTTCTGCAGTTTACTGTAAAATTACATCGATATTTGTTAAAAGACGCATTTTCTCTTTGAATAGATATGCTAATCTGTAACCACTGTTATGCTGTTTTAATTACGAAATAACTGAAATGTACAAAACTCTGTGCATGGCTGCAATTGCTGATTCAACTCGCTTTGTACCTGATCCGCAGACGATGGTCTTATGCTGGTTATGGGTTCAACATTTTACACTGTGAAAAAAAAAAATCTGTAACCATTACAAAAAAAAATTGTAAAAAACTTTTCCTAGAATATTTCTAGTAAATAATTACTAAAAATAGTGCTGTAAAAACACATAATATATTTTTGTTAGCATTACATGTATATATCATGTAGATTTACAGGACTATTTTATGTATCCCACACAAGTAATGTTTCTGTATAACTATACAAGAAAATTTTATGAATACCACATTTTCCGTGCAATTGCAAAGAAAAACAAAATATCTGCTTTCCCGACTTGGAAACGAACCCAGGTCTCCCGCGCGACAGGCGGAGGTACTGACCACTATACTACAGAGGAATAGCAGACTGCCGAAACCCGGGATCGAACCAGGAACCTTTAGAAGTTCAGTCTAACGCTCTCCCAACTGTGCTATTTCGGCACACAGATCGTCAGGAAATGATAAGTGAAATTCATTTGAAACAATCAACTATAAGTTATAAATTTAAAATTGCGATTAGTGCCTCGAATCACGATCGAGGCCAAACTTTAGTGACAATGAGCGCGCAACTTCATGTAGAATAGAATTTTTTTTTGTAACTGCAGAACTGAAGATTTCTGTTCCAAATTACAAAACTTTTTTTTGTAAAATTGGTTATTTCTGTAACATTACTAAAAAAATTTCTGTATGTGAACAGTATTTTTTTCTCAGTGTACTTTTGACGTATCTTGTGCCACAAAAAATATCGATTATAAAATAATTTATGATTATCTATTCGTCACTTAACTGTGGTTCTAAAATACGACACCCGTCACCAATAGCCCTCGAGTAGCTCTACAATAATTCAAACTAAATTAAACTAAACTCTGATTATCTATTATTTAATTTGCTTTGCTACAAAATTATGTCCACAAATTTTGTCCGTAGCGTTACAGATATTTTCTGGCAACTTTGCTGCCAGAATTGTTTTTATAACAAAGAAAACGATTTTCCGTAGCTGATTTTATATCGAAATTTTTCTTTATTACAGCCACCTTGCCTCAGAACATAAAGGAATCCATCTTCACAGATATAAAGCTTACTTGCCTTCCCCAATTCCAAAATCTCACCCCAGCTGCAATATGTGTGATGTAAATATTACTTATTAATATATTTAAAAAAAAAAAAACTTAGTTTGTAAAAGGAATTGCATTTTTAAACAACTTAAACATCTCAAGAACATAAATGTACCAGGTATTGGAATAACATGTTGGAGTAACTTATTCAAACAAATATTTTAAAAACTAATTTTTAATTGATTTTTTCATTATTCGAAAATATGCTTTTAACCGTTTTAGGAGAACCGTTTTTTCAAAGAAACGGTTCTCCTAAATAAATTCAATGGTAGATTCGTCATTTTTCTGAGCACGATGCGATATTAAATGTTTTTTTATCAAAATTGTTAAGCTAAATTTGGAATGAATCTTAACTTATTGCTTAGATTCAATTAAATATACCACACTTGTCTGTAGCTTTCTTGAGTCGAGGTTGTAAAAGCAAACTATCTTCCCTATATTTTAGGTTATAAACGTACAGTGTAGTATTCATTCATGCTCCAATCTTGTGGGGTTTTTCGTTTTGAAATAAATAACAAGGTTTTAGTGAAAAATTAATATTTTGGAATAATGCCAAAAAAACAATTACAATTTAGTTTTTATAATATTTTATTGCGTAATTTCCGATTCTCCTAAATAAACTCAATGGGAGATTCGTCATTTTCCTGAAAACGATGCGATATTAAATGCATTTTTATCCCAATTTTTAAGATTAATATAAAATGAATCTTAACCTATTGCCTAATTACCATTACATATATCGCACTTGTCTGTAGCTTTCTTGATTAGAGGTTGTAAAAGCAATCTATCTTCCCTAATTTTGGTTATAAACGTATAGTGCTGTATACAAAAGTAAAGTGAAATCTGTAACTACAGACAACGTAATACTTCAATTGTCTGTAGTTTTCTTGTTTCGTGGTTGAAAAATGAACTACCTACTCAGTTTTAGATTAGGATTATGAAATATAATAGGTTTTAACGTTAGGTATAAAACGTAACTTGCAGTATATTTAAACGTAATGCGAAATCGTAAATTAACTAATTAAATGTTTAAATAGTTTAATATAATAATCATAGTAACTTGTTCATTATTTTATTCTAGTGTCCTGATATCATTATTTTTTCATTATTTTATTCTAGTGTCCTGATATCCATATTTATTGTGCTAGCCTTGATAGGGAGTTTGATAACAATTTATGAAAACTTTGCCCTGAAGGGAATAAGTAAGCTTGTTACGTTAAACAATACAAAGTCTATTAACTTGAATGAAGGGGACACAAAGAAAAACCCAGCCTATGCGGAAAACGGTGTACCAGAAATAAAAAATTCTACAACTTTTACAAAGCAGCCGGGTGAGTAAACAACTGATTAATTATTAAGTGTTAGAAGCAATAAATATAAATATAAAATGCTCTATTATTCAGAAAATGCTGTTTTGTTAAATGAATCTGATTTCAGGAAAGATTTAGCTTTTTATGTTTTTCTATGTCAGAAATTTCGTTGCGACAGGTGCTTTATTTATGATGCTTTAAAAATAGTAATTCTATAATTATTATAAAATATAATTTTGACTTCAGGGAGTAACTACACTCTTAAAACAAACGAGTGAAATCCACTCCAGTAGGAGAAGTGCATTTTCGACACTGGAAAGGAGTGAATATTAAATCAGACTGAGTTAAAATCACTCGCGCGTTTGGAGTGAACCTGTCGGAGGTTTAACACACAAAAGATCCACTCCAAGAGAAGAAGTGCATTTTCCAGACTGGAGGAGTGAAAATTACTCAGACTGAGTTAAAATCGCTCGTTCGTTTTAAGAGTGTACAGTCCATGCTGGACCATGGCCTCTCTTCCAATCCGACTCCAAAGCCGCCTGTCTCTGATCTTTGCTTTTCAGCTCTTAATTTTCATAGAGTTTAGATCTCTTTCCACATCATCTATCCATCTTTTTCTAGGTCTTCCTTTTCTTCTCTATCCCTGACATTGCCCCTTGAAAATTTTCGCAGCAATTGAATTCTCCTGCTTTTTATGATGTTAATAAAATTTTTAATTTTATGTATATTTCCTACGTTAGAAATTTCGTTGCGACATTTGTTTTATCTATAACTATTGAAATCGCTATTATGTAAGTATTATAAGATTGCAAGGTAGTAAACAACTGATTAATGCTCATTACATTTCAGAAAATATAGATAATATGGAAATATGTTACTTATTTAAAATGGATTCTAATATTGTAATCTTCTTAGCGTACTTTAAAATTAATGTTCAAATTTTGTTATACATATTTCAAAAAACAATATTGTTTGCATTTTTTTTTTTGTCAATCGCAGATGGATATAATAATCGTCAACTCTCTCGATCATCAGTTGTGTTAAAACAACACAAATTTGTGTTAGTATGTATCTCAAACACCAAAACAATTCTTGTATTGAAACATTACAATATTACTATTGAACCATTTTTACACAAGACTTGTGTTTCAATTGTGCTGTTTGAACACAAGTCTCTTCTGATTGAAATCCATTATTCTGTTCCAAACTTTTGACTTCTGTTAGGAAAATTTGTTTGACCAACTACTAATATATTTTGTTTCCAGTTTGGATAGAGCGTGTTCGACCGTTCTTCAACTGTTTTTGTATGATTACAAATGGATCAAAATTGCTGGACACATCGGAATCGGAAGGTCAACTGCCCTGTTTGCATGGAATTCGATTTCTCAGCCTGAGCTGGGTCATTATCTGTCACACATACGGATTTGGCGTTGGCTATCTCAGTAAGTATTTTGTATTGGTCCCTTAGGAAATTAATTTTCTTTTTATTACATTTATAAATCCTCAATATTTTATTTTTAATACATTTAAAAACTTTATTTGTATATTAATCGAAAATATCTCAAGAGAGAGAGAGAGTTAATATTTAAATAAAAATCAAATTATCCGAATAACTTGTGATTGTACTAAAGTCGGACAATCTAAAAATTTGGATAATTGAATTTTAAATTTAAAAAAAATCGAAAATCAATTCTTATAGAAAATAAATTACTATGGAAAATAGAAAATTAATTATAAAAGAAAGAATTTCTGTACAAAATAGAAAATAAATTAAAATAGAATAAAAAATAAGTTAAAATATAATAGAAAATAAATTAAAATAGAATAGAAAATAAATTAAAATAGAATAAAAAATAAATTAAAATAGAATAGAAAATAAATTAAAATAGAATAGAAAATAAATTAAAATAGAATAGAAAATAAATTAAAATATTATAGAAAATAAATTAAAATAGAATAAAAATAAATTAAATAGAATAGAAAATAAATTAAAATAGAATAAAAAAGAAATAAAAAATAAATTTAAAATATAATAGAAAATAAATTAAAATAGAATAGAAAAATAAATTAAAATAGAATAGAAAATAAATTAAATACAATAGAAATGCAATTTGTGTGAAACGGATTTGCTTGCAACATTGGGTTGATGAACTGAAAATCAGTTAAGAGAATCCCCATTTTGCAAATTGCAGTACATTTCCGTCATTAGTATAATTAGAGTAACTTAGTCGGAGTTCGGATAGCTAAAGTTCAAATTTTACGAGTTAGATAATTACTCTACTGTAGTTCTCTGTGTGAAAAATGTTTGTATCTAAGATGTACCTTTTCTCGGCAACTAACATGTTTTAAACTTCTTAAACTTAACGGAAAAATACGAAATTAATATTTCCATAGCGTAAAATCAAAATTTTCAGGAGAAAAATCAGGACATCCTTAGTATAAAAAGAATTATTTGTTTTAAAAGAAGGGGTATTTTTGTTCAAACAAACTGGGTTTTCTGACAAATTTGGGGGAAACCAAATGTGTGTGTTTTTATTATTATTTTCGGTAGCTAAGCAATTATTTACTTAATCGTGTATAACTATAGAAATAACACATTGATTATCTCAATTTTAGTTATGTATTTGTGTTTCCATTTCAGGAAGCGGAAAAGAAGTCCTACCGATGATAGATAACTTGCCATTTCAAATAATATTTAATGGATTTTATGCTGTTGATTCCTTTTTTCTTTTGAGGTACTAATGTCTTTCTCTGCGTTTATTTCTTTAATATTTTGTAAAAATATAATTAAAATCACATATATTTCAATAAACAATTACTTATAAGTGTAAATATTTTAGTACTAAAGTATGAAACTAAGTATATTGTTCGTACAAAATACTCGAGCTTTTTATCTCAACACAAAACATTACAAAAAATTAATAACAAACTTTTATTTTTTCAGTGGATTTTTACTTGCGTATATATTCTTTGAAGCGGCTTCTAAAACTGGCGGAGAAGTACCTTGGTTATACTTTTACATCCATCGATATATCCGGTAGGTATAAAAGCCTACACGATTCATGATATATTCAAGGGTGCCAACCCAATACCACCTATATTGGAAGGTCGAAGAATTAAGCAACAAGACGTCACATCTAGTACGCCGATTTTGAGTAGTTGACCAATCTTCGTCTTCTATTAGCACGACATTCCAGGCAATTCTTTTTCAAGAACTCTTCCATTCCGCTCTATTCTTAGCGATGATTTGCCAATTACTTATATTCATAATTTGAAAGTCTTGCTCTGGTTCATATTACTTTGCAGTTAAAGATTCTATAAGTTAAGGAGAAGGTTTGAATTCTGCAGATATGTCCGACACATTTCATTCGTTGTGTTTTCAAAAACTTAGTTGACCAATAATGATTTGAATCTTCTTATCTCAAAAATTATCATTGGTCGAAACCACAGAATCGGTCCACTTATATAGACATCAAGCATATCTAGTCGCTGGACTTCAATCTAGGTGGTATTGGCCAACAGCACATTAAAACACTCCAGTTCGGTTCGAAAACATTTGATAACTACCAGAAAAAGAAATAATGATAATAAATTGGAAATAGGTCAGGAAAAGGGAAGATAGTGGATAAATTAATAGGATTAATTATTATCAACTATTTCAATTTGATATATTATTATTTCCCTTTTAATTGTTTTAAAACTGCTTTCTAATTTCCATGCGCTGAATTTTTCAGCGTATCACAATTGTCTTTGACATTTGTAATTTGGGCTATGAAATGGGTGACGGACGGACGACAGATCGAAGGACCTAGCCATTATAAAATCTTCCACTATTTTCGTCATAAACCTAATTTTTAAAATAGATATTTCTTTAACCCTTTCAGTCGCAGTGATGTCATTTAGCATTATCATGTTTCTGATCATAATTTTTAAAAAAAAAAATGGGGCTGACATCTATTGGGATTAATAAAAAAATATTTTCTAATAGAAAAAGTTTGAAGAATCGAATGATATGCTTTTTGATATCATAAATAACTATGGCGACCAAAAAAAAAATTTCTGATCGTTTTCCATTTATTTTTTTTTTTTTTTTTTTTTTTTTTTTTTTTTTTTTTTTTTGGACCAGGGTGCCATAAATTACCTACAATATTTTTTAAGTATTTCTGTTTCTCATCGCGAGTGATTTTTAGGAGGTATCTCTACTTTCCAACTTTATTTGTTTTAAATGCCGTAAAAATATGAAAAACTTCGTATTGTTAATCTCAAAATAAAGCATATTTAATTGTCCTTCCATCAAGGCTCACCCCTGTGTACATGATTGTCATTGGTTTCTGGACCACTCTGTATCCACTTATGGGTTCCGGACCTTTCTGGACAATGCCCCAAACAGATCCTGTTGCATCAATAACTGGTGGCGAAATGTGCTTTACATTAACAATTTCCTATGATAAAACAGATCTTGTAAGTTAGTATACTTTTTAATTGACAAGTAAAAATTTATTACAGTGAGTAAATAAAATAGTTGACAAATTAAATACGAAAAAGTCATTAGTTATCCCATCGCTAGTTATTTCATATTGCATGTCCTCCGAAAATTCTTTCTCAAAAGTACAATAAATAGTTTATTTTAAGTAATTGTTAAATTAAATTAATAATTTCATTTTATTGTTAGCTTACGTAATATATAAAGCGCCTGCATATTTCATTTTCCACTTTATACGATGTAAAAAAAAATATTACACGATCTTGTAATCAACTGCTAATTTTTTACTATAAAAAACGATTAAAAGTGCAAAAAATAGTTTATGGTAATAGAAAAATTCATAAATCTTTTCAGTTTTTTTTATTATTTACGAATTGTTTGTTGGCCTACGTAAAGTACAAATACGCCTGCATATTTCACTTGAAGTTGAGTTTTACAATATAAAAAAGACGATCCTGGTTGCATCAATAGTTGGTGGCGAAATGTGCTTTACATTAACAATTTTAAAACAGATCTTTTAAGTTCAATAATCTGTTTTTTCTTTAATTACCAAGTACGAATTTATTACAGTGAGTAAATAAAATAGTTGACAAACTAAATTCGAAAGAGTCATTAGTTATCCCATCGCTAGTTATTTCATATTGCATGTCTCCAACATTCTTTTAAAAGTACAATAAAATTGTTTATTTTAAGTAATAGTTAAATTAAATTCACACGAAATGTCACTTATCACAATTTTCCCCTTTTATACCTGAATTTTATTGTTAGTTTACTAAAATACAAATGAGCTTGCCGCGTATTTTAAATTTATCAGTCATACGATTGTATAAAGAAATATACACTGATCTTGTAAATCAACCATTTTTTACTATTTTAAAAAAACAAAACCACAACAAAAAGCATTACTTAAAAGTAAAAAAATAGGTTTATGGTAATAGACAAATTCATACCATTTATTTTTGACTTACATTTTTTTATTTATGAATTCTTTGTTGCTTACGTAAAGTACAAAAAACGCCTGCATATTTTCATTTGAAGTTGAGTTTTACAATATTAACAAAAAAGCAATCTTTATTCAATCTTGTAATCGTCTTCTCATTTTTTCACAGTGCTTGGGCCTTGGTCTTGGTACTTAGCTAATGATATGCCAGTTTTTTTGTCAGATAGTCCTTTATTTTCTTATTTCCCATTGTGGAGGTAAGGAGACCATTTTGTCGATATATTTTTGCACTACATTTAATTATAACCGACAGTAGGAGGTCCCGCTTATCCGAAAAGTATTGGGACCAGAGCACTTTCGGCCTTTAATCGAGTATTTCCATATAGGGGGATTTTTTCGGATAAATCGTGAATCATACTTCCTTCATGGCATTTTGTTAAAACGCTTGCAAAGAGGAAATATTTGATGTTAATTTGGCTACAAAGTAAGCTTAGATAAGGCCCTTAGATACTATAATAGAAAACACAAGATGAAGCCACTACGTTCAGACGTTCTCGTGTTTAAAAGATAGGCAGTGACAGGGCTGCTTGAAAACGATAAACAAAGTTTTAAGCAGCAAAAAAAAATATTTTGGGAGAAATCAAATCCAACTTTATAAGTACGTATTTATATTTGTTTGTGTATGTTCGTTATTGTAGTGCTTATGTGTAAATTTTACATTTGTGTAGCAACAAAAAAATTCTGGACCTTTCGGTCAAGCCCAAAGTTTCGTTAAAACGGAGCATTCGGATAACCGGACTATATGTAAACGTAGATTTATTGCCTAACACTATTATATTTTAATTTGTTTACATTTAAAAGTTATGGATTCATAAGTAATACATTCATAAAAAAGTTTGTATTTTTTTAAATTTTGGAATGCGTTTCATAGCCATTACATAGATAATTCATTTATATTAATTAGGAAAAAAAGTTTTTGGATTTTGCTTCCATTTCCACAAAAAGACATACATAATGTTTTTTTTTAAACAAGAAACTTAGTATTAAGTTGTATTGTGTTATAGTGTTGTATAAGATCTTTTTACATTGGATATTGTAATATAAAAGCCCTATAATAATCAAATTGCAAATTGCATTAATATTCAAGACTGCGCATTTTCAAAACTGTGTCGTACAATTTTAATTATATTCAAGAATATATCCTTCATACTTTGCGCATGGACACATGAAGATACATATAAAGAAAGAATACGTGGTAATCTAGCGGCAAATAGTTTTCCATTGTAAAAAAAAACTTGCGAAATATGAAAATTTTTTATAAAAAAAATAAAACTAATCGAGCCAAGAATATCAGAACTTTTTGTATATGCATTAATTCTTTTAACAAAATAATAGTTCTCCATAGATATATAAAAAAAATTAGATGTCCCTGATATTCTATTTAAAAATTTTATATTTCTAAGCGAAAAATATGTTTATAAAATCTTTTACTGTATATAAAAGATAAGAATAAAATAATCTATATTTAATGCAATAGTTTATAATCTAATTATACGTAGAATTTATCGGGAGTGGAATAACAAAATTTAGTTTGGTATGATACTAATTTATCTAATTCAAGTGGGCTTGACTGAACAACGTATTCTATTTAACTGACTGTATTAAAACTTTTAGGTGGCCAAAAGTAGGCTTATTCAATATTGGGATGTTTTTATAACGGCTTCGACCATCGCCATCTTTGTTTCATATCATACCAAAATTAAGTTGGCTGTGGTTTGGAAGGCATACTTGTGGCGGACTAAATCCCTCAAGAATACATGAATTAGCACGTAAGTTTCAGTATTTTTGACAA